>CM029387.1:22077493-22107493 GCA_017165825.1 Hepsetus odoe
AGTTTAGACACAAACACAAACCACCAGAACGACTCCCCAGAGAGGACACACTGGTTAATTTGGCTCCAAATCTGAGGCGCTGGAACTGAAGCTCAAGCCAGCTGGAATGCCATGAAAAGGGGGCGCGTTACTGGAGGCCGACGCTGCTGCCTGCCTCTCAGGAGCGGTGGAACTGCAGCGCCTTGATAGTCCTTGATTATCTGCAGCACGAAAATCTGACTCATATCATTTTTCTTTCTTTTTCTCTAATGAATGACTCCTTTGAGTGTTAGGACAGCCTGTCCCTTCCTTTGCCATTTTATTTCTTTTTCAGAAAGCCTTATTGGACGTTACTGTGAGCTTTAGTAGTGCAGACGCTGAAAGCAATCATACCTCCTCTTCCAGGCTTGAGGAGACCTCCAGCTCCTGAAAGAGGTTAGAAGATCAGATCAGATTCAGTGGAAAAAAACTGAAAATACATTTTCAACTTCAGATTTACATTTCTGCATGAAAATGTAACGTGGGATGGCGTGGCCGCAGTTAAAGTAAGACGTGTACAGAAATCTACACCTGCTGTTCCCTTTCAAACGGAACAGAAAGAAATGATGAAGCGCTAAGGGCGAGATAAAAGTACAAGGGAATTCTTTAGAGCTGTAAAATGATGATATCAAAATCCAGGCTTTTGAGAAGCTTTTCAAATGTATGTGATGTGAACTTGTGTGGTAGATCTCCAGGATGAGGACTGAGCCCCCTGGTGTAGAACCCTCACATGGAGGATCTTATCAGGACATAAAATGGTCCTTACTGGATCCATGAACTTAAAAAGGAAAGAAAGCTTTATTTCTGAGAGTGTGAGAGAGTACATAGTGCTCACCAGTTCCAAGCCCCGGCTGAAGCCCACCAGCAGGAAGTCCACCGGGTCCTAACCCAGCACCGACACCTAGAGGTTGAAAGAAACAAATATGTATCACCTACACTCTATGAATTAAAGATGGAAATGGTTCTTTTCAAAAAGCCATAGAAGACCCACTTATAGTTCTCTAAAGATCCTTTTCACTCAATCTCACTCGATCTGTGAGAGTGAGGAGTTCTAAAAAAGAGCCTTTAATGTTGTAACAGCACCTTTACACGGATCTCCACCCTCTTTTTCAGACTTTTTAGAACCACAAGTAGTTCTTCTCCGGCACGGCCAAAGGAACCCTCTTTTTAAACGAGTCTACATGTCAACACCCACCTGTTAGTGACCTCATGATTCTTGATGTTTAATAATAAGATGTTATTAGTTAGTTATTAATCGTTATTTCAGTAATTAGTGCTGTATCCACATGCTGCTGTTAACCTGGTTTTGCAGGTTTCACTCCTCCAGCTATACCTCCAGGATAGTATCCACCACCATATCCACCATAACCAACTAAGAGAAGGAATACAACAGTTATGCAGCACCGAAAGGCCTCGGGTGCTTCGTTTTTTAAACGGCGCAGACATTATTGCAGTCATTTCATAAACGCGTCACCATTTCATTATGAAGTAAGCAACATTAAATTAGACAGATATATCAGTGTTATAAAAAAACTCATTTCAGCTTATTCTTATTATAGCAGCAGCCAAACAGTGTTGTCTCTATTTCTACAGTGCGGCTGGATCTCAAACAGCTGCCCGCTCCCTCCGTAGTGCACTAAAATAAAGCTCCCTGCAACCTGTATAATGCACTACAACAGTGGCGCCGTGTAGTGAACTACACAGTGCACTAAAATATTGGCTCCCTACACAGTGCACTAGAACACTCACTCACTGCTTCTGGCACCAAAATAACGACTTTATGGTCTTAACATAGTGCACCAAAATACTAGATTTCTACATAGTGCACTACAATAAAGGTCCCTGCTATGTACTCCATACATTCTGCAGGGAAAGGTTATGGATCCAAGCTCATTTCATCTCTGTGATCATTGCTGAGGGTACATTGTATCTCCACTGTAGCAGAGCAAGCTCGATCTCAGGTAGGGCTTAGAGTGCATCGACTCATTATCATGAATCATTACAGTTAATAAATAGAACTTCACCTCCAGGTCTGAGGCCTCCTGCTCCAAGGCTTCCATAACCTGGGGAGAAAGGAAAAGAAAAGATCTTCATACTGGGATGTCATACCGAGAACATCACTCATCTTCAGAACTCCTCCACCTCTCTTCCCTTACACTTCATCCTCCCCCACTTCAGACCCACATTAGGAATTTTATCTGGCAGGCAAGACACACTCTTGTCTCAGACTGTAAACACCAGATGGGGCAGTTTAGCAACGAGAGAGAGAGCGAGAGAGAGAGAGAGATGGAGAGATGGATAGAGAGAGAGAGATGGAGAGATGGAGAGACAGAGAGAGATGGAGAGATGGAGAGAGGGAGGCAGAGAGAGATGGAGAGATGGAGAGAGGGAGGCAGAGGGCACTCATGGCCCATTTGAAAGAAGCCTCCCCAGCTGCAGGAAGAGTTTGATCTGAAGTTTTACGTCAGGATCACGTTCCTTCCCCACATGGAAATGCTACACAAACTGAGGCACGCGCCAGATCACATTCTTGCTTTATGAGTCGGGGGGAGAGGACGGGCGGAAGGTAGTCTCATGCCACCATAAATCCAAAGACGAAGCCCATATTCCTACCTTTAAAGCTTTTAATAGAGAGAGAAAAAACGCCTGTGATGGATGGAGAAAAGAGAGCAGGCACATGGGACATTCTGAGTCCCTGAGGCGAGTCTTCCTGCTGCAGTAAATTAGTTTTCGCGTCTGCAGAGAACGAATAAATTAGGAGGAAGCCTGAGTAGAGCACTGATGGAGACAAGAAAGGGGAAGGTGGAAGCTTGAGGCATTCCAGTCATGAGAGGTGAAAGATTCATGCAGTTGTTGTGGAACATTTGTTCTACAGAAGCCTCGAAGGTGCAGGACATGGAGCTGATGCAGGTTCTAGTGGCCTATCCCAGCATTCAAAGGGTGAAAGGTGGAGAAACAGCCTTAACAGCACACACACACATACACAAACACACATACACAAACACACACACACACACACACACACATACACAAACACACACACACACACACACACACACACACACACATACACAAACACACACACACACACACACACACACACACACACACACACACATACACACACACTTTTTCAGTGCCCATAGATGTTCCTCTTTAATTTACTAAACTAATTGCTATTAGAATAATTCAATATAACTTCATATTAATACTGTAGTCTTTTAATGTAGTGATGGATGGATGGATGGATGGATAGATGGATGGATGGATGGACATGTTCTGGATGATTCAGAGACATACAGGATTTCTTCGTAAAGTCTCTTCAGAACAGAAATGCAGTGATAGGAGTCTTGGAGACAGATATTGACATAAGAGTTTTCTCTACAGAGAAGAGCAAAGAAAGGACAGCCTCCTGTTTTACATGCAGAGGTGTTATCCACTGCGCTGTTCAATTGCATTTATAAAGGTGTGGTTTCTTTTAAATGACCACGTTACTGTTTATGGTTTATTTTATATATTATGGTTTTACACCAGAGGGGGCGTCCAAGTGCAACGAAGGTGGATCCAGTCGACTTGGTGTTCAAAAAGTGGCAGAGAGGATACAGAACACACTATTGGACACCAGTCTGAGGGTGAAAAGACAGACCCCTCTGTGCTCTGTTAGCACCTTGCCTGTTTTCAGGCTCAAGTGGAGCTGTCCTTCACTGCAAAGGATAGTATGAAAGAATTAGCCAAAGGAGGGCTGCTCTGAGATGGATGCTGTTCCATAGAGGCGTGTAGACTAATGTGGTTCCGTCCCTAAACTCTCACATTCTGGAAATCCATCAGTGGTTTAATGAACACCAGTTAATCTCCAGAGATCCGTCAGGTTCTAGAAGACACGTGGAACAGGCACAGGGTGAGACACAGGGTGTCTGCCATTAGCTAATGATACACCGTGATACACTCTCCTGGATTCCCTGAGAGCCTCCCCCTCAAGCACCTTGTGCATCGGCCAGGCAGCCCAATGAGTCCAGGCCCGAGTCCAGGCCCGAGTCCAGGCTCGAGTCCAGGCCCGGCCCGGTTGGAATGTATTACTGGCTGCCGGTGTCGTCTCCCTGAAAAGCTACGGGTGCAACGGGGTTATCAGCCCATAATTCTACCCACCTGCGCTAATTCACGAGGGGAGGATAGGAGTGTGAGGAATATATCCACCAAATTCATCTTAGGGGTGCTCGTGTAGACTGCTATCAAAGACCCGTGCTGGACCTGGTTGAAACTATCTGGCCTGTTTTTTTTTTTAACTCGCCAGACAGGCTCGACTGAGCGGCCGCCCTTCAAAGCGTTCTCCAGCAGATCTCTCAGATTACAGAGAAACATCCAAAGTAAAGGTCTCACAGTTCACACACCAGAACTAAAAACCTTAACGAGACTAAACGGATCAGGTCTGTCTGTCTGTCTGTGTACCTATTTTTGTCTTTTTGTTTAATAATCCATCTATCTATCTATCTATCTATCTATCTATCTATCTATCTATCTATCTATCTATCTATCTATCTATCTATCACTTTTAGTTGTGGTAAATGTCCTGTGATGGTGGGAAGAAGAGGGTGAGGAGAGCAAGGACAAAATCTTCCTGACTGTAAAAGGGTTCAGTGTTGATGCCCCTGTTCATCCCTGTCCCAGGTTCTGTCCCCCACCGAGGGAATGTCCAACCTACACTTTGAGGAACGCTGTGAAAGTCAAGCTGCCTGTAAATGTTTTTTAGGAATGCGGTGGGAAAACATTCATTCGATTCCATTTTCTCTCTTAAGCCATTTTTGTGAACCTGCCCCGATTCCTCTTTTGGCTGCTGATGAACAGGTCACATGGAGATGAAGTGGTTGGACCCCTGCTGTAAATGTAAATTTACATTGCTGTAAATTTTCCACATGCACCACTCCCAGGTCTCACTGATTAACCAGATGATTGCACACCATCCAGAGACTTGTTCTGGCTGTGATGCAGGCCAAATGAGTGCTGCCTGAGTTTACACTTATACACACACTCATCAAGCTAATCTGGAACGAGAGCGAGAGAATAAAATTGCACCAAATCACTGCACAGAACGAGAAACCAGCGAAACAAACACTGTCTGCCACGACTGTAAATCACAGGGAGATTGCCTGAGAACCCCCGACCCCTCGTTTGTTTTAGAGACTTTTTCGAAGGACGGCCTATCAATCCAGCAGCGAAAGAAGGGGTGCCGTCCAAGATTCAACAGAAAATACGAACAAAAACACTGCAGTGATATTCATCATCTGCTAAAGCACAGCCAATCACACCACATACGCAGGACGGTGTGGGTACAGAAGATCATGCACCGCTTTGGTACCGTCCTTTTACTTTTGGCCAGGAGCTAGCAGGAGACCTGTGGCTGTCCAGCATTAACTCAGCCAAAGTCAATACTCCGGCCAAGAGTATCTCCAAAGCTCCAACAAGAGGAGTCTGAGTAAGTTAATCCTCAATGTAAACACACTCCATACTGAGGGGATATGAAAGCATTTGTTTGAATATTTTTTCTTTCCTCCATTTTTCTACTGAGAACACGCCGGCAAAGTTTCTCCACGCAGTGAGTGAAGTGCCCTCAACTGCAGGTAGAGGGAGCTAAAGAGCAGGAGTCCTTCTATCTATCTATCTATCTATCTGTCTGTCTGTCTGTCTGTCTGTCTGTCTGTCTGTCTGTCTCTCTCTCTCTCTCTCTCTATCTGTCTCTCTGTTCTCTCTCTCTCTCTCTCTCTCTCTCTGTCTCTCTCTCTCTCTCTCTCTCTCTCTCTGTCTCTCTCTCTCTCTCTCTCTCTCTCCCTCTCTCTCTCTCTCCCTCTCTCTGTATGTAGAAGTTGGAAGTTCTGAAGGGTTTGATTTAGTAGGGGAGAATTCCATGGCCTTGTTCCATGAAAACCGACAGCAGCCGCTGCAAACCGACCACAGGCTCCTGGAGCCCAAAGGCGCAGAACTCCTGCAGATCACAATCATTTTCATTAACCTACAACCTCAACGAGCCAAACGAGTGAAAGAACAACAGAAACACGTACAATCCTTCCTTTTATCATTGCAGTCGAGGGGCCATTCCACCGAACGGTCCAAGAACAGAGCAAACCGCTGCTCGCTGGCTCGTTGAGCCCCCGCCCGGAGGCCTACCTCAGGAGCCAAAGCCAAATTGACTGTAAGTGCGGTACAGAGAGTGGCACAGGGCTTGGCAGGAAGGTTCTGATTCAGCCTCCTGTCTTCAGCCAGGAAAGGTTACCCTTAAGGTGCGTTCCTCAGACTTTAAACCAGGACGCAGAATTGCTCAATCCCTCCATCACAGAGTTGCTGTGCAGGGACTTAATGAAGACCATTTTGCAGGCGTCTTTTCAAGTGCTTTCAGGAACCAGTGACACTTGGGTCGTTTGAGGTGAAGTGAACAAACAAAGGAAAAATGTTGGAGGGCTTGCATATATATGGATGTTCTGCCTAAAAGATGATGCAGAAAATGTCCTTCCTTTGCAAGGTTCAATGTGCGCAAATAATGGATCAAATAATTCCAATGAAACTGCAACACAATGTCTGCTGACAGTCTCGACAGAACCCTTTTTAGGTCTCAAAAACTATATTTACTGATTTCTGAGTTTGAATAACCTTTAAGCTGCTAAGATTTCAAATTAGTTTTATCACAAAAAAGGCTTTATTTTATTTTATGCAGAAATTCTTTAAAGTTAAATCTAATGGTTCTTCAGCATAACTGAAACCTCAGCAGAACCCTTTTTGCGTGCCTAGAGAGAAGCATTAGGCTTCATGCAACAGGTCCTAGATCATAGAGAAACATCATGTGGTCAATTCATTCTTTGAGTTTTCATGGTTCTACGTAACCAGAAACCTTACTGAAGAACCTTGGAACCTCTCTTGTTAAGGTTAGGGCTAGGGTCTGTGGTGTTAAAAGAAATGGCAGTGAGGGTTCACTGTGGTATGCCATGGAGAACCATTTTAGGGCCAAAGGAATGTGTCACTAACCTTCTAAAGCTTTAAAGCACCCAAATGTAAAGTTCTTTACCGTTTTAAGGGTTCAAGAATAATTATATTTCATAGGAGTTCTTTAAATCTTTGTTCTTCCATAAAGTGCAGCCTAGGAATGTACCTTGGAATAAAGTGAAACTATGAGGTTTTATAATAAATGGGTCTCCATTATTTGGACCAGAACCATTCATGTGTGCTGAATCTCTGATCTGTGAGAATTTTGGCAGCATTTGTCGCATCTCAGTTGTGTGTTGCACAGTATCGTGAAGGCAGATGTTGAGAAATGATATACTGTCCGTCCTTCTTTCTACACTTCATACTTCATTGAAGAGGACATCCTGGCCGTCTTTCTGACGGCAGGCACTCAGACCTTACTTGCCTCCCGTCATTCTGAAGCCGTCACAGATACGAGAACTGATCTCAGAGCAGCATGCTGGACCCATTATGTACTCGCACTCCTTGGCGGTGACAAGGACACCGTTGGATTGCCTATGTTCTGAGGCTGAAGTGCAGCCAGAGAGCTCGATTTCTCAGCCACGCCGCATAAAAAATGAGTCTCTTTTCGCTTGTTCTTTTTTACAATTTTGCCCTCCAGACATTCAGTTCAAACCCAACCTCAGATCAAAGCCAGGAGCAGCTGCTTGGCTCACCTAGCCCCTTCATTTCCAATGTCATCATGAACGATTATCTTTTGCTGCGAAGTACAGTGGAAGACCCTGCACTGCTGGTGAGTTCTGCTGAAGTTTCTTGTGCTGTTCCTCATGTTAATGCAGGCTTCTCTAAGAGTTTGGCGAGGAGAGTCATTCCTCCGTGCTCATTTACAGGCAGTTGTAAAACGATCCATTGCACTTTTGTGCATTACAGCAGTGCCACAAGGCTCCACCGCCCCTGTGACGTTGCCTTCAAACCTGGCACATGCACTTTGCAGGTTAGGACTCATTGGCTGAGGCTAGCCAAGCCGAAATCTGCCAGACCTCAGGTGTGAGGAAAGTCATGGTTCCTCACCACTTGGCACCCAAGTAAACCAATGACAATTCACTCAATATGGCCTCTTTTGGAGCAAACGTTTATAGACTACATCACTTTACAATAATTTGTCATAAATTGGTGAAAAATGGCACGTTTGATAAAGCACATGTACGCGCAGGGTTTATGACACAAGCTAACGAGTGCAACACCATATGGACCATGGAGTAGCTTCTCATCCTGGTCCAACACTCATGGCCACACCCAGTCCTATTTGAAAGCACATACAGGCATCACTCATGTACGCCATTCACCTTGTTCTGAACGCTGGCCACAAACGTCTGCTTTTTTGTTATTTATAATGTGTTGAGGAAGGCTATTGTGCAAATCATGCACCAGATAAATGTCAATAAAAGAGCCAACAGCACTGGTATGTTCAGTTGGCAAAGTGTGTCCAGATGGTCCACACATGCATTCGGTGCTTCTAGACCAAACGCTATTCTGATAAGAAATGATATGACCAATAAACAGAGCTCATAAGATCTACCTCTTCTGTCTCAGCACTGGCCAGAAAGTTTTCCCATCACTTTCACTTTTACACCCCAAAATCACAAACTAATTACATCCTAAGCCTTGAGGTATGTCTGGATGCTTAAGACTCAAGCAGCTGAAGTTGCAGGCATCTCCACAGCTTCCATTCCTCACCTTTTATTCCCTCACGACCAGAAGTTTAGGCCTGTCCTTGGATTTTTTCTTGAAATAATACACACATATAGCAATATCCTGCTTTTTCATCCATTTAATCGAAGTAAATGTTATGGTAAATGGTAAATACTTCAAACAAATGTAATATTGTAAGCACATTCTAAAGAATACGAGTCTATGTCCCCTTGCCTATGAGAGCATAGATTCACCACACGCTTTCTGCTTTTCTCTGGACTGGGTTTAAGCATTTTGGTGTCTGGAGGGGAATAAACCTGTGCCTTTAAAATTTCACCTAAAGAGGACAGATAGGGATGTTCTGTCAGTTAAAAAACAAAGGAAACTGATACTGACTGCTGTTTCAAGCAGATCTGATCATATTCAAGATGCTGAAGATCAACTGAGCTTTGGTTTTGAAAACCTAATCGTCAGTGAGAGAACACAAAAGATAAAAGGATGGATGCATTTCACTGTTACATTGTTTCCAATACATACACAGAACATCTAGAAATGATCTAAATGAAAGCCAGACTTTATAAAGCAATCAGTTTGATCCATTGTTCAGGACTGCTTGGTATATATGTGCATCGGCACATCTGTTATTCAGACGTTTCTACAAAATCGAATGTCTTTTATGACCCAAAAAAACTGCATCTGAGAGCTCCAGCATTCCCATAAGATTTTTTTTTTGACTGTCAGAACACGTCAGGTTTTTGAAGGTTTTCGTTCAACAATTGGGAAAAAAACTGAAATGAATCACTTGCTAAAAGTAGGACCATGTTTTGATGATGACCATATTGTTGCAAATGGCAAGGAATACAAACTGTTGAAATATATTGGGACTGAAGTTTCCAAATGAATAGTGAGTCTACACTTTCGTCTGTGGCCAAAATGGATATGAAGAGCACTGTCTGTCCAACGCAGTTGGCAGGAATCGAACCCCGACGGTACCCCTGACGGCTAGCTTCAGAAAACATGGCCTGCATTAAGGGCAGCCCTCGGCGCAGGCGGGCGTGCTGAGCGAAAACCCGAGAGCGTGAAAGCAAACGAGCCCAGCGCAACAGCGTGGGAACGTCTCACAGCGTCTTCAAGGGCATTGGTACGAAATGAGAACTTTCCTCCGCCGGCTTGGGTTACCGTCCCAGGGTCGCAGTTTCAATCCCTGTTGACGGTGAGCTGTAACAGCAGATGAGTGGGAGGTGAGCAATAGTTTTCTGTTTGTGTGGGGAAGGGGGAGGGCCTTGGGCCTTGTCGCTGTGGGCTCAGGCTCAGGAGGAGTCATTGCTCACAATCAGAGGCCAGCAGTGAGCAACTTGAGGACAGGTCTAATGAGAAGCACATGTGCTCCACGAGCTGCCTCCTAGCTCATCTGCCTGGCCTACTCCCCTCATTCTAGCTCTATTTGGTTCTCTTCCTCCCTCTACTTTCTTCCCCTGGGTTAGGTGGCAGTGGAGAATCTAAACACCGGAGCATTAACCCTTCGAGATCAACATTCTCCCGACACTGCATTTGCGACAGTAACAGGAAGATGCCCAGAGCCGCAAAACCTATTCCTGTGAACTGGTTAATCCTGCAAATTCAGTTTGGTTCCTCTACAATCACCATTCTGCCCTTTTTCAACTATACACTCTAATTTATGCAAGGGGCCTTCAACAAGCGTGGAGCTTAACCGCCTATCTAACCCGAAACAGCAACTATTTGTGACAAGTGGTTACGTCAGATGGCAAACATTTCCATGCAGAGCTTTCTTGTCCAGGAGGGAAATGCAAATCTGAATCCACCTTCGCTTTAGGCTCTGACACCAGCTGACTTCAGGGAGTTACCTTCCTCTGCTTCCACTTTGGTGCTCGGGACAGAATTTACAATTAGCCCTAGTTTTACAAAGAGGGCCAAGCCGTGATGTCATGTGTCATATTGCTTTGATTTATCGGCTGTTGCCGTTTTGAAATCAGGTACGTGCAGCCAGGGGCAAAGGAAGGGCAGACCAGCAGCTCAGGCTTTGGGTCAGTCTGCAGACTGAAGGGCCGCGCTTATGTGAAGAGTGCGTGAAACTGCTGCTGATTCCGCACCCTTCTGGTAGAGGGTGTGACAGTTTGCTATTTCCTTCATTTGGATTGGTGTTCGGTTTCTGAACAAGGGTTTTCATCTCCATGTTCAGCTTGGAAAATTTGTTAGCAGGTCCAAACGGTGATTTCTCCCCGTTACTATCAAATTTGAAATGTGGTCAATAACACTTACTTCAAACAATAAACTGTTACAAGAATTGCAAGAGTGAAAGGGAAGGCTTACAGGATGGTAGTGAGACTAGCTACGTTGTTCAGGTTGGAGACGATAGTGAGACCAGTTCTGTTAAATGGGTTGGAAATGGCAGTGAGACCAGCTACGTCATGCGGGTAGGAGATGGTAGTGAGACCAGCTATGGTATACGGGTTGGAGATGGTGATGCTGATGAAAAGACAGGAGGTGGAGCTGGAGGTGTCAGAGTTAACGATGCTGAAATTTGTTCGACGAGGATGGATTAATTGATGACAGCTCAGGTTGAACGGTTTGGAGACAAATTAAGAGAAGTGAGACTACTTGGCGTGGACATGTCTAGAGGAGAGACGAGGAGTTTATCAGGAAAAGGATATTGAGGATGGAGCTGCCAGACAAGAGAAGAGGAAGACCAAAGAGGAGGTTTATGGATGTGGTGAGAGAGGACATGCAGTCAGGTGCGAAAGAGGAAGATGTAGAGGACAGGAAGCCATGGAGATGACTGATCCACAGTGGTGTCCCTTAATGGGAGCAGCAGAAAGAGAAGGAAGAAATAAAAAATGTCGAAGTTGAATAAAACTGTTGGAGGGAGTCTGGGATTACTGGGCCAAATCAAGCAAAGCAAGGACCGGAGCTCCAGCTTCTCCGCCCATTCGAGAAGAAGCTGAATTGTATGGAGCGCTGGCGTGGTTAAGTGTCCCACAGTGATGATTCAGAACTTGTGGGTTCTCATCTTTGGGAGAACAACAATTTGGAGAACCCCTCTGCTGTTGAGCCTTCAAAGGCCGTTAATCTAGACGAGAAGGCAAATCAGTGTAAATAAAATTCTTTGTGTTGGACTTTATGATGCCCTTTGGAGGACTATGTCCCAAGATAAGAGTGAGTTTACTTCAACAGCCGGATTCATTACCTCATAAATCTGGAACAAATTAAAGTGTTAATTGCCTCAATTAGTTTACGTCAGGCAGACATAAACGATCGAGTATTCTGGACCGAAAGCAGTGCTAGTGCTTCATGCCAGGACCATCAATTAACAACCTACAGTCCAGATCTGATCTCAGGTCCTCCCACATATTTTATAATTTCTATAATAAATGTAGAATCCACTGAAGGCTAGAACATTGAACATTGAACATTGAACACTGGCCAAAATTGGTTTGAAATGTAGGAGCTCATTGTAAAAGATGTTCTAGGACTTTCCTGTGGAGATACAAGTTGTTGTTTTTTTCAGAAGACAGCAGGTGAGGGGTGAGCTGTGTTAGTAATATATTTTGTTTTATATCAGTTTCGTCACAGGTTCATTTCAGCATTTGTGAATAAATTACATCAAATGATAAAATTAGAGTAACAGTGACAGTGATTCTAGACTCCTCATCCTGATGAATTTCAGCCCGGTGGGTCTCTTACATCAGCAGGAGCTGCTCAACCCAATGCCATTTCGCTGTTACGCTGCCCCCTGCTGGACCCAGTTCAGATCTGCCCCCAGACCAGTTCCACTAAAAGATAAAATTGCCTTCTGTTCCTCGTTGGCTTTCCTTTCTCTGCATGAAATCCTGTCTTTCTTGATAGATTTTATTACTTTTATAATGATTATATTATATGATATAATCTTTTTTATTTTCATAAAGCACATAAGTAAACTGTGGAGGTGTCAGTGAGCGAACTTGAGTTCTGAGTTCTGTTTCCATAGCAACCCAAAATATATTTTCACAGCACATCCAACAATAAGGGCAGCATCATACAGTGTGATTAAATGCAGCAGCTCTCTGAAAGCTCTGGCAACTCACTGTGTCCAACAGCAACAGACAGACCCACACACACACACACACACACACACACACACACACACACACACACACACACACACACACCACTCTAGGGGCAGATTTTAATCAGTTAAAAGGGAGAAACTGAGGCTCGCTGTCTTTGATCAAGCCAGATCTAGAAGATGACCCCTGTCTACGACATTGTGTGATAGAAGTCCACTGTCTGGAACACCTGACTGAAGCTGACCTCAGAAGTGAACTCAAGTATCTCAGCCCTCACTGGGTGAGTCAGGAACACGTTCCTTAGGAGCTGAATGGGAGGTCTTATTCCTGCTTCCCCTCACAGCCATTAACTCATTTCTACAGCGGGGACAGAGAAGTGAGGGATCGGGAAGGTCCAACTCCGGCCGCTTTGGCCAAAAACAACTTCCACTGCAAAATCTGATACAGGGGAGGTCTGAGCCTCGTAATTCTGCTTTCAAAGCATGGAAAGGTCCTTCTCGGAGCAGCCGGTGAGCTGTTCCAAGGCTTATCGGCTCTGGCCGCGTTCGCCTAATTCCTTATCTCCCCAAACACGGGTCCAGATGAAATCGAGGCTGTTTTAGGAAATTCAATAATGGACAAATGCTGCTAATGTACTAACAGAGAATCAACTGAGCGAGAGGTGAAAATATTTACAGACCGGCTTTCCAGTCGCGCACCTAAGAGCCCAGATTTCCACTTATTGTGCAGCTTAAGCCAACAGGCTAATCAGAACGGGTGGCCCATTGTTTGAGCAGTGCTGATATTCGTTTAGGCCCGGCCAATCATCACATGCATGAAGGTGTCGCCGTGAACGCCATCAGCTCGCCTTTGTCTCATTGGATGAACTCGCAGGGCACGTCGACGGCGGCCGGCAGGGTCAGAGAGGACGAGCGCATTAAACTGAGTTGTTTGGGAAGCAGAGCCCAACTTTACATCTTCTTATTCAACATGCAATAACCGTGACAAAAGCTTTACGACCTCCTCTGCACCATCCCACGGAGGGGTGGGAAGTAAAATTCATAGCAGGAACTGAAGTTTACAGCAGGTATATAATATTTCCACGCAGCACGCAGGCAGTGCGACAGCAAGGTTTTGGGTTTGCTTACCTGGTTTTGGAGGCTTCCCGCCAGCTCCTGTTAAAAGAAAACAAAAGACGCAAGTTTACCATAAGAATAGATTAGATTTTACGTTAAAAAAACAAACACACACACACAAAAAAAAAGTGTCCAAAAAAGTGTCCAAAAGTGTTGAGACACTCAGCTCAGTATGGCTGTTCTCCGTTCTCCATGCATGACACTTCTCAAGACGCCCCCGGCGTTGAGCTGGGGAGTTTCTCTGGAGTGATGGAGCTCCTTTGGGATAAAGACTGTGATCCAGAACTAATCACAAACCACTACCTGACCTCTGCCATCAAATCCTTCCCTTCCAAGAAGGGCTTCAGCAGCAAAGCTCTTTGGTTTCAAAAGACACACGGTTGTCTACACACTTTTGGACAATTTATATGGGTTGATTTTGCTCTTAACAATCACTGCACGCTGTAATTCAGATTAAAATGGGTCATGATGGGCTCTTACCGGCTCCTAGACCTCCTGCTCCTAATCCAGCACCAAGTCCAGCACCATATCCTGCTCCATATCCTCCTGCTCCATATCCTCCTGCTCCATATCCTCCTGCTCCATATGCGCCGGCTGTTGAATGAATGCATATATTTTTCATATATATATAAAATACAAAATATCTATCATATATACACTCAGCAGGTGATCATTAAAACCAAATTAATCCATAACAGGAAATGAGAGTTTATGTCAAATTAACAGTCCAAGGTATCTTGACTCTGTTTTTTTGCACCTTGTGAATTCTTGTTAGATAAAACTGAATTAATGGCATTAATGAAACGTTAATGTGTTTATTTCTATACAGAATGTTTAACATCTCCTTTGCTAGTAATCATACAGTATATTTTATTATAAATTATATTATTATTCCAAAAGAAACATCTCTGTAATGCAGAAGCGTACGCTTCATATTATGGAGAATTATGAAGAATGGACACTGTTCACTATCCGTCCTCGGCCCTTCAGCTCCACTGCTGGCAGAATGTTTTTGGAGACAGACCAGCCCAGCAGTGACACTAAGGTGTGTAAAATTCCCAGCAATGGCTGCTACACTCCACACACACTCCCAGAGTGGTGGGACTCTGAGGAGGTTCTTCAAGCTTCAGAAAGTCCCTCACATCTGTGAATTGCTATATTTACCCCCCCATACACTGGATATCACCTCCCAAGTGCATCTGTTCTGATAAAGTGGCCAGAGGAAGGCAACAGACTGGTGATTTAGTATTTTAATGCTTAAAAATAAAAATCATTTTATTGAGCTCTTTTTAGACTCAAAGTGCTTTATTCATTTTACAATTCAAACAATTAATATCCATAGAAGTAAAAGCCCAGACGGGAAGAGAGTTTGAATAATGAGTGTGAGGTGAGTTTACCTCCAGCTTTGGCTGGCTTGTACGGGACCCCTCCAGCTCCTATTAAAATAAAGAGTTATGCTTTATGGGACGGTATCACTTGGCATTTTTTTAGCTCTCCCCAATGCAACCCACATTTGATCATCCACTTGTGCTGCATCGAACGGTGGCCATCCTGAAATAATGTCTTCACAGGGTCTACGCTGGACCAGGGAGCTTTAAATCTTCAGCTTCATGAAGGGGGAGGATACAGCGGTGGCCAGTGGCAGCATTAGTGCTGTATTTCATGGGGATTTATGACTTTGTGTTATTAAAATGATGGGTATAGTTTATCCAGATGGAAAAGCAACAAATGAGTGAACGGTACCATGTGTGAAGAGGATATCCTCTCTTACAGAGCGCGAAAAGCATCTTTCTGAAGCTTGTGATGAAGATGCGAAGTAAGGACAGGGTCAGAGACACAGACGCTGACCCAGGTGACCGTTTTCTACCTGCGTGTTTGATATGAGGTTTAGACGAGGCGAGCTTCTAGCAGTCATTCTTTATTTTTATTTATCTAACCTTTATTTAACCAAGAAAGATTCTGTGAACAAACTTTGTGGAGGCCTGTCTTCTGGTAAACAACTCCAGACCATCAGATCACTCACACTTGGTGGGTTTATACTTTAAATAATGGTCCTTTTTGTTTATCAAGGTGCACACAATAGGACTAAGTAAAAAGGAGGGGGGTGCACCGAGTCAGTCCACCTTAAATAAAGTATCTGCAGCAAAATATTATTCTGCAGGTGCTGAAGGACTACCTTGGGGACAGATTCACACCATTTTCCCAAGAGTTTATCCATCATTTATCTGCACTGTTGCTGCACTGGAGTTATGGGTAATGTAGTCCTACTGCCTTTCTGCTGCCCTGGACACTACAACAGCGTTTCACTGATCAGCTCAGGTTTGTACAGTAGATGTTTTTAAACCTTGTATCTACCTGCCAATGCGGGCCTCCATCATAAGAGAAAAAGAGAGGACAGCACATTGCTGGTTGAGTTAAAAAGCTAGAATCGGATTTGAGAGGGTTACCTGGGTAAACTCCAGCACCTGGGACCACACCTCCCCCTGGAACTACTCCAACTCCTGTTCCTGCAGGAACATACACTCCTGAAAGAGAGAAAGAACCTTCGTACTCAATACTACAGCTCTGCTAGAACAAGACGAGACGAGACGAGACAGGATAAAACATTCACATTTAGCAGACGCTCTTATCCAGAGCGACTTCCACGTCCTGAGTACAGGGACAGTCCCCCCTGGAGACACTCAGGGTTAAGGGTCTCAGGGACCCAGTGGTGGTAGTGCTGGAGGTGGGATTCGAACCAGGGACCTCTTGATCCAGAGGTCCATAGACAAGTACCACCACTAGACCACCAAACAGAAGACAAGACCAAACAAGATAGGACAAGACAGGACAGGGTAAGACACCCTCTTACGGTCTTCAACCTTTTATGTGTCACAGACCGGTTTCATGTAAAACAATATTTTCGTGGACCGGCACAGAAACAGCTAGAAACAAAATGCATTTTTACTCATTTCTGAGCTCGTGGGCTTCATTTTTGATGAACCGTATCACGTGACCGAGACGAGCATTTTTTCTAAAATAAAAAGTCTTTTAGACTCTGATAATCAATGCAATATTTTCGATTCAGTATTTCTGTGTGGCCCGGTACCAAATGACCCGCGGTGGCCCGGTGGTGGGGCAACACTGTTCTAAAGTGTATGGGGGGGTAAATATAGCAATTCACAGACGTGAGGGACTTTCTGAAGCTTGAAGAACCTCCTCAGAGTCCCAGCTTCTAATCCAGGAGTGTGAAGGGTAAAAGCTGTCATCTTAAACCGTATACAGTTTAAACCAGTGTGAAGAATTTTTCAAAGCTTTACAAAACTCTTAAGGTTACACATTTTCAGCACAACTGCTAAACAGGAACTGCTTGTGTTGGTGGAGTTCAGCCACAGGAACGCAACGGTTTTGAGCTGAAACACCAGCAGCAGTGATTCCCTAAACCGCTGACACTGGGTCTTGTTTGTATGGTGTAAATGTCTTTCTGGGAGAACAGGGGAAGGACTGCTATCTGAATATCTCTCTTCAGAGTCGTCCAGTCGAGGCAGGGAGGTAACTACGGACAGTCGGTTTGCGACACGAGGAAAGTTAAACAAAGGGCGGGAGGACAGAACGGCCTCTGTTGCTCTGAGACCACTAGCAGCTTCCCAGCAGGACCTGTGAGACGTCATTTAGGAAGTTGTGTGCTGAAATGCGTCGAAGGCAAGCCTGGTTTGCATCAGAGAAGCTGAAGTGAGCCTTATGGAGATGGAGATTATATTTAATGGGTTTTACATGTGTTTGGAGGCCAATTAATCTGAACCATATGTCAAGGCAGCTGAAGTGTTTGTTAGAAGTGATACAGCATGGTTGTTGTGCTCTGTGTTTACAATAAAGCATATGGTGAATCATACTATAATTACCTTATTTGCATATTCATGACCTCCACTACTGTACTCTACAGAATGTTCCACCACGAAAAAGTGGACCAAAGGGCGGAGAAGTGGTGCAGCGACAGGCAGGGAATGGACTGCAACTGCACCTAAAAGGTTTCGTGTTTCTAGTAATTGCCCCCTGGAGTTCTGCCAGAAACAATCAACTAATGTTCCACAAGCTATCAAAAAAGATCCCTGAAACCTCACGTTTTGTTAAGACTCGTCAGGGCCACCACGGTCCATGTGAGAAAAAGAATAAAGCATAAGAATAAACCTGGCTCAGAAAACCATCCCTAAGCATGGTGTCACGGTTACGGCAAGCTTCAATTGGTTCTGGCACGGCCCTGGCGAATGAGGCAATGAAGAAATGGAACAAAAGAGCTTCAAAAAGGTTGCGGTCGTACTGGAAAGTTAACACGAACCGTGAACATGTTCCCTGAACAAGGCGCTGGTGGCAGAAGAAATTGCATCAGCTTGACTAAAGAGGGGCTCCGTGAGGACAAACCGGTTCCACACACGGAGCACAAATTCCCAAATCGCAAACAAAACTCTGATTAGAATGTTCACACAAAAAAATGTTTAGTCTGCCTGCCTTTTTGTCCAGATAGGGAAAAATGGACAGCTTAGAACACAGTGCCAACTTCTTTGCAACTTTGCAACAGCACGAGACTTTTTGAAGGAGTTTACGACTTGTGTTTTCACAAAGCAGGGGAACTGGAGGCTTTGCAAAAGATCCTTTATTTGAAGGACCACGGCCGTCTTGTGCGCAGAAAACAGATGAGCTCATCAGCGATAGAGCCGGGGGAAGATGCACGTCGAGAGCTTTTCTGAAGGCAGCGAGGGACTTGGAAGGCTGGGAAGCGATCGGGTTTCGCGGTGCTTGGCCTCTTCCATGGGGAACACTCACAAAGTCATCACAGGGTTTCAGATACCCTCCCTTCGCCACCCTCAACCAAACCTTTAATCCATCTCTGCACATCATCTTCACCCATTTACATTTGGGCATTTAGCAAATGCTCTTATTAGGACTTCCATGTCCTAACTACAGGGACAGTCCCCCCTGGAGCAACTCAGGGTCTTGCTCAGGGACCCAGTGGTGGTAGTGCCACAGGTGGGATTTGAACCTGGGACCTCTTGATCCATAGGTCTCTAAGCAAGTACCCGCCACAAGACCTCGCCACCCAATCCTAACCAGGAGCCGTGTCTCAATTCAGGGTCTAAATCTCCTCTTGAAGAACATGGTATATGGAGGGGTAAACTTCTGTGACTGCGAGGGACAGACTGGGACACAATCCCAGCGTATTTCTTCACTTCATCTCACTTAGAAGAACCATGGGTCATCTTCACCTCATCCTCTTTATTTATGAGCTGCCTGATGGTGGTCTACTAAACCCCATGATCAGATTCAAATCCCAGACCAGTAGGTTGCCCTCAGGTACCTTTAAGCAAGGTAACATCCCCATTACTGCTCCGCGGGAGCTGGATATGGGTGCCACCACTGCTGGACAGTGTGTGCGGGTTAAATAAGGAGGAAGCTTTAGTGAAAAGTTATTTTTCACGATGGATTAGAGAAAGACTCGATACAGATCTGAGAACTCAACATATATTTGATGTACAACACAATGCCTTCTCAGCCCGGCCTGCGACAGACGAGGGTGGGCTTGTTTGTCATGGCAACCATGTCAGCCTCATTTCACAATCAAAGGGAGGATTTCCTGTCTGTGTGCGAGGAGGGAGGCGAGTTCTCCGATATCTGGGTTCATACAGCCGAATACAAGGCCCTCGTTAACCTTAGAACCTACCAGACATGCAGACCCTGTTAGGAGCAGTGAGAAGGCTGATCTCCACCTGGCCAGCTAAAGCCAAATGTCAACATTTTGGGCCCAAGCAGGAAACCCCGTTGGTCCAAAAATCGCCAAAGTGTCAGCCTGAGTGAGAAGCCTGGGAGTGAACACTCTGATTGAGTTACTTTCTTTACTTAACCTTTCACTTCTCAGCCTAAATGATTAACTTTTATATTTAGTCTACAGCTGGAGCGTGTTTTAGTTTTGGCCCATTTGTAAACCACCTCCTTTCTTTGTTTTTAGTTGAAACCACTCATTGCTTTCAGCATCATGACTCTAGCAAATAAGCCATGCCAGAGTTTTTCAAGGCACACGGGTTTGCGAGGCACGATGCCAAGTGTCAGTGAAAGTGTCTGAAAGAGGAAATGAAGACATTTAATCAAGCTGTTCCAGCACATTAGCTATTTTCTCGCATTAAATGGGAAACAAAATCTAAACTTGGGTGATTTTTATTAACATTAACATAAAAGATTCTATTAAATCCAAACCTAAGAACAATCTTACCCAAGATTTAAACCTAGGAAACCATCATGTTGGTGTAAAAATACTTTTCTATTCCTGTTAGACTGTCTGATCTTTATCAGATCAAGGATTCAATTAAAGAAACAGGAAAAAAATGTTTCAAAGTGATTCTAGTTAAAGGGGTCCCACCCAATCAGCGACGAATCTCCCGATCATCTGGAATCATCTGCTCCTGGTTCTTCACTGCTTCAAGTCTTCAGTTAGACGCTTGGTTCTGCTTGAAGGTTCAGACGTAGATCACTGTGTGGATTAACCAACACAGAACTATCAAAACTGCTCAGGTACAGACTGGACTGAACATGAGACAACAACACTGTCCTTCAGGAAGATCTGGAGAACTGCTCAGGCATGCCAGGAGACTGACTGGAACATGATGAGACAACAACACTGTCCTTTCAGGAAGGACCTAGAACTGCTCAGGTACAGAGACTGACTGAACATGAGAGACAACAACACTGTCCTTCGTGAAGATCTGAGAACTGCTTCAGTACAGAGACTGGACTAAAAATGAGACAACAACACTACCAAGAAGATCTGGAGAACTGCTCAGGTACAGAGACTGGACTGAAAATGAGAGACAACAACACTGTCCTTCAAGAAGATCTGGAGAACTGCACAGGTAGAGACTGGACTGAAAATGAGAGACAACAACACTGTCCTTCAGGAAGATCTGGAGAACTGCTCCTCAACATTAAACATACAAGAATGTCTAGAAGCAGAACCTGTAAGAATGAGGGACTCAAGACTTTTGCATGGTACTAAAAACACAGTGATCTTGATAATCCACTAGTTTTTGGGGAAACTTTAAATTAAAAGGTTCTTTGCCCTGATATCTTCTTCATATTAAAAATGCAGCATGAAATCTACCTTCTCTTTCCCTGTATTTTGAGATTCGGCCCAAAATATCTACTCTGTTACTGTTAAGTACAAGGCCAAGAAAGTGTGCTTACTCTTTCACATTCTTATTTTTCTGCAGTTAAGCATCTCATAGACTTTCTGGAGACTTTTCTGCAGTTTAAGGTAAGTACAGCCAAGTGAACACGATATTAGGAGAAGAAAGCCTTTAAGAAAAAGCAGCTTCAGGCAAATGTATGGATGTGGATCTTGAAAAAGTTGCAGCTGTTCAAGTTGAAATCCACCCAGAAGAACTTGGAGAAGAACATCCTCACTGGCTGCTGCTGATGGACTTTATCTGCCTTCAGCCCAGCAGGTTAACTAACAGGCTTTACTAACACACTCAGGTTCAGGCCTGTAAAGAGTTAATCAGCACCAAAACACTCTAATATTTCTAGTTACAAACTTCAAACATCTTCATAACCTACAAATGTGGCACGGAGCTGACTAGCCACCAGCATGACTAGCCAAATGCACTTTTTTTTTAGCAGTTACTTAAACTTCTTACGTTAACGGTGCACTTTATTCAAATACAAGACACGCAGTCAGTCACCCCAGAAATAAAGTTCCTTCACATTTCCATCCACTCCAACACTTTTTTCAACCATTTTTTGCTTATTGTGTTTTTTACATGATTTTTAAAGGCTGTAGGAATGAGCAGTATTCTTTTTTCTGAATATTTTTATTTAATTAAAAAATGGAAAACAAAATGGAGAGTTCTTTAATTCTGCTGGGTTTGGACCAAAGGTCAGTCTTTCTTCAGAAGCCTTGACCTTTCTGACCCACTCTCAGAACTTCCATATATGGGCGTGTTTTTTGTTACCACGGGGATTTACACCTGGATCTGTTCTGCAGGTCCTCTATGGGTTCACCAGATTATAAAGCCTAATTAGATCAGATGGTCAATCCACAAGTCACGCCGAGGCAGATGGGGTGGAGAAGTAAGGTGAGGAGGATTCTGATATTTTTATTTGTTTGACACACGGGGGAATCGTCAGGGCTGTTTTTGGTGACTTGTTTGGCAAATTGGTGACTGGTGCTGCTGTTATTTTATGAGACCACTCCATCCAGAGCCAAGTCACGCCTAATTTGCACATGAGCGAATACGGGCACGGCTCATAGCGCCTTTCAAAAGCTTCATTAACCCTGATTGACACGTTGTGCCAAAAGACCTTATGTGGAACAAATTATTTGGGTAATGAGAACATTTTTGTTTAAATGAATTATTTATTCGGTGTGATACATTTTCTCCTTGGACTCCAACAGTGGGTGTTTTATGACCAAGCCAGGCCAGGCCAGTCAACGCCATAGCAACACACACACACACACACACACACACACACACTCTCTCTCTCAGCTCTATTTAACTGGGCCTTTATTAACGGCATTGCAAACGTCTTCTGGAAATTGAACTGCACCCATCGTCACCAGGGCCAGTTTGGACCGCTTCTTTCAGGCTTAATATCTCGCTCACGGAAATGAACACGGTTTAAAGAATCTCACACTCAGACAAATGAACAGATGAGTGGCGGCGGGCCTACTTTTTGACATGTTCTGACGTTTGATTTCCCTCCGAGCGAACAAAAGGTGAGTCAGGCGGGTGAAAGATGAGTGTGAAAGAATGAGAAGAGTAAATCTCCCTGATAGGAAGCCCTCCCACTCTGTCTCTCCAGCTCTGGGCCCAAGCTGTGGTGTCTGACACATCTGTGGTACAGAGAGAACACAAATGTGAAGAATGCAAAGTCAAATAAACCCACGACACACAGACGGCGCTGTTTTAAAGGCCGGAGCTCGCCGGCCCTGCTCTGCTGGCAGCTCCCAGCCTTGTCTTTGTCTGCGGACGCCCCTGCCAGACCTGATGAAAGGAACATTTGGGGTATTTTCTTCCCACAGCTATCTCTCGGAGAAGAGCCGAGCCTCCTCCACCGAGCCCTGATCCAGCCGGATTAGAGAAAGGCTTGAATTTCATAAACAGTATGAACAATGTGCTGTGGGACACAGCCTGCCACAGGAAACCTCGGGAACAACAGCTCTCTCTGGTGCAGCAACAGCCGCCGGGTCGAGCCGCTGCGTTGACATGCGAAGGCAAATGAACACGTGTTTCAAGCTGTTTTTTTTGTGCACACAGCTGCTAAACAGCAACGTTCTTCATCTTTTCATATGCCTTGTGTATAAATGGACTTTCCACAGAGCGCAAAATCATTCTCTTGACTTCTCAGACTTCTCTTGACTTTAACAACGTCCCGTAAAAGAAAGTAACGGCCAATTGACCAAAACTTAACGCGTGGCCGTGATTTAGAAAGGGGAGGATTATCGCGTTCCCTCAGCTTGTCGAGTTGTGGCCACGTCTTAGAGGTAACAGCTTCATTTTCACCTCCTCAGACCTTTCTGAGCCACGTGTTTCAGTGCTTTTGGCAAAGATTGAATTATCTTGTTCCCTTTCCTTCCCAAACCAAGGTCCCAACTTAATTATCTCATTTGATGGTCATGGTCATGATTTCATTCACTAAATTATCTCATTCCATCATTAATAAGGATTATCTCATACCTTACCACATTCTGCCCAATTAATGATCTCATTTACATTCCTTAATAAAGACCACAGTGTAGGTCTCATTGCTGCAACATATTAAGTTTTCCTTATGATTCATTATCGCTAATTCATTATCTCTTTCCCTTGCCAGATAGTCCAGATTTTCACAGTTAGTTCCCTTTTCTGTCCACTGTTGAAGATGATGCTGAAGGACGTACAAAGCCAACACTGTAAACAAGCACCGCAGACACCCGTCAGACAAGCACGTGTGGTTAAGATTAAGGAAAGAGACGTTTAGTGCGCTCCAGGCCTGTAGATTCATAAAAAGGGTGTAATCTCTGAGGCTTTCACTTTCCGCAGTTTGGGCAGCAAGAACCAAACCCACGTCTGTTTGGGTTAGAAAACCTTTGTGGACAAATCCCAAACCAGGCTCGCTATGCAGCTTTGGGACACTTAAACTTCCATGGAAATCCGGAGAAATATCGCTATCCTATCCTGCGTCCAACCTATAAAAGTGAACTACACACGGGTTTCTGTTTCTAATCAAACCTCTGCCTTCCACACAGGTCGACATGTATATAAAACATGGCCGACTCTGTTATTTGTCCACAACAAAGGCATATAAAAGGTGACCTGACACAAAGCAGATAAAGTAAAACGCTATGAAAACACACTCTCGGGGCGGGGGGTGTCGGAGCGCAGGGTTTCGGAGGCGCTTTATGATAATCGTAAAGCAAACAGTGACAAGCCACTCCGAATGCCTTGCAGATGTAACGTTTTATAAGAGATTGGATTCACTGGGGTTCGTTTTTTAATCGGCCCCTACAGGCTGTGATTCATTGAAAAGCTGGGAAAGAGGAGAATCACACCACATGACCAGGCACATTCCAGTCCAGGACCATGTCCACGTATTGTCCGGGACAGATATTTGGGCCCGCTAGAGCTCTTGGGCCAGGCTAGCATCGTTCTGGAACGGAGTCTTGTTGAAGTGTGGCTCTTTGTTTCAGATTTGGCAGGAGGTCCACAGGGGGTGGAAATATCGTCCTCACATTGACATTCACTCTGGAATTTGTGGTCATAGTTGGGCAGCTCCGTTGTCTCAGTCAGAAGGTACGACTGCAGGTCTGCCAGCATTGGCAGCAAAGTCCCAGTCAATAGCGCTTTGTCTTTAACACTTTAAATATGTTGCTGCTGACAAGTTCATGACACACTGAGTTAAAGTATTTAAGAAATTTGAATTAGACTAATCACCTGATCACCTGGAATCATCTGCACCTGGTTCTTCACTGCTGCATGTCTTAAGTTAGACCCTTTAATCTGCTTAAAGGTTCAGACGTAGATCAAACTGCTCAGGTACAGAGACTGGACTGAACATGAGAGACAACAACACTGTCCTTCAGGAAGATCTGGAGAACTGCTCAGGTACAGAGACTGGACTGGAAACTATAATATTTCAGTCATGGTCCAAATTGAGGATATTTACTCTCAGCCACTGTTGGGCTCAGTTTCTGAAGTGTATTAAAGATTGTTATATAAAGTGACTATGAAGAAGTCTTCAACCACTACGATCCACCCCTGGTTCTTACTGGAAAATCCAAGAAGTAATTTGTTTCCAGTGAATTTTCATTTGTTGAACTAATCAATTTTTTGGTTAAACAGCTCAAAATTTGTGCCTGAACCAGAACAGAACCGGTTCCATGATGGTGTAGAAGGATTAAGAGTGAAGTTTTCCAGTGATGGTTCTCTCAGTGTCCACAGAACACACTACATTACACTGAGCAGCTGCCAAGTGATTTCCCAGCAGCGCTGTCCTGCTCCTCGGAGGCCTGGGATTTGTGTGTGTGTGTGTGTGTGTGTGTGTGTGTGTGTGTGTGTGTGTTTCAGTAACAACGTGCCAAAGATATGGCAGATAAAATGTCAGATCTGTTAACAGCCCATGATTGTAATGAGAGGGATAAATTAATGTGGCTAAATGAAGGTTCTTATCTGCGGTAGCATTCCTGCATTCCAGCACGGCCCCCGCCGGCAGTCCAGGAGCCCGTCCCAGCTCGGCGCTGAGGGTCCAGGTCGCGCTGCGGTGATTTAATGTGGCCTACTTTCAGCAGGGTTCCCAGGTAACTGAGCACTACAGAGGCCCTCATAAAAGCAAAGATTCCATGAGTTCTTAGCTTAGAATCCCTTTCGGTCCCCTAAAGAACCTTTCAATTGGACAGAGACTCAGTCGAGAGGTTCTGCGAGTGCTTCCGCTTCTACTTTGCTCCACAAAAACCTGTTTGGCTTCTGTATTTTTTACCATTTCAAGAACTGCCGTGATCAATATCAGCCACCACAGAACACTGATCAGCTCATATAACCTGTCGATCAGGAAACAGATTTCTATTCATTTACACTTAAAATACTGAATAATATGAAGTGAAAGTCATTGTGAACACATTGAACCACAACCCAACACATCCTCCGTATTTAACACACACACACACCATCCAGCAGGGGGCAGACATATCCAGCTCTCGGGGAGCAGTGATTGGGACGGTACCTTGCTCAAGGGAACCTCAGGGAAACCTGCTGTTCTGGCTTCTGATCCTGGGGCCTCATCCATAAACATTAGGACACCTCCGTATGTGATTATTATGTGGCATTAATTTTGCACAAGGAAGCACTTTTTCCTGAATAAACAGTAATGTTGTGTTAAAATGCAAATGTTTACACTCAAAAATGTTAAAAGTGGCAGAAAAGTTCATCTGAGCTTCTTGTCCAAACCAGGGGGGTGTCCCAAATTCACATACACAATTAAGGGGCAGATTATCCTTTCCAGTCCACATTTCCAAAAGTCTCTGAGTGTCGAAATGAGTTTGTATCTAATGGAGGCTCATAATGGCAGCGGGTCTGTCTTGATCCCCTGGGTTAGGATTAGGGTTAGAGTTAAACCTCACCAGCCTCAACTCTCTCAGACCAGCTTTTGCACAGGACAGTCTTCCTCTGAAGATGAACCCATCACACCTCACCTCTGCCTTGAACCGAAGGCCCCGTGGTATTTAAATCTATTAGAGGCACTACACCGCGAGACGCACAGCAGAGGTGCCTCGTTAATTCGATTAGGCGTCTGGACAGGCCAAGCGTTCCTCAAAGGATCAGCACCCGGGAGGTGCTCTCGGCACACGCCGTCCCCAGCAGCAGGTAATCAGCGGTGAAGATTATACGAGCCAGGCCATCGTAAAAAGAACCGCAAACGGCAGCCGAGGAGTGTGATCTGATCTGGATGTGATTTCGGCTGCCAGGCCCATGTCAATGAGGGGGAGAATTAATGGATCAGGGCTCCTCTGAAGTTCTGGCGCCGTTCAAAGAGCCATCCAGCAAGGGGGATGAAACAGAGAACGTTTCTCCCACATTCTGGACTGGAAATGCTTTTCTTTCCTTTAATCTGGCACTGCATTTCTCCTTCGTCAGCAAAGTGTCTTTAATAGCTGTTGTCATAAAACAGGCTAATGATTCTGGCTGACGGCGAGGGTGGACGCCAGCGGAGGTGTCTGGACGGATCCACAGTTCGCTGAGGTTCGAGGAAAGCATGGATACTCGATACAGCGCCGCCACAAGATTGATTGTGCCGGTGTTACGTTTGTGACATTTGTGTGAGCGATGAATTTCTGGAGGAAAGAAGGGAGACATAGTGGTCCAGTGTCACAGGGACTGGCACCAGGAACCGAGCCTCACCAGGCTGGTGCATGGCTCTGAGCCTGGTTTTCCATGGTTCCTGGTCCAGTAACAGTGTTCTGCAGCAAGCAGAGGGTTATTTTTTGTTTGTGACTATACACCAGAAGCACACAGCAACCCAAAACAAAAAATAATGTCCTTTCAGCCTGTCCGTTTCCATACTTCAACCCATCAGTTCCAGTGATCCCAGCTGGGAGGATTTCCGCTTTCCCCCCAGGTGAGGTACGGTCAGCCCGGTTCCGGTTCGAGTACGGTTTGTTTTACTTACAACAGAAAATCTTCGGTGCCAATGGAAAAGACCAAATAGCGGTGATGCTAGCTAATCTCCTGTGAGGGCACACATGACTGGAATTTTTTTTTTATCAAACAGGACTTTAATTCTGCTTTGCAGTGAGAAGGTCTTGGGTTCCAGCCCCAACTGGGTTCTTCCTGTGTGTAGAATTATCTGCATGGAGCGCCAGTTTCAACCAACAAACATGTGGACTGGAGGATGATGAACTGCCCCCTAGTGGTGTGATTGTGACAGTGTGTGTGAGTTCGTGTGGGACATGAAGCTCAGTGTGCAGGATATGAAGCTTGAGGAACCGCTGTAACCTTATAAGCAGTTGTGTGCAAAAGTTTGGGTACCAAATAATTAAGATAATATATCCGTAAACAAGGTCATTCTCTACAGAGTCTCCCTGGACATTTACTTACACTTTAACCGTTTAACTGGGAGTTAAAACCCTCTAATCAGATCCTCACTGGACACAATAACTGTTATCGCAGGCGGTGGTTTAGTGCAGGAAAACAGAACTCGGGATCGTCCCACAGCTACCGTGTCATCTCCTCAGATTTATTCCAATCAGAGCAACATCTCAGGTCTATGTGTCTGACAGATGCTGTTTGTGGGAAGGGAGGGAGGCCGCCTAGCTGGGGACCAAGCATCCAATGACACGTACAGGCCGAAGCGCCGCCAGCGAGAGGAGCGGCAACGTGACCGTCTTCGCATTCGCTCCCCGACCCACCGTATTCCCCCCAGCGCCGTAACTCACTTCCCGAGAAAAACATTCCACCTCTCCAAACACACTCTCAAGATCTGAACTCTTCATTTCCAGCGCAGAAATCCTGGAGGTCGTCCAACACGGAGGTGATTTGACAACAATGTTCTCTTTAGGACAATTTATTGTGTTTAACTCAAGCTGAAGAGGCTCTTCTCACACCACAGGTTGTGGTTCTCATGAGGTTTACTGGACTGGCATGTTCTGCAGGAAGCCTACGGCTCTGAACCGTGTTTCTCAAAGACTTTCTTCAGGAAAAAAAAGCAGGCAGGCTTGATCTGCAGCTACATTTGTTTAAAAATCACCAGTGTATCCAACTCGAGAGCACTTTTCTTGTGCAAAAGTCTTGACTCCCTATCAAACCTGGATGCTTTTTGTTGATTTTTGAATCACGGGTACCGTCTGGAGGGATCAAATTGAAATGATTAATAAATTGGGGGAACGTGTTACACTTTTCCAGTGTGAGGTCAGTAAACGAAGCCCACTTTGCCTTTACATGATCACACCAATAGAACACAAACCCAAGACAACACAGCTCGCTCTGCCAGAACAAGATGAAATGAAAAGCCAGTAGCTCTGGGCAACAGGTGTCCAGCAGACATTTGAGGGTCTGAGTGTGTCTCGAGTGTGTCTCTCAGTAGAGAAGGAGGCAGAAGCGGGCCTGGGACGGAGGAATCCCAGGAAATAGCTCAGTCTTTATTACGAAAGCCAACGGAGCAGACTGGAGAAATTAAGACGTCGGCTTTATGTGGAAAACATGCTCGGGTTACAAATCCTCGGCAACAGGAGCGGCTGTTTCTTCCCCATAAATCTGTTGGGTGGATGGAGGACGCTCTTCCACGGAGCGTCTAGGTGAAAGAGTGCAGTAGGCGATATTTTACAGCAGATAAATAATGCAACTTGCAGTGTCTTCACATGCTTTTCAACTGAGGGTAACACAATGGGACGGTGCACTTCCGAGAACAAGCAGTGGGTCAAGAGGCAAGACTTGGAAAGACATGCCCCGCTTAATTTGACGGGTTCCTTGCCTGCCGGGGGGCTCGATTATGAGTAATCAGCATGACGTAGCTGAGAGGAACGAAGGTCCAGCTGGAGCCTCACACTCTTTAGCACCCAGGATACCAAGGGTGCACACTTGAGAAGCTCAGTTTTTGGTCCATTCCAAAAACAGTACATTCAAATAACAATAACAAAGAGTCTAGAAAACATCTACAACTGCGCAGACTCTGCTTGTGCTGCGTTGCTCCAAGGCAACGTCAGTTCGCCATATTTGCTTGTGTTTCCAGCTATTAACCTTTAAAAACAAGGATCTGCAGTGGACTCACTTTGAGGAGAAATGGAGCAGGAGCAGTGAGGGTATGTAAGGGATAACGGCTGGACTGAGGGTCGATCATTTCACAGTGCTGCATGTCTTAAAGTGGCATTCCACCCTTCTTTCAAAATTCCCCCCAGTTGTGTGGTAATGACGAGTCTTTCTGGGTGGGTTAATGTAATTGTTCCAGTGAATGGAACTGATCGTCTGAATGTCCCTCACAGACAAGGAGTGGTGCTGAAGATGCCTGAGACCGAGTTTGGAGAAGATTTTGGACAAAAACTAAAACAGAAATGTTTTTCATCATTGTCCTAGAGACTCATTTTGAGACATGTGGAGCTTCACTGAGGACAGAAAATGCACAGATCTGGGACGTCTGGTTCCATTCAGCACCACTGGAGAGACATCTGATTT
>CM029387.1:22109993-22115247 GCA_017165825.1 Hepsetus odoe
TTAAGGGTTAGTGACCCAACATGTGCACTGTTGCACAATAAACTTAAAGACGCGATGGAAGACTCCAGTAAAACCTTTGCAAAGACACCAAACATGTCCTGGAACACATGAAGAGAACCGTTCTCCTTTTGCTTACAGTAAATCATAAGGCAACACCCAAAGCATTATGAACTTTTGTGACCTTGCACCACATCCTGTTGGAGGGCATCGTTCCAGTGTTTAGTTAGAGGCTAATAACTTTTCCCCAATGAGTCTATGTTGAGACACTGAGTGCATTTTTTGGAAGTTAAAAGTGTTCACCTCCGTTTTTCTGCCGGTTTCTCTATTTTAGCTCATGTCTGGTGCTCGTGCTGTCAGCGTCATGTTGCTGCCAGAAGACCGGCCTTGTTTATGTATTCGGGGAGTATGTGAATATTACACAGGCCCACATTTGTCAAATAGCTGTGTTGTAAAAGCCTTCAACACTCAATTTTAAAAGTCTGGATACATATTTTGGTATTTTTCTTTTTTTCATGCAGAATAATGGAGAAAATTTTCTTTTTGCCTATTAACCACGAAAAAAAACTCAGTTATGAAGTCATAGAAATGTCCCGAAGAATCTCAGAGTAGATCTCCGTGTTTAAATTAATGAACAGTGGGGCAGAGTTTTGGGTGATTGCTCAATTTCTAGCAATCACAGATAATGTGAGTCAAAATTATGATCCTGCATAAGCAATAATTGGATCAGGCGCTGTTATATTCTTGGCGAGCCTCGGCCGCATCCTGCATTGCGTGTTTAAAGACGTGTCATTAAATGCAATTTCAATCAAGGCCTCAAAATCATAACAGACCAGACGCGTGACACGAACACCGGGGCCTGAACTGAGCCGAACGGACGGAGTGACTTCGCCTTCCTCCAGCGGGGCAGCTGCTCCACCGCCCTGCTGGAAGAACGATACATTGCTTAGACTTCGTCTGTTTCTCTTGGCGAGCACATGCTCAGATATGATTATGTGATGGAGTCCTTTCTTTATGAGAACTTATGAAGGACACAGGAACTCATGATGCTCTCAGAAACCTTTTGATCTCAGCAACGCTTAATTGGACGAACCGCTAAAGGATGACAGATTGACCGGATACAGTGTTGTAGATACACTAAAAGGCATCACTCAGTTACACACACACACACACACACACACACACACACACACACTCACACTGCACGTACACACACACTCACACACACACACATACACACACTCATACACACACACACACACACACACAAACACACACATACACTCTCACACACACACAAACACACACACACACACACACACACACACACACACATACACACACTCATACACACACACACACACATAAAAACACACACATACACTCTCACACACACACAAACACACACACACACACACACACACTGCACGTACACTTACACACACACACACACACACAGATTGCACGTACACACACACACTCACACACATACACACACACGTTAGTATATTGTTTGACACCGTATCAGCCCAGAATATACTCACCTCGTCTCCTCCACTGAAGATCAGGTTTGGATCTGAAGCCTGGTTTTGGTCTCTGACTGTGATTTTGACCGAGTGCAGCGAATAAAGTCTCTGATTTACTAAACGCTTGTTAAACAGTTACGGTTTAAACAGTGAAACAACACGAGGCAAGAAAACAGCAGAAAATACATTTTGATGATTTATTTGGATTTGCTGGAGTGCTTCATGATCTCCATCAGAGCGACTTTCAGGGTTCTGTCCTTCACCCTGAAGTGCTTCATGTTCTAGAACAGAGCGAGTTCTGTCCTTCCAGTGGGTCTGTCAGTCCGGTAGGTCTGTCAGTCCGGTGGGTCTGTCAGTCCAGTGGGTCTGTCAGTCCGGTGGGTCTGTCAGTCCAGTGGGTTTGTCAGTCCGGTGGGTCTGTCAGTCCGGTGGGTCTGTCCATCCAGTGGGTCTGTCAGTCCAGTGGGTCTGTCCTTCCAGTGGTTCTGTCAGTCCGGTGGGTCTGTCAGTCCGGTGGGTTTGTCAATCCGGTGGGTCTGTCAGTCCGGTGAGTCTGTCATTCCGGTGGGTCTGTCCTTCCAGAGGGTCTATCAGTCCGGTGGGTCTGTCAGTCCGGTGGGTCTGTCAGTCCGGTTGGTCTGTCCTTCCAGTGGGTCTGTCAGTCTGGTGGGTTTGTCAGTCCGGTGGGTTTGTCAGTCCGATAGGTCTGTCACTCCGGTGGGTCTGTCCTTCCAGTGGGTCTGTCAGTCCGGTTGGTCTGTCCTTCCAGTGGGTCTGTCAGTCCGGTGGGTCTGTCCTTCCAGTGGGTCTGTCAGTCCGGTGGGTCTGTCAGTTCGGTAGGTTTGTCAGTCCGGTGGGTCTGTCAGTCCAGTGGGTCTGTCCTTCCAGTGGGTCTGTCAGTCCGGGGGGTCTGTCAGTCCGGTTGGTCTGTCCTTCCAGTGGGTTTGTCAGTCCGGTTGGTCTGTCAGTCCGGTAGGTCTGTCCTTCCAGTGGGTCTGTCAGTCCGGTGGGTCTGTCCTTCCAGTGGGTCAGTCAGTCCGGTGGATCTGTCAGTCCGGTGGGTCTGTCCTTCCAGTGGGTCTGTCAGTCCGGTGGGTCTGTTCTTCCAGTGGGTCTGTCAGTCCGGTAGGTTTGTCAGTCCGGTGGGTCTGTCAGTCCGGTGGGTTTGTCAGTCCGGTGGGTCTGTCAGTCCGGTGGGTCTGTCCTTCCAGTGGGTCTGTCAGTCCGGTGGGTCTGTCCTTCCAGTGGGTCTGTCAGTCCGGTGGGTCTGTCTGTCCGGTGGGCCTGTCAATCCGGTGGGTCTGTCAGTCCGGTGAGTCTGTCAGTCCGGTGGGTCTGTCAGTCCGGTTGGTCTGTCCTTCCAGTGGGTCTGTCAGTCCGGTGGGTCTGTCAGTCCGGTAGGTTTGTCAGTCCGGTAGGTCTGTCAGTCCGGTTGGTCTGTCAGTCCAGTAGGTGTGTCAGTCCGGTGGGATTGTCAGTTCGGTGGGTCTTTCAGTCCGGTGGGTTTCTCAGTCCAGTAAGTTTGTCAGTCCGGTGGGTTTGTCAGTCCAGTGGGTTTGTCAGTCCGGTGGTTCTGTCAGTCCAGTGGGTCTGTCAGTCCGGTGAGTTTGTCAGTCCGGTGGGTCTGTCTTTCCAGTGGGTCTGTCCGTCCGGTGTGTCTGTCATTCCGGTGGGTCTGTCAGTCCGGTAGGTTTGTCAGTCCGGTGGGTCTGTCTGTCCGGTGGGTTTGTCAGTCCGGTGGGTCTGTCAGTCCGGTGGGTCTGTCCTTCCAGTGGGTCTGTCAGTCCGGTGGGTCTGTTCTTCCAGTGGGTCTGTCAGTCCGGTAGGTTTGTCAGTCCGGTGGGTCTGTCAGTCCGGTGGGTCTGTCGTTCCAGTGGGTTTCTCAGTCCGGTGAGTCTGTCAGTCCGGTGGGTCTGTCCTTCTAGTGGGTCTGTCAGTCCGGTGGGTCTGTCCTTCCAGTGGGTCTGTCAGTCCATTGGGTCTATCATTCCGGCAGGTCTGTCAGTCTGGTGGTTCTGTCAGTCCGGTGTGTTTGTCAGTCAGGTGGGTTTGTCAGTCCGGTGGGTCTGTCAGTCCGGTGGGTTTGTCAATCCAGTGGGTCTGTCAGTCGGGTGGGTCTGTCAGTCCGGTGGGTTTGTCAGTCCAGTAGGTTTGTCAGTCCAGTGGGTCTGTCAGTCCAGTAGGTCTGTCAGTCCGGTTGGTTTGTCAGTCCAGTAGGTTTGTCAGTCCGGTGGGTTCTTCAGTCCGGTGGGTTTGTCAGTCCGGTGGGTCTGTCAGTCCAGTGGGTCTGTCAGTCCGGTGAGTTTGTCAGTCCGGTGGATCTGTCAGTCCGGTGGGTCTGTCCTTCCAGTGGGTCTGTCAGTCCGCTGGGTCCGTCAGTCTGCTTGGTCTGTCAGTCCGGTGGGTCTGTCAGTCCGATGCGTTTGTCAGTCCAGTGGGTCTGTCAGTCCGGTGGGTCTTTCAGTCCGGTGGGTTTCTCAGTCCAGTAGGTTTGTCAGTCCGGTTGGTTTGTCAGTCCAGTACGTTTCTCAGTCCGGTGGGTCTGTCAGTCCGGTGGGTTTGTCAGTCCGGTGGGTCTGTCCTTCCAGTGGGTGTGTCCGTCCGGTGTGTCTGTCATTCCGGTGGGTCTGTCTGTCCGGTGGGTTTGTCAGTCCGGTGGGTCTGTCAGTCCGGTGGGTCTGTCCTTCCAGTGGGTCTGTCAGTCCGGTGGGTCTGTTCTTCCAGTGGGTCTGTCAGTCCGGTGGGTCTGTCATTCCGGTGGGTCTGTCAGTCCAGTGGGTTTGTCAGTCCGGCAGGTCTGTCCTTCCAGTGGGTCTGTCAGTCCGGTGGGTCTGTCAGTCCGGTGGGTCTGTCAGTCCAGTGGGTCTGTCAGTCTGGCGGGTCTGTCCTTCCAGTGGGTCTGTCAGTCCGTTGGGTTTGTCAGTCCGGTGGGTCTGTCAGTCCGGTGGGTCACTCAGTCCTGTGGGTCTGTCAGTCCGGTGGGTCTGTCAGTCCATTTGGTCTGTCAGTCCGGCGGGTCTGTCCTTCCAATGGGTCTGTCAGTCCGTTGGATTTGTCAGTCCGGTGGGTCTGTCAGTCCGGTGGGTCACTCAGTCCTGTGGGTATGTCAGTCCGGTGGATTTATCAGTCCGGTGGGTCTTTCAGTCCGGTGGGTCTGTCAGTCCGGTGGGTTTGTCAGTCCAGTAGGTTTGTCAGTTCGTTGGGTCTGTCCTTCAAGTGGGTCTGTCAGTCCGGTGGGTCTGTCCTTCCAGTGGGTCTGTCAGTCCGGTTGGTCTGTCAGTCCGGTGGGTTTGTAAGTTCGATGGGTCTGTCAGTCCGTTGGGCCTGTCCTTCCAGTGGGTCTGTCAGTCCGGTGGGTCTGTCCTTCCAGTGGGTTTGTTAGTCCGCTGGCTTTTCAGTCCAGTGGGTCTGTCAGTCCGGTGGGTCTTTCAGTCCAGTGGGCTTGTCAGTCCGGTTGGTTTGTCAGTCCGGTGGGTTTGTCAGTCCGGTTGGTTTGTCAGTCCGGTGGGTTTGTCATTCCGGTGGGTCTGTCAGTCCGGTGGGTCTGTAATTCCGGTGGGTCTGTCAGTCCGGTGGGTTTGTCAGTCCGGTGGGTCTGTCAGTCCGGTTGGTTTTTCAGTCCGGTGGGTTTGTCAGTCCGGTGGGTCTGTCAGTCCGGTTTGTTTGTCAGTCCGGTGGGTTTGTCAGTCCAGTGGGTCTGTCAGTCCAGTGGGTCTGTCATTCCGGTGGGT
>CM029387.1:22125175-22170175 GCA_017165825.1 Hepsetus odoe
TTGTAGCGAAGCTTTTTCCTGAGAAACTGAAAACAGGCTGCATAATTGATAAGAAGCAGCAGACTGGATGGTCACATTAGTAAAAGAGCAGACTGTTACTCACCCAGAAGGATTCTCCAGGTCAAGAGCGGGGTCCGGTAGGAGGCGTGCCAGGTGAGATGGGGAAGGAAGAGGTTAGCCAAGGGCCGAAATACCAGTAGTTCCTTCACTCCACTCTGACCTCTCCTCCACTAATGACTTGTGAAAATACAAACTAAAAATGACCCTCCAGGGTTGCATTAATATCTGTGATAATAAAGGCCGGGTGTAATTCGATACAAACTAACCTTTATCAGATGAAAGAGTGTGGAAAGTGCAGATTAAAGTGTGCCGTCTTGTTTCTCTAGAAACAAAAATAAATCTTCCTCACGCAATAAAACCAACAGACTGGTTTAGAATGGAATGTAAATGAGAAGTAAATGCAGAATAACAGTCTTTGTAATCAGTCGAGTAATTCTGGACTGAAAGCTGAGCAAATCTACGAGTTTTATGTCATTTTAAATTAAAAGTATTGAGTGTTCGTTTCTAACATTTCATTTAACAGCAGAAATATTTGACAAAATATTGACCTTCAAGTTTAAAAGCCTTTAAACCTGCAAACATATTATTCGGTTTAAATGATTCATTTTCCACTATGATTTTTTCCTTATCTATTATGAATTTTTCAGTATCCACCAGGAATTATCCAATATCCACTTTGAATCTTTTAATATTTAACATTTACTGTTCCGTGCCCGGTATGAAATATTGAGTGTCGTCTATGAATTATTCAGTACCTACTATAATTATTCAATTCTAGAATTATTCACACTGAATTATTCCGCGTTGTCTTCAGATTGCTCCGGATCTGTTCTGACTCATGCAGTAATAGTGTAGCATCAGTTCTTCGGTATCTGCTCTGGAGCTGTGTAGGTCCTACAGACGCTCTGAGTTTAAAGGGTCACACGTTTCTTTGATGAGATGAAAAGGCTGATTGATCTTAAACCGCTGATCAGACATGCACATACATTCCTCAGGGTCGAGCATGTTTTCTGGTTCTCACTCCGTTCTCCAGAACTGCAGATGGTTCTCCCTCGGGCTGGAATGTCAACACTGTCACTCCAGCGCAGGACCGATCTGATGGAAGACATCCAACCCGCTCGGCAGACAGCAGGCCAGGCCGCCAGATGTGGAGACTCTGCAATGGCATGAACTCCCAGGTGACGCCAGCGACACGTCCGAGCCGCAGGGCCGTCCGGAGTCGGGGGCCAGCGGAACGAAATGACAGAATTTCGTCATGATTTATATTAAAACTGACATCTGCGGCGAGGAGGCGCTGATTAACTGACTGCACGATGATTATTCATGTTTATACTCTTGCACAATTAGAAGCAACCTGAAGGAACCACTTTTATAGATAAACATTTTATCTGCCAAAGGTTCTTGTTCCTATTTTAAAGTGTGTTTCTCTTTTACAGTGTTTTGGCTTCTTCTTTAATTCTTGGTGTTTTTATTACTTGGCCTTCTGAGAAGAACTCAAAATAGGTGAAAACGATCAAAATAGTTAGTAATCAATAATGACTTTGAAGTTAAAAACAAATTTATGTTTCATTTTTAACAGTGGGGATGAATCAGTTGATCACTGCTGCTTAGACACACACACACACACACACACAAAGAGAAAGTGACTATTTGTCATTGTGAACACAGCACACATTGATCTGAATCCTTCCAGCAGGGGGCAGACATATCCAGCACCCGGGGAGCAGTGATAGGGACTGTATCTTGATCAAGGGAACCTCGGGGCAAACTACTGGTCCAGGCTTTGAACCCACAAGCTTCCAGTCCTGGGGCCTCATCCCTAAACACTAGGACAACACTGCCATTTTTTCAGATTTTGCTTTCCTCTTTTTATTTTTGTTTAATTCCGAACCTCAGATTAAACTTCACAGTCTCAGGGAAGACGAGGTACGTTTCTCTAAATGTTGGATGAACGTGTACGTGAAGAAAAAATAATGTTGACGTGTAACAAACGCACCTTGGAAAGCATGTGGAGCTGAACTGCACTCTTAGGACAATCGCACAATCAGAAGCATGATGGATCTAATCATTACCTTAAACAGTTCGATTAAATTACTGACATGAAACTCGCTACATTTTCTTGGAAGTGCTGCATGAGTATCTCGTGATACTCTGTGTATTTCTTCACCTTGTAATCCATCGAGGAAATTCATCCCAAGAGCCGAGAGAACGGGTCCGGACGCCAAGGCAGCTACATTCTAATGATGAAGTGATCCACATTTTATCCAAAGCATTTACAGCTTCCAAATGTACAGCGGGGGACCATGCTGGCCTGGACTACTATACGCTTTCCTCTCAAACCCATTCATTCCAACTTCTGAACGGGAACACGGAACAAAGGAGCTTCAAGGAGTATCCTTAGGTGTTGCTGATATTACATGTTAATTACACATGTAATTAATATGTAGTTAATAGGTTGTCGGCTCTGTGCCACCATGTGCATTGTATTTCTAAGGAGTAAAATGATTCAGAGATTTCGGGTTCGAGTTGCTTTAAGGGTTGTGGTGCTCTAGGGGTATTACAGTCACCTATGGAGCAGGAGGTCGCAGGTTCCCTCCACTAACAGGATTGGGTTCCTGAGGAAACCCTCAAGCCAACCCCTGTTAATAGGAAAAGGAAGTCACTCTGGATAAGAGTGTTATTACACATAATAGTGTTATGTGGGCAGCGGTGGTTCGGTCGTTAGCCGCCTGATCGGAGGATCGGGGGTTCAAACCTCTTCCCGATAGGTTGCCCTGAGGTACCCTTGAGCAAGGTGCTGTCCCCGTCACTGCTCCCCGGGCGCTTTCAATAGCTGCCCACTGCTGCACGGGTTTGAGTGTGCATGGGTTAAATGCAGAGGTCCAATTTCGTTGTGGTTCATGTGTGCTGTGCCGTGACCTCGCAATGACAAGGGTTGTCACTTTCACTTTCACTTTTCACTTTCACTTTCATTATTGTGGGACAGTTTTTAACCGCACTGAGCAAACTGACTTTAACAAGCAGTCGTTACAGTTAATAAAGTAATTCTATGACATTTTCCCTGTACCCTGCGCTCTCATTGGATTAAATTTGTTGCCTTCACAACAGTGCCACGCTAACCTGATATTATCAGATAGTTGCTTGATGCTTGCCAGCGTCAGCGAGGCTATCAGATGGAGTCGGTTCAAGAGCCAGTCTGCCTCTGATCTGAGACTGGTGATCTCTCAGCAAGCGGAGAACCAGGGCACTGTGGTTGCACATTCACTTCTGAACCAATAAGCACTGGATGAACTGGTGGAACCAGAACCAGGGGAAGAACTCTCTTTCCAAGGGTGGCCAAGGGTCAATAAGTTCAGGCATCCATTCCACACTCATAGCTTAAAAATACCTCCGTCGACTTGTTTTTCTGAAGTTACTGAATGATACACTGGGGGCTGTTTCGAGCCACCGATTTTAAGTGGTTTGGCCATTTGCTAGGTTTTCTCCTAATATAGAGTAGAGTGATCGAATGCTGCTGTCCACCTAGAACACACATTATTCCAAACAAGCACTGAAGCCGTGCAGCTCATGGGTATTGCATGTCTGCAAGCCTCCCGTCTCTCCTCGCCCCTGCTCATACTCACCTTGCACTGGCTCACCCCACCCTTCACAAATTCCCTCTACCCGCTCTCCCATCATACGTGAGGCCGACCTTCAGGGATTACAATGCTTGGCGGGGCTGCAGAAATGACATCACAGTCATAATAATAAGAAGAATAATACTATCAGAATGTCGGAGGAATGCTCTGGGACTTATCGGACGCTTTTCTCAGGGCTCCTCAAACATATGAGGCATGTTGGATGGCCAGGAAGGGAGAACAGGCTCTTGGCAGCGGCAACCTCATGGCGTATGGTTTCAGAGCGTGTAACCCGCCATGAAGAAAGAGGCTTAACTTATCTGAGCATGTCTGCAGCTGATTAGGGGACATGTTTCAGATGGAGTTGGGTTTGCTCCGAAAAAAAACTCACTGGTGAACGATGGAGAAGGCATCAGTGCATTCAAGCAAAGAACATTTTCTTACTGTAGGCTCTTTAAAATAAAACAGGCATCTAAAAGGGTTCTTTGGAGCAGAGCCGTAAAAGAATTTGACTTTTTATAAGTTAACAAAAAACTGATGTATGAACTTCCAGAAAAACATATTGATCACTTGTGGGGAATGCAGTGAAGCAGGCCAGCAAGAGATCACAGTGCCCGTGGACGAGAGGGAGTAAGATGGCTGGGAGACCAGCTAAGTTCTACAGGTTTGAGAGGGTAGTGAGACCAGCTATGTAATACAGGTTGAAGATAGTCACACTGACTAAAAAGACAGGTGACAAAACTGGACGTTGCAGAGATGCTGATTTTGCCTTGTCAGGGACAAGAAAGGACATGATTAGGAAAGAGTCCATGCGAGGGACAGCACAGGGTGGACGGTTTGGAGAAGGACGGAGCTGCCAGGCATGAGGAGAAGGTGAAGGATAAAGAGGAGAAGTATGGACGTGGTAAGAGAGGACATGCAGTGGGTCAGTGTGAAAGAAGAAGACCAAGTGGACAGGAAGATGTGAAGACAGACGATCCACTGTGGAGACACATTAACAGTGGCAGCCAAATAAAGAAGAAGAAGAAGAAAAAGAAGCCTGTGGACTGGAGAGGTAAAGAGCCTTCCAGTGTACCAGTGGAGTTCTCCGAAGGGATGGAGCTTCAAAATTCCACTAAAGCATTGCTAATCGTGGAACCCAATTTACTAATCGAGGTACCCTTGAGCAAGGTACCGTCCCTGTCACTGCTCCCCGGGCACTTTCAGTACCTGCCCCCTGCTGCACAGGTGTGTATGGGTGAAATGCAGAAGCTGAATTTCGCTGTGCTGTGCTGTGTTTATTACGTTCACTAAAAAACTCTACAGAAAAAGTCATTCTGTGTGTCTCTGTGTGTCTCTGAGTGTCCCTGAGTGTCTCTGAGTGTCTCTGAGTGTCTCTGTGTGTCTCTGAGTGTCCCTGAGTGTCTCTGAGTGTCTCTGTGTGTCTCTGAGTGTCTCTGAGTGTCCCTGAGTGTCTCTGTGTGTCTCTGAGTGTCCCTGGGTGTCTCTGAGTGTCTCTGTGTGTCTCTGAGTGTCTCTGTGTGTCCCTGAGTGTCTCTGAGTTTCTCTGTGTGTCTCTGAGTGTCTCTGTGTGTCTCTGTGTGTCTCTGTGGGACGGTGATGATGGTAAAATAGTCCATCTGAACTAATTCTCTGTTCCACCATGAACGGGTTCAGTTGTCCAGAATCTTCTCAGAACTAAAACACCATCTCAGACATCAGACCATTGAGCATCCAGATGTTTGGTTCCATTCACCCTCACTGGGACCAAACATCTGGATGCCCCAGTTCTGGTAAAAACAACATTTCCCACCACTGTCTCAGAACCTGTTAACGCGTTTGTTAATTAATTATGCAGGAATGATAAGAATTACAATGGGAGAGGAACTTGCTCTGTGTTGAGCTTCCCACAGTGTTTAACCATGGGAAGTCTTTTCAAAGAAGACGATAAGAGTTGATCCAGGCTCTGGCCTTCCTGGACATTGTTAAGCCTCCTAATGTCCCTCATTACAGAGCAGGTGGGTCAGCCTATGAAGTCGCGAGAGGGGAACGCAAGGCCATGAAAGTTATGATGACCAGTGTTTACCTAAAGTCTGCTGCCTTTGTGAAAGGAAAGAGACAGATCAATTCCTCCGGTTCAGATAAGCTGGCTCCTTCTCACACTTGACCCACGCCAGCTCAGGGTGGGACCCTCTATGGAAGGAGATACTTGCCAGCAAGCTGCCTTCATGAACAATTGGGAAAGGAATGGGTCACAACCACCTAAGGAACCAATTAAGAGCCTAATCAATCACAGAGAAAATGGACCTTCTAGACCTGCCCTGAAAGGTTCAGCTGCCACAAGCCTCACTCTCCCTCACCCCACCAGAGTTGGCACCGGTCTGCTGGATGACATAATGCAACGAGCAAGGGAACCATGGAGGAAACAATGCTCACACGGCCTGTAATGGAAGGAAGGGCCTTTATTTCGGAGGGAACAGGGTTTCCACTTTTTGCTCTTATCATCACCACAGGAAAGGGTGAGGCTGCTCGTTTGGCTGAACTCGGACGGTAGAAGAGTTCAGTGGTTTCGAGGAGTCTGGACACACCATAACCCATCATCAGCTTTAGATTTGGACCCATTCCTCTTGCGTCATTGGGTCTGATTTCCAAAAACATAATCACTTTAAGAATTAAGCGGCTTAAAAGGGTCATTTGCATGATATCAAGCAAGAAGCTTAAAAAAGCCTTCAGTGGTTCTTTAATCATTTTAAGATATGTGGTGATGTTTTAGGATGTTCCACCTTGCTTCAGAACCTTGAGATTCATATATGATGATAACAATAATAATTGTGATATGACATTTTGAGCGATTTCTATTTGTATTACGTAATAAAAGTGATTATTTGTCATTGTGAATACATTCTCTGTATTAATTCACACACACCATCCAGCAGGGGTCAGAAGGTCGTGGGTTCGAAACAGACATGTCCAGCGCCCAGGGAGCAGTGATGGGGACGGTACCTTGCTCAAGGAAACCTCTGGGCAACCTACTGGTCTGAGATTCAAACCCACAGCCACCTTCTGATCCCGTGGCCGAGTCCTTAAACCACTCTGGCCCTAAACTCAGCTCAGCTTGAGGGTTCATTGAAGGTTCCTGAAGGGAGCTGGAGATCCACTGCTTGTTGATTGTTCCACAGGTCACTATAAATATATATATATATTATTATTATTACTGTATTGTATATATTATTATTATTATTATTATTATTATTATTATTACATGTATTATTTATTATTACATTCATATTCATATTTTTGCTATATTTATATTCTGCTACTTGTTATTTATATGTATAATTCATTCATAGCTTATTACCGTGTATATTGTAGATATGTATATATATATAGATATATATAGATAGATAATTTATTATTTATTTATAACTCCTCTATTTTCTCCTGTACTTGTTCCTGTTCTCTCTCTATATCTTTATATATTTTTTCTTCTCTTTTTGTACACCTGTCTTTTTATAAGAGCCCTGTAACGCCCAAATTTCCCATTCGTGGGATAATAAAAGATCACTCTACTCTACTCTAAATGCTGTCCAGTCTAGTCTGCTGAAGCCTCTAAAGGATTAAATCTGTATCTGAACAAGAGGGGCTACAGTTTCTGATTCTATCATCATCTAGAAGTGCTAAAGGGTCAAACCAGGAAAATGAGTAAAAACGTGTTGTGGAGTTAATTAATTGTGTTAATATGTTAACACTGACAGCCATTATTAACACATACATTTATCTGAGCCCTTTAAACAGACCCTGGGTTATGTCTTCCAAAAAAGAAAAAAAAACATTTTCATAATTTTTTTTTTTTATGGACTATTTCACTTTGTTTTGGCTCAAACTCATTTTTGGTTCTCTGTTGAAAAAAAAACAGAGAGAGATAGAAGGAGAGGAAAAGAGAGAGAGAGAGAGAGAGAGCGAGAGAGAGAGAGGCAAATGAAGGTCAAGAGCTTGCCGAGGCATTTCGAATCAGTGCCAGGTCAGAGCACTTGGCCAACTGTACAATGTCCAACGCCAGCATTGTGTTACATATCCGTCTAGAAATCCAACATTTTCTCTCCGGACTGGCATGACAATGATACAAAAACACGGAGGCCTAATCAAGGCAGTGTTTCCGTTGGCCTGCACACAGAAATGCGCTCTTTGAAATCCAAACTATGAGGCATAAAATTATTTTAGTGTCCTAAATAAAGGCTGGTCATGGCATTTCCCGAAGCGGCCGTAGCGATCTCGCTAGAGACCGTCATTAAAGCCAGGCCAGCATAAGTGGCCAATTTCGTGGCACTGCAACACCGATTACTCTAATAACGCTGCCCGGCTTTTAGAAGCACATGTTTTACGGGTAGAAAAACACTGCGGCGTAATGTAGCTCGCCAAACTCCCACTAGGGGTCTCGCCGTGTGATGTCTGTCTGGGTTTCCATGACTAATGTTTGACACTAACGTTAACGATGCTGGAGTCAGCAGGCGAGCAGGCAAAAATCAGTCAGGTTGTGAAATATTGAAAACTGACACTGTTAACACTGACTTAATGGCCTTCGATTACGAGGGAACAGCTACTCAGCGCTGAAGATTAGACGATTGCCATCAGTCATGCTCAGGGGAAAATACGGACCAGATGAATGGGGTGAGTTTAAAATCGAGAGAGAAACTCATATTCGAATCTTGGGACAGTTCCCGAGGAAAAGACAGAAGGTTCGACATGGCCTCATACTCGGCCCGGTTCCTTCATAATGTGCCCAGGCAGGACCGTCCACCTTCCCCGCTCCTGGTCCCAACCTGAGCATTTACCGGAAGAAAAGCCCGCAGTAGAGGTAAAGATTGTCCTTTGAATTCATTTTGGGCACTTTGATATGTTTCACTAATAACTTTCTGAAACATAACTGTGCTGCATTGATTCATTTTTATGGAGGAAGCTGTTGATGCTGGAGGAATTTGCTTTGAACTTTCGTTTACCATGAGAACAAACCCATTAGTAACCCAGTCACTCACTCACTCACTCACTCACTCATTTTCTGAGCTGCTTGTTCTGATTAGGGTCTTGGGCGGTGCTGGAGTCTATCCCAGCTCTCACAGGGCAAAAGGCAGGGACACCCTGGACAGTTTGCCAGTCCATCGCAGAGCAGACACACAAACAAACTCACACACTCACACCTAGTGGACAAATGAACATCTCCAGTCCACCAGGCATGCAGGTCTTTGGAGCTGGAGCTCCTGGTGGAAACACACACAAACACAGGGACAACATGTCCAATCCACAAAGAAAGGACCCGGCCCGTCCCACCTGGGAATAAAACCTCAAACTATTCGTCACTACATTTTCAAGCAAACAAAAATAGCAGGTAGCGCTTTCAGATCATGTTAACGTCTTTCAAAATAAACAAACATCAAATATCAGACGTTCAATTCCAAGATTTGCCTCCAGACTAATGTCATCCACACTCAGAAGTGCAGATTTGTTGCTCTATTTACTCAAATTCTGCATTTAGCTGTCTGCCATCTTTTAAAAGCAGGGGTAACTGTGTTGTTCTCAGACATCCTTTAAATGGCCCTTATTATGGAAGACTGAATGGTCCTAACTTTTAGAGTTTAAAGAGGTTAAAGTAGAATACAAACACCATTCAAACAGTCCATAAATGGAAGATAAGCTGCAGATTACCCCTGTTCCCATCAAGTTATAAGGAGCATATTAGTACTGACAGAATTCTGGAACGAGACACAACGCAGGGTGGACAATCGCTAGATTTGTATCTGGGAGACGACCTCTGGCTCCTTTCACAACCACAGTAAAGAAAATCTGAAGTTTCACACCAGATCTGCTCTAAATTCCTCTGCTTACAAACACTGCAGTTTTGAAAATGAAGTGAAATTCCCCTTTAAACATAAAGCTTTCACAATACTGAGCTCAGACATTACATAGCAGGTCTTCCTCCACTCACGGGACATGATGGTACCGATAGTGGTGCCAAAGATATTTCCTGCATTACATGCCGAAGAGGAGAACCACAGCAGAGGCTTGGCTGACTCCATTTGTTGAAAATGAATCAGAGGACACATTGCTGTCGCGTCTCCTTTAGACACTCCTACCACAAAAAAACTTTCTCTAAACGGACTCAGTCAGCTCACACAGGTTCAGTCTCTTGAGGGACGAGGCTCGTCCAGCTGAGAGGTTTTGGGTCAGCAGAATGTTCCCTCTAAATGAGATTAAACATGGTAAGTTCACAGTTTATGCTGGTGTGCACAAGAACCCTCATTTCTTTATATTTTCCCAGGAAATCACATTTTTTGGGGTTTCAGATACAAGTAATAGTTTTTTCCATGTCATGTGGACTTGCTTATATGGAATATTAATGTCCTGCATATGTACTGCAACAGAAAATGATCACCAACAGAGTGGCAGTTTTAGCATGCAGACCCCAACTCGACTGAGATCCTTCAAACACCTTCAGTTCTGAGAAATCAAAAGAGGATCAGGCATGATGGAAAGGAAGGAGTCAATGTCAGACAGTGATGGATAAAAAGCCTCACATGCAGGAAAAATCTCCAATCTGGCAAACATTAATCATTTACTGTATATCCTGTTAGCATGGAAACAGAAACATGGTGTGTGAGAGCTGTGTTTCATTTACTCCCAAAAATACATCCCCAATGCACCAGCGCAATTCATCACACACAAAGTCAGGGGGCGAAAAGAGAGGGGTGAAAATTCAGGCTCTGTGGAAATGATCCAGTTGCCCCTTTAACATTTCAATTTGCACCATTATTTTGGACCAGTGCTGAGGCTCCTTCCCAACTTTTTATTCCCAGTGTTAATGACGCTCATTAGTCAAACCACAAACAAGCTGTGTGCAGCCTCATGGTTTGGACTCAGACTTCAAAGCAGCTCCATAGGAAAGATGTTGCACCTTGAGCAACATGGACGTTCCACCTGAGACGACACATGAAAGGCTGAAACAATGGAGGTGGTGCTGGGATGAAGGACATTAGTGTCATGTGTGAAAGAAGGGCCTCCTGTTGGGAGCTGGAAGCACTTCTCCTTGACCTCTTGCTTGACAAGTCCCGGTCACCCTGCCTGGCTTGCTGGTTCCCTCTGAGTTTTGTCCCTTGTGAACCTGTGCCCAGTTCCCGACCATTGGCTTTTGTCACCCACCCCCAGTGAGAGGAGAATTCCCTGGAAGGTTGCTAAAACCTCCAGTGCCAGGTCGGATGTTTGCTTAAACCGAGGTCACGGCGGATAAAAGACCAGTGCAGCTTTCTCGGGTATCATCCTGTAGTTGTCTTCCCTTTGAGAGGCGGCTTTCTCCAACAGAGACTCCCCGAGGGCTTCATTAACATAAGGGAGCGACATCAAGCAGAATTCCACGCAGTCTCAAAAAGTTCCCAGAGCTTTCTTCACAATAAATGGTGTGTCTCCATTTTTAGATGGACATTCTTCTCATTGACAACAAGAAGAGAGTTTGGAATTTGAGAGAACATGCCCCAGTTGGTCTCCCTGAAGAGCGCTGATGTAATTTCCAGACGTTCTCTGTGTAACCTTCCACCGAGCGAGCTTCCACATCTTGGCCAACGTAAACTGATTTCAAAAGACAAAATGCAGGCCACATAAGTCAGGGCAATAGATGTTAAATGTGAGTTATCCTCAGAGCTGGCCTCTGGACCACCGTGTCGCATTACATTTGGTGGGAATAGTAATAGAGGCCGCATTGTCTTAGCAGGTGTTAAGCTATTAATGGACTAAACAGATGTAGAACATTTTCTGGAGAAGCATACCCTCAGAGAACATAGTCACCTCTGTGTCTGAGCTTTGTTTGAATAAGGAATGGGTTAAGTGCAGATGTACTGCGAAGGCCTTGCACTATGACTTAACTGACTGAATGGCTTTGAGGTGAATCAGATTTCCAACAGGTGGCTCTTCTTGAACGGCGTTCAAGAAGGCTGCTGAAATCTAAACATCCTCCACAGTCAAAGGAGTCTTGTGAGCCAGATCCTCAGTCTTCTGACATAATTGCTTCAATCCCAGTTCCCCTTCGCCTCCCGGGACTATTGCATTGCCGTCTGATGACGTTTGCGGCCGCGTTGGCTGGAGCCAGAGTGGATGGTTCAGCAGCACCTGGAAGCTCCCTGAAGCCCCTCATATGTGAGTGGTGTAATGGTCTGCAGCCTGGTGAGTTGGTCAGGTAATGTGCGAAACTTGGAGTGTTATGATGCCTGCCTGCCAAACCGGCCCCCAAGAGCTTTAGCTACCTTTTCTTTGAGAACCCCCACATTTGGAGAGCTGTGCTCTGGACATTTTCCAGGTTGAGTAAGTTTGAATTCATCGAATGGCTTTCCTTGAGATCACTCCTGCGTCACATTACCAAGACCTTGGTACTATTGAACTTGTTCGGATATTGAACCAAGCAAAAAGTGTGTTTTCACAATGAAAATGGAGTGTGTCGACTGGCTTCCCAGAGCAGGACATGTAATAATGAGCTTTGTAATTTCTTGTTGTCTTGACAATAGTCTACCCAAAGCACATCCAAGCTAAAGGCCATGTTCAGCACAACATATCATGTTCCTGGAATTTCACTTGACAATAGTCTTAAATCAGCCATGTTTACTGAAGAAGATATGTTGTGCATATGTCCCACAACATCCTTCCTCTTCCGTCCAAACAGAAAGACTTTTTGTTTTATTCCTCGTTGCCTGAAGCCATCACTGTAAAGCATTAAGCAAATCAGCGCATCGATGAAAAAGTCAAGCGCAATGTCCTGGTGGTTGGACCGACTGCCAAGATGCATTTTTTGCTCCATGGCTAATGAAACTGTTCAGATTAGTCCACAGTCTAAGAGGCAATGTTCTCCAAAATGTCTGGTTGTGAAAAATTGTGGACCAAAGATTGCGTTTCCTCAGGACAAAAAGTCACTAACAGTTGTCTTCTGTTTCGTGGACTAACTACCTTCACATTTTCTGCTGAAACTTTAAAACGTTGTCTTTGGCTACCAAGTGACACTCCATTGTAGGGACCAGCAGGACACATGGAGGACACGTTAGCATCATCAGCATTATGTTTCTACACACTGACCCTGGCCAAGTTAGGGAGTATTGGAGAACGTGTCCATTCGGTCTCCGGCCTAGGCCTGAATAAAAGTGAGCAAGATCATCATCTATCAGAGGAGCCACAAATCTCACTGCAGGCTTTCCAGTTCAATGTCTCAACATAGAGGACAACATAATGCTCCTAGTCAGGCTCGGTTGTTGATTATGGCAGGGTTCTCTGGCCGGGCCATCCCCAGAGGGAACTAAGACTGATTTACACCATGTTCTCGAAGAAGTGTGGAGGCCATGCATCATGTAGTCTGCATTAGGACTAAGTCTAAGGAGGAACATCTGAGTTTAGATTAATGTATAATAACCAACACCTAGGGTTGGGTTTGAAGGGTGTGTGCTCTGCGTTTTTCCATTTGGCACAAGGCGGGTTTTAATAGGCAGCCTGACATTACGTTTGTCTCCTTCCTGGACAGGTGTCCTCCTTAACCCAACACCTCATGAAATGCTTTGCATAATTTACGTTTCCAAACCTTTTAGACCAGTTACCCCTCTGAGGAACTTATTTATTTCATTTAGTCTGTTTTCAGGGAGCCGCCCTAATTGTATAAATCTATGGACAGATTTATCTGTTACTCTTTTGTTGTTAAGAACGTATTTTTTTCTTCTAAAACAAAGTGAATGTCGGTCACTAAAGACAGATCTGATCTTCTTCAAAACCAGTTCGGCTGATTAAGTAATGTAATATTACAGGCTATAAAATATTTGTTTCAGTAATTTCCCATTTCTTCTTGAAATGAAAGTTTGGAAAGCAGTATATCGTATTCGAGTGGCCCAAACTTCTGGCCTGTCGTGTATCTAGAATGTCTAGAAGGTCGAGGTTTTCTCCCCATGTAATTAAGAATATGTTTTCTCTTCCTAATAATGTGTGTAGTTGATCTGCCATGTTCATCTACAGTCCAGTGGGAGAAGCCACTGTGTAGATTCTCATGATGGACCGTTTGCCATTGACTGTTCACCTTTTGGTTTCCAATTTCACCTCGAAGAATGAAATAAGGGTATGAACCCAATACTAGCTCACTTTAAAAAATCAGTTCCCAGAATTCAGTATTGCTCTAAAGCTCTGAAGGTTCCACTCTGCGTAATGTGCTTCAGCGTTTTAATCAGCAAACCAAAACACATTTATTTCCTCTAACTCACTTCCTGTTTTGTCCAAATGTCACCAGTCACCCCGACCTCCATCAGTAGTCCCAACACCGTGAGCCTGGTGTGGAAAATTTACTTTTAGATAATGACGCACCTGCTACCTCTTTCCCCAGTGAGACAAAACATGCATTCAGAGGAGCATGAGGTGAGCAATGCAACGTTTCACAAAAACATTAATGACTGGCAGCTCATAGCAAACAGAAAAGAGTCACATTTTCCTCACGTCTGGCTTCACAGCTCGCACGATAGGAGGCGCTATAAGCAGAGTGAGGGAATTTGTGTTTTGTTTCACATTTGGAGTCTCAGGCTGGCAGGTCACTGGCTTTTTTTCGCCCGTCGGGTGATGGCATGACTCACATGAGATGTCTGCTGGAGACAGAACAGACATTACATACAGGATCCGCACCATTTAACAGCCTTTTCACCCTTCCAGGAACCACATCCAGCCATCTCCTGATCCCAAACGCGCCTCTTTCGACTGCCAGGACGTGGGTTTGGCGGTTAGGTCATTACCTCGTGAAGGATGCGCTGAAACAATCTCAGAGGCAGAGAGATTGAATATTTCAGCCCTCGCATGAGGCAGTGCGTGATTTTTCATCTGCAGCACATTTTAAAACCTCCCTCTCAGCTTGGAGGCCAAGCTTTGATGGTCAGAACTTGGCAGGTGGCAGCATCACATGACAAACAAGCTGAAAAAGAAAAACAAGCTAGACACAGAAGGAATGATGAAGTGGAGGTGTGATAAATAATCATGATAACAGACCACACCTCACAGTTTCTTTCGCAAGCCACAAAGAACATAACACACGGAGAACAAAAATGAAATCTTGAAATCCAGCACTCCATCCCTCAGTAGAACTGCCCCCTCTCTCTCTGGGTGGGTAGGGTGGTCCTCCCTCTCCCCCATCACTCTGTATAACCCAGTATATCGGTGTAATTCCAACTTGTAGCACTGGCAAAGAAATGCTTCTTAAGAAATTCCTAATCTTTTCTAAGAATCTTTTTTCAGAATTTTCCATGATCTGTCTCACAGAGTAAGACGGATGTTTCAGTCCTTGGCATCCTGAACACTCTCATTTTATATCGTTATTCTCAAAAAGTAAACAGATCAATCAAATATTAAAACCCGTCACGCTGTTGACCCCAGAGCACTTTCGGCCTAATTACACTCAAATAAAATTAGAGCTAATGGCTTGTTTGTTAGTTTTCCAGGCAAGACGGAGACGGACGTAATTTAAATCACAGCACTTTTTGGTGAAAACATCCTGTTTCAGTCTTCCGTCCACCTGTGCCGTAATGTTCGTACAGTCCAGATAAACCATTCACACCCCGGTTAGCTGTGTTACTAAAAATAAACCTGGAGAGACTCACCAACAACAAACCTGCTCTGTTAGAAAGAGCTTCACACACCGGTGCAGTTAGATTGTTGCTGCTCTGCAAAGCTCTAGAGGCGTTGGTTACTTACTTCAGTAAAAAGTAATAAGTTAGGGGCAGCGGTGGCCTAGTGGTGAGGGAGTCGGCCACAGGATCGGAAGATTGTGCAAACCCCTCGCCAGTAGGTTGCCCTGAGGTACCCTTGAGCAAGGTACCGTCCCCGTCACTGCTCCCCGGGTGCTTTGATAGCTGCCCCCTGCGGCACAGAGTCCAATTTCCTTGTGGTTCACTGTGTGCTGTGCTGTGACCTCGACACTCACCAGCCTGGTCACACTGCGCCCGGTGCTCCATCACTTTGTAATTGTCTGAGCTGGAGAACCGCTTCAACATCGATGATTCTCTTAGGCACGTCGCCCCCCTGGATCGTGCCAGTTTCCAGAAAGGAAAGGCATTTACCAGGACAAGTGAGTTTTCAGCAGGAGGACTGACCTTCTTTCTGCTTCTGCCAACATGTTCCCTGCCGACGGAGACCAGAGGAAGTGCACCGTCCGCACGCCTTATTGGTTCTACATTTCTTTGGACAGTTGACAGCAGTGAGAACAGACTCTTAACGATAGCTGTCAAGGCCTAAACCTCCTTTTTAACAGCAACTGTGTCGGGCCCCACTGGCTGCCCCAGAGCTCTTGTATCTGCTCACGGGACAGAGGCAAACTTTGCTGTGGGACCAGAGGAATATATTTCAGCAACACGATGTCTGAGCTGGGAACAGCTGGACAGCTGTGGAGGGCTCTGGGAAACTGTGCCTGTTTAAATGAGTGAAGTCACGACCAAACCCTTTCGTAAAACAGCCAAAACAACAGAAGCTGCAGAAACAATGCTGCATCTTCACCAGCATGAGTGTGTGATCTCCAAAACAGAGACTGATGTTGGTCACAGGTTAAGACCTGAAAAAACTAGAGAAAAAATCTCTCGAAAGTAGAATATAAATGAAAGAAAATATCTGCCATTAGGATAAGCACCTATTTCAAAGTCTAACTTTATTTGAAAGCACAAATGGTTCTTTGCATAATTCCATGGTTCTCCTAAAACAGTCAGTCAGTCAGTCAGTGTCAGCCGCTAGTCCCAAGCGGGGCTGCTGGAGTCCATCCCAGCTCACACAGGGCGAAGGACGGGGGACACACCCTGGACAAGTCGCCAGCCCATCGCAGGGATGAGCGTTTCGGGGACAGTACCTTGCTCAAGGGTACCTCAGGGCAACCTATTGGGAAGGGGTTCAAACCCCCGATCCTCCGATCATGCGGCCAACGCCCGAACCACTAGGCCTCTCCTAAAACAACCTCACCTTAACCTTTTAAACCTCTGGGGTGCTATGAGTCAGTGTCCAAAGATGAGCTTTGGAATGTTCTCCAGGCAGAACTAGAAACTGTTCCTCAATAAGATATAGAAAATACAAGTTTGGCTCTTTTGAAACAAAATATTAACAAATAGGGTGGTGGACATCTTCACAGAACATCTTGCGGTTCCCCCCTGAAAGCAGCCACTCTGATGGAATCAGAAATCACACACCAGCAACAACTGACTGTCCACTTTCTCCATAACATCCCCACCTTCTCACTGTCGCGTCTGTAAACAGATCACTAGTGTTTGCTTTAGATGAGTAGAAGATACACACACTAAACTGAATCTTGGCATCAGAATCAATAAAACACTGAACCTGAGTCCTTGTGTTTTATTAAATCCCAAACCAATTATTTCAGCCCAGTTGCTTCTCTTTCTCAAAGCTTTCTCACGTGCCCGCTTCATCCCTGAAAATCCATCCTAAGTACACCTCAGGAATTTCGGTTACATTCCTCGGAAGTGTCCTCATCGCTAGGAATGTCATCTGTTACTGAAGACTGTTGATGGACTGCTACTTTAACACGTAGGGTCGTGGAAGGAGGAAAGCGGCCAGTGGATCAGCTTAGGCTTAGGTGTACCTTCTCTATTATTAACTCCAACATGCAATCTGAAGTCATCCCCAAACACACATCCAGGAGGTACAGATGGATCCGTTTTTAGGTGAAGATGAATTTTCTTGTTGTCACTGTAAAAATTGCTGTCCAGCTAGAGCCTGGTTGTTCTCTGTTGGACATTTTTCTTCATGTACATCCTCTCCTGTAAGTAAAGAGCGGCAGCGCTGATGGATACGAGGCAGGTTTGGAGGCAGCTGTGAGGCTCGTTCACTCCTGTCCTGTTTACGGTTGTAATATAATGATCCTGATCGTTTACGGTGTTGGGCGGTAGTGCGGTTACAACGTTGGCGTTATTAGTGCAACTCCATGTCTCAGCAGTGTGGTGCTTCCAGAATCATCTTCCAGTGATGAAGCTTTTATTGGTCGGTACTGAAAAGTGACTGTGAAACACAGCACACAGTGAGACACAACGAAATTCAACTGCTTCTAACCCACACGCCATGCAGCAGGGGGCAGCTATTAAAAGTGCCCAGGGAGCAGTGATGGGGACGGTACCTTGCTCAAGGGTACCTCAGGGCAACCTAATGCGATTCAAACCCATGACCTTCTGATCCTGGGGCCTCGTCCCTAAACACTGGACCACCGCTGCCCCAGTAAGGTATACATAAGCTACAACAAGCGTTTCTAAAACTGCAGCAGCAGATTTTTTCACAGTTTAAAAATAAAACTGGGTCAAAAATGGGCAGCTCCACCACTTCCATATGGCTGGGGCATCATGTGCCAGTCGCTGGGCTGATGCTCAAGACAGGTAAGAGAAGAAAACACAGATTTTAACTTAGTTTTGGCTTGTTGTTGCTATTTATAAAGTTTTTGTTGCTGCTGTGTTGTGCCTAATTGACATCTGATTTACAGACTGTTCTGCCAATGTGTCCAAATCTAAACTACGTTTACCAACATAACCAAACACACACCCCAACATTCACACATGGTCCTCACCTGGCCACTTTTTTTGGCCACTTTATTTTTGTAACAACTCGGCTTTGCAACAGGGAGAGAAACAATTATGGGTAAATAAACATTTAGCTTTGTCATGATGTCACTATGAAACAGTGGGCTGAGCAAAATAACATTCTCCAAAACTGGGCACTCTTTGGGATAAGTTGAGGAGCTCAGATATGCAGAAGGAGCTCAGAGCAGAGCTGCTCCTATGTCACATTAGATATCTAATCATGAGGCCTCCTGGGTGCTTCCTGGGTGGCAAGACCAGCTGGTCTGTACTGCAAGGCCATACCACCAACACACAGGGAGGATTATATATCTTGGCTAGCCTGGGAATGCCTTAGGATCCTCTAAGAGGAGCTGATGGAGGTGCCCTTCTAAGCCTGCCAGCACCAGTCAGCCCAGATAAGAAGAAGATAATTGATGCAGGAATAGTATATGTAATAAACTATAGTCCTTTGTGCTCATTCTTTCTGTTGACATGAAGATGAGCTAATAATGTTTATTATGTGTATTATGTAAATGTTCAAATATAAGTAACAAATTCATGTTGCTTCCTTATGCAGAATGAAGAACCAGAGTTTATAGCTCATCACAACCCAGAACGCCCCACTGAGCCTAGGTCCCAAAAATATTTGGCATATTTTTCTTTCCCAGCAGATCCAGGTGTGTTTCTTACTGGCAGATCTGATTTCCAGGCATAAAGAAATGGGTCTGAGAGCACCATGGATTCTGATTCTGATTCTGAAGTTTCCAATCACAGTTTCTATGATCTTTCTGAGTCGGTCTGAGTGAAGAGTTCCTGCAGGAGCTTCAGAGTTTCTCAGTGTCACTTTAATGACTCAAACTCCACCGGTTTGTTTCTGAGAATCTGATTGGATCCACCTGAGAGTCTGAACACACTCAGACTGGTGGGTGGTGGTGGTCCAGTGGTAGGATTCTTGCCTATGGACCTGTGGCTCAAGAATCCCACCTCCAGCACTACCACCACTGGGTCCCTGAGCAAGACCCTCAACCCTGAGTGTCTCCAGGGGGACTGTCCCTGTAATCAGGACACGGAAGACACTCTGGATAAGAGCGTCTGCTAAAGACCGTAAATGTAAATGTGACACACACTTTTCATTCACACACACTCTCACCTTTCTGTTCAAACACCTGAACACACACTTTAGAGACTCACACACACTCTCCTTTCTGGTCCCTCACCATGTACTGTGTTTTAAACAGGCCTCGGTTTAAACAGTGACCTACAAATAGTTCAACATCTGCAAGAAGTTCTGCTTCATTTCACTGAGAACAGCTTTTCATCATTTGAAACCCTTTTTATTTACAGCCTTTTGTGAAAAACAATCCTGGATTTTTAGTGTGTTTTCAGCCCTCACTGTATTTATTGCCCTGCAAAACTGAATGTGACCCTGACTGAAAGCAGTTTTGGTATGTCAAAAAACAGGTGACTTTATCATTTCTCTAATTATCGATGTACTTCTGCCATGTAAACACTAAAGGCCTGTGGTTTTTCATCCCATTCTCACTGAAATCAATAGGATTCTATGAGGCTTTCCTTTAAATGGGGGTATTGTTTTTCAGTTTTTTGGGAAATCGCTTCCTCTGCCAAACTGATATGACACTGAACAGTCTTCTGCAGCGAGGCCAAATTGGAGATATTGAGCGTGAGCCACCTGTGTTCATTTATCAGCCTGAGACTTAGTTCAGCTGGCAGGGGCCAAGCCGAGCGCTCTCGTCTCCAAGACACAAGCCGTGACAAATGAAGCATGAATCTCGTTCTCTGACGCTACTTTTCTGAGCTATGTGGATGTTTGCTCCATTAAACTACTTTGTACTGCACTCCTGTGTTTTCGGCTGCCCAGTCCAGCATCTCGTAGGCTGTGCCAGTAACGACAGATTTCAGGCATTTGTCAATCAGATAATGTGGATTATCTCATTATGGTGAGTCAGAGCCGCAGGCGTGGACAGTTAATGGGGTGTTTTTGCCGGGGTCATGTCAGATGGGTCGTTTTTTATCCTTAGGCCATTTTTGCAATGTCATCATGCCTTTCGGCTTAAACTGCGCAACACCCTCAAGCTGTGCCGAGGTACCGCTAACCTTCACTTCCTCCTATATTGTCCTAGCCCCAGGTCCACTTTCTACACATTCTGTTGAGAGAAGACAGGCATACAGGGGATCGTGCCGTGAGCTGAATCGTTCACATAGCAATAAAAATAATCAACATGAACTTCACCGCTTCACTTTCATCCACGTCTCTACTAGTTCTCCCGTCATGGACACACACTCCACACACCCTGAACTCCACCGTCCACTCTCCCTGTCCTCTCTCTCACTCTCCTTCACTCTGTCCTGCACCGATGGACAGACAGAGGGACGTCTCTTCTGTGTGTTTGTGTCCGTTTAGTCTGAGACGGTCTGGATGGTGGGAAGGTGATGGAGGACAAAATAATGGAGGATCAACTCAGATGTTCAGAGTAAAGTGAGGAGTCTGTTCTGAAGATGGACAGAGCAGAAAGTCTAGATACTTGGATGAAAATGTAGAGAGGAGCAGGAAGAATTTCTTCTACTCTACTTAAAAATCTCGACCCTAGTACAAACTATCTGAACTATTTGTTCTTCATTTGTTATTTCTCATCTCTGCTCAGAGAGGATGGGCTTCTTTGCAAGCTGGTAAATTTTTTTATTACGAACACTAAACCTCAAGCCTAGTTCCAGTTATCCAGAGTTCATGGGTTATTATTCAATAAATGCATTAATTGGAACAAACTGATCACAGCAGACTAGTTTGGCACTGGATCTAAGATTAAAGTTTGATAGTTTGAGAAATGTTTTGCCCAGGAGTGTAAACTGTGATGGGTTTATCTTCATGGCAGCTAGCTGTGTTGTTTGACAAAGAACCCATATCTCATCTCAGCAGTATTTATTCTGTCTGGTGGGATTTTATGGCCAAGCCTGTGCGGAGATCTGAGCAATACCAGGCAATTTTATCAGAGTCTGTATTCAGGTCAAGCTATTAATCACCGGGATGCCACTCATTCTGAGATTCACATCAAAGTGTTAAATGTGTTTCTGTGGTTATTCTTTCATTATTGTACACTATGCACCATTCTATGTGTATGAAATTAAAGAGTCTTTTAATGAATGTACCTGGACCCTATACGTTTGGGCAGGACAGACTAGGGGGAGATGGGTAACGTGGCATAGCTTGTAACAACCTTGGTTTTAATCAGAATAAGGGATTAATTAACATTGTAGAGCATTAATCAGACATTTCCAGAGCTGCTCAAGGACAGAGAGTCTAACTGGAGCTGCTTGGGGTTGAGGGTCTTCCTCCTGGGTTCAAATGGTTCTGGAGGAAAAGATAGAGCCTCCAACCCACAAACTCTTGGTCCGCATAGTGTCCTGGCCTTGGGCTACCACTATGAATTATTTTTCACACATATGTAGTAGAACACTCAAGAAAATGACCCAACTGGGGCATTTCTATACTTTTATCAGTTGTTGTAGATGCAGATAAAGATACAGAACCTTTAAAAAGCTATAGCATGAGCCATGGTTGAGGCAACATCTTTCCCAGAAGATCTTCTAATAAAACATCTCAGTGTCACCCATTGGCACATCTAGTGTCCATTATTACAGCAGGTGGCAACTAATATTGCAAACATCTGCTGTGTAACTGGATCTGTGCGATACTGACTCTACAAGACGATGTCACTCACGCTCTCCGTTTATTATATCTGATCGCTGGCCAGTATCAACACACTCTGCTGAAATATTTTTATTGTATTGTTGCAATTGATCTTATCAGCGCTGGGTGGTTCAGGCACGAACGCTGACATTTCCAAATGTTACGGAACACAAATGATCATGTTTTCTTCTTCGAGTCTTTGATCTGAGCAACAGGATAACAGGAGATGGAGACCATTCACCTTTCTATACAATCCTTCAGAAGATTAACACCAAATGAAATAGAATGTTTTTTTCAAGTAAATTGGTCAGATCTCAACACACAGATTGAAGGCGTATTTTCTCTGCCACTTGGGGTTGATTATGTTACCATGGATACGCCCCATCTCCAAAACACTTACCCTGCCCTGTTCAGGCAGAATGATGATTTTAGGGTGATTTTTTTGCTTTTTTTGATTTGAATTCTGATTTTAAGTTCCTGCAAGAATAAGAGTGCAAACTGAGATTTCAGGTTAGGTTAGGTTATCAAAATGCAAAATAAAAGTTTTTTTTATACCAAAGTGACCATCTTTAGACCAAAGTGTCCCCTTGACCAATTAGTTGACCATTGATGATGATGTCACTACATTACATTTCTGGAGTGTCATGGAATATAAAAGGTTGGGCCTTTAGTCCAAGAACCTGCATTTTTCTGTAATTTTTCTGTGTCTCTGCCCAGCCAGAGATGATTACCAGATCTACTGTCCCAGTACGGCCCGGTAGCTGAAACCAGGCCCGTTAGAGTTTCAAACTGTTACCCAGAATTCTTCATTTCAGTAACAAACAGCAGAGAATAAAGGGAGAAAAGACCAGTCTTCAAAATCTTGTTGGTGTTTGAAATCCTTAAGAACCAACGTGCCATTTCCCCCCCTGACAGGCCAAATCTTTCCTGATGAAAAAACCATGTCTAAAGTGTTACTTTTTATCTTTTTAGTTATTTAGACCATTAATAGCTTCCTTGGTCTGTTGGTAGACTGTTATTTTAAAAAACAGTTTAATTGTTGCTATTTAAAACTAAAGATTTCTGTTTTTATGGACCTTTAGAGCTCACAAATATTAGAAATATATATTTTCACCACTTTAAGACTCTGCCTTTGCTCCTGGCCTCCATTCCTCTCTCTAAGTTCCAACATGTTGCTTTCACAATAGTTACGGAATAATGAGATCAATAACTTAAAGAAGGTTAAATGGCGAGAAAATTGCTGAAAGGCAGAAAGCCGTCCCCAAATCACTGACAGGTGCTGCAGAACCCTAGTTGAAGATGGAGAGCCGGTGGGGACACCTGTGCCAGGTTTTGATGAGGATGGGCCACGTGGACAGAGCCAGAGCGACGACAAGCCTAGATCTCTGCAGAGGACCATCTAATTCTCTTGGCCGCCAGTGACATGGCTGAAAACTTCCTTATTACTCATGACGTTATCACAGGACAGAGATGTGGCTGCTTTTTGTCTGGCCCAATCAGGCCCTCCTCCTGACTTGCCAAAAGCTCTGGGACTGGACAGCTGGAAGTAGAGAGAGAGAGAGAGAGAGAGAGAGAGAGAGAGAGAGAGAGCCTTTTCATTAAAGTATTCATAAAGATCACCACGCTGCCAGTGATGAAAGAATGCTGTGCTTTGATAGCCCTTAATTTATCTGGGTTATTAGGAGCTGCTTCTAATTTTATTTTACAGCCTTAAACTCCTGATCTCCCCAGAAAACCTCCAGATGAAATCAGGTCAGACGTTATGAAGCCTACAGCACAACAAACCCATCCACAGATGACTTCAGTCATGTTCCTGCAGCAGCTGACCTAATCCACAGGAGGGCTCTACTTCACAGCATCTTCACATCTCCACAACATCAACATCAATCATCCCAGTTTGAGGGACTTTTAGCTCTTTTCCACCAACAGGAAACCTGCTCCACTCCAATCTGGGCACCAGTTTCTAAAACATTTGACAACAAATAAACTGATTCAGAAGACTAAGAAGGATGTGCCCAATAAAAACAAACATCCTTTGGTTCCAGATGGGAACTGTGATGACATTAGTTTGGGTGTCCTTCTCCTTTATTACAGGTTCAAGAACCCTGCTGGTGGGAAATGGCTGTGACTAAAACTTCTAATTAAGAGAAAACATATTAATACACACCTGCCAACTGATCACTGTTTGCTTTCCAGCAACACCTGCAGATGTTGACCTTCATGCAGGACTACGATTAGTTAGAAAATGACAGGGGCAACCAAGCTTTGTTTCAGCAGTGACTGTAGAGGTCCCAGACCAGCAGGTCAACCTGACGTACCCATGAGCAGGAAGTTCATCAGAGAAGTTCATGTGGATTATTTTCAGTAGATTGTTTTTATTGGAGTTGAAGTTCGAGGCTTTAATAGTCTTTAATTCTATTAATATGGAGTGAGATTCAGTTCACTTTCAGCACAGACAGACACTCCAGACGTCCTTCAGAGGAGACACGTCTCACTCTACACTCTCACTACATTCCTGTACTTTTTACTTTACACTCTCACTACATTCCTGTATTTTTACTTTATACTCTCAGTACATTTCTGTACTTTTGCTTTATACTCTCAGTACATTCCTGTACTTTTAATTTATACTCTCAGTACATTCCTGTACTTTTTACTTTACACTCTCAGTACATTCCTGTACTTATTCACTTACTGAACTGTGTAAAGGAATTACAGCTCTGCTTCTTTTTTAAGAGTCTGTACACAAGTCTCCATACTTCTGCTTTTGGCTTATATGGGCATGTGAATGGTTTATTACTTGAACTACCCCTACACATCACTCTTCAGCCACAGACCCAGTCATAATATGAACATGAGGTGGAGATCCCATGTGGTCACATGGGGTTTGAGCGCTGGCAGCTCATCATGGGACTGTGGAGTTTTGGTCCCGTTGCGTCAGGGGCCAATCAAACAGTTCAGGTTTTTCAAGGAAACAGGGGCTCAGAACCTCCCAGGGTCGCTTATTCCACACGGCCGGCCAGGAAAACAACATAAAACTGAGCTCTGTGAAACAATCGCACAGCCAGCGGAGACTCTCATGCTCAGACAGCTGATCAAACCTCTGGCTGGGAGGCGGACGCCTTTGATAGGCCTTGGCAGCTCGAGTGCCCTGGTTTAGGAGCGTGTCTGCAACTGAGCTCACTTGAGGTGGAGAGTCCTTGTAAAATTATCCTGTGTTTAGTTGTGCAATACGCTGAACATGGTGTTATACAAATACCATGATTGCCTAAAAATGACTTCAGTGTAGAAGGACTATAAAAGCACGCTGCAGTGAGGGACCTGTTTATGATCTAACATGCCTATTAGTGCAGGCAGGATCCAGAACCATGTTTGATTGGGTTTAGCCCAAATGTTAAGGGTGAAGTCCAGATAATGGTCTTGTCTAAACTGCTCCCAGTGTGTGTGAACAGAACCGGACGTCTGAACGTCCCTCACAGACATGAACTGGTGGTGGAGACGCTGTCTGATGTCTGAGATTTTGTTTTAATTTGGAGAAGATTCTGGATTAAAACTGAACCCGTTCATGGTGGAGGGACACCAAAGAACAGAGATTTAGTTCAGGTGGACAATGTTACCATCATCACCGTCCCACAGAGACACACAGAGACACACAGAGACACACAGAGACACTCAGAGACACTCAGAGACACACAGAGACACTCAGAGACACTCAGAGACACACAGAGACACTCAGAGACACTCAGAGACACACAGAGATACTCAGAGACACTCAGAGACACACAGAGACACTCAGAGACACACAGAGACAGTCAGAGACACTCAGAGACACACAGAGATACTCAGAGACACTCAGAGACACACAGAGATACTCAGAGACACTCAGAGACACACAGAGACACACAGAGACACTCAGAGACACACAGAGACATTCAGAGACACTCAGAGACACACAGAGACACTCAGAGACACTCAGAGATACTCAGAGACACACAGAGACACACAGAGACACTCAGAGATACTCAGAGACACACAGAGACACACAGAGACACTCAGAGACACTCAAAGACACTCAGAGACACTCAGAGACACACAGAGATACTCAGAGACACACAGAGACACACAGAGACACTCAGAGACACACAGAGACACACAGAGACACACAGAGACACTCAGAGACACACAGAGACACACAGAGACACTCAGAGACACTCAGAGACACACAGAGACACAGAGACACTCAGAGACACGAGCTTCACTGGGGGAAAGAAAACACCCAGATTTGGGACGTCCGGTTTGTTCACCAGCATTCATTTCACACTAAGCTCAATTCAAATCTGAAATACTGGATCAATTAGTATTCTTCACCTGTCCGTTCACTTCAGAATACCTCATTCTATTTATTATTCTTTATTCCGTTACAGTAAACCTGTAGTGAAGCTCAGGCCGAGCCACGCTCTCCCATGGTCATCAGCTTACCAATAAACATGTATTTTTTGGCCTCCAATTATTAAACAAAGAGAAGTATGTTCATTTATATTTAATGCCAGTATTTTAAGATCCCTATTAAATCTGTTTAAGATTCCAGTTATGACGTCACCATAACGACAAAGAATAAACACACATGATTATGGTCTCTCACTGACCGTGTACCTTAAAAGGTCCCAGTTATTTAAAGCAGTCAATTCAGGCCAGATTTAGTACAGACTGAATAATGTCCCAGATTTATGATGAGACACTCCAGGAGGGTCTGAGGCACCAGGAGAACACAGTTCATCTCTCACACCAGCCAAACTCATACGTTCTACTGAAGTGCTTGTGTAGCAGAAAATAAAACACACACGGGCTCTTGGAAAACCATTTCCTTTCTGTACGTCCCTCATATTTACTCATTTAATGTGTTTAAGGATTAGTTATGAGGACATTCATTTCAAATGTCCTCTAAAGCATCCAAAACGAAAAAAGAATTGTCCTTTGGAGAGATGGTGTGTGTGTGTGTGTGTGTGTGTGTGTGTGTGTGTGTGTGTGTGTGAGAAAGAGAGAGAGAGACCATCAGTCAGATCTAATAGATAAGAAAAGTTTTGAAGCATTCACCTTAATATCTATAATTCTCTAATTACCTTTAATTATCTACCTGTCTCTCTGTCTCTCTGTCTGTCTGTCTGTATGTCTGTCTATCTATCTATCTATTTATCTATCTATCTATCTATCTATCTTACTGTCTGTCTGTCTGTCTGTCTGCCTGTATGTCTATCTGGCTATCTATGGTGTCTGTTTAGCTATAGATTTATATATTCCAAAACAAACTTAATCTCAACTAAATCAACCTTTTACCCGAATATTAAAATGAATATTAAAATGAATATTAAAATGAATAATGGTCATTGCGGTGCTTTGGATTCACTGTGATCTGATTATCTTTTGATGGAAGTTTGGGTAATACAGCCTGGCTAAGTGGTAAAAGTAAAAGTCATTTTTATGACACTCCTGTCTACACTCCTATCAGGGAAACACTATAAGCAGTGCTATGACTTTGGCCTGGTAGCATGTGTGGTGCCGGTACCACTGCTGCAATAGTGTTTACCAATAAAGTGGCTGCTACATTTATACAGTTCCTGTTTTTGTCTCTTCCCAGTGAAACACAACACAGATCAAACTGCAGGTTTAGACACTTATTTGAAGCCCAGTCGTGGGAATAAGCGTGTATGAAATGTGACGCTGCTAATAAAACTAGAGAAGCGAAAAGCCGTAAAAGAAGAGCAAACACAGACGGAGGAAGAAAGCTTCTCTCCAGAGCTGGACCTGCTTCCCCTGGCAGCCACATTAAAAGGTCTTGTTGTTGAGCAGCTCTTCGGAATGCTGGCCCGTGTGGTGCTGGGGGTTCTGCTTAGCGTTGCTTGTGCTGGCATCGCGACCAACAGCTGAAAGTGGGAGCCGAGGGTACGAGACCGGCCCTGGGAAACAATGAGGACCCTCGAGCTCTTCAGACTAAACTAATACTGCCGATATCAAAACAATGGTCAACATTTGGAACAACGAGGTGAATCTGTAGTTTAAAACCTAAACACTGGCACGATCAGCCGCGTGTGAACGTTAATCTACAGCGAAGGTCGTCATCAGGAACCAGCGTGTTTGTTGAGCGTCCAAATTTTTGCCTGTGATGTTATATCAGGATTAGATCAGGTGAACGTGTGAGAGTGAGACAGTAGGTGATTTGTGATTTGTGTACAAACACATGTAACTCCAGTCTAAACACAAAGAGAGTTTCATTCTAACCAGCTTTAAAGTCCATGTTCACCACCACCACCGTTATTCTTCAGCACAGCCTCAACTCTCTTAAACCAGCTCCTTTCTTTAAGTCAGGAACACTTCTCCAGGCTTCTTGAAGGACGTCCCAAAGCTCTTCTTTGGACGTCACTGCCTTTTGTTCTCCGTTTTCTGTGGAGATGATCCTGCGCTGCTTCTGAAACTGCTCAGGTACAGAGACTGGACTGAACATGAGAGACAACAACACTGTCCTTCAGGAAGATCTGGAGAACTGCTCAGGTACAGAGACTGGACTGAACATGAGAGACAACAACACGTCCTTCAGGAAGATCTGGAGAACTGTTCCTCAACAAAATGATAAATACTAGAAAGTCTGGCTGTCTGGAAGGAATAAATGAAGATTAGTGGTAGCTTGAGACATTTGAGGAGGATCCATGGGCTTACCATAACAAACATTCACTTCCACTTGCTTATACGTGTATGAAGTGGTAACTCCAGACCTGATTCTCTGCACACTGTCTAGAGTTCATATGAAAGACAGCTTCATAATCGAAAATCTTCAGTGTTTTATCCCAAGGAATGTGAGGAGGTAGAAAGCCGCATTAGAGGCCTGATCAATTCTGAGCTTAAGGCTTCATTCATGTCAGCCTGCAGATATTTTTCTGGCAAATAACACTCAATAGTGGTGCTAATGTTTCACTCGCTTCATCAGTATTGTGTCTCCACAGTGAAAGTTTAGAGCTAAATCCATAAAATCCTCTCTGTTATTTTCCCACAATACATTTTTATGAAAGCTAAGACCATTTCGGTGACAAACCTCTGAGCCCCAGCGGTGTCCGAGCAAATGGTCTCGGGCCTCAGGCCCAGATCTCTCGTGCACGGGTCCAGATTTCAGCATGCTTCATCTGTGATTAACTTCAGCCCTGGTTGAACCTGAAAAGGCTGAGCTGCATCTTATTTGGCCCTGGACAGGTACGTATTAAACTTTGGCCGTTTTTGAACAGAATCTGTCGTTTCAGCACATAAATGATCACCTGGTGTTAGTTTTTATCTCACACAGATATCCTGGATGTTTTATTCGAGTGAACAAAGGAAATGTATGTGAAAGCAACAATGGGATACTAAATTTACGAACTGTTAATCCATAATCGGGTCTGTAAACCAGCCAGGGTGACACAGTCCTCCTACAAATATTAATTTACGTATATACAACGTTCATAAATCTCTGTTGAGGCATTAATATCTTATTTGTGTTCTGGGTTGGAAAAACAGAGATTTAACAGAAACACCTAAAGTCATGAGGAGCATAAATTATCAAAAAATACTGTTAAAGGTTCTTGATTGGACAAAGTATCAACTGAATATGCCACTTTTGATTTTTATGCTTTTTTAATCCAATTACTTCATCAGTTTATTCACATCTACTCCCCCAATCACACCATCCTCCAAGATGGGAGGGTGAGGGCAAGCACACGGAGGAAAGCTATAAAGAGACAGAGAGAGAGAGGACAGTTCTACTGAGTGATGGGGGAGAGGGAGGACCACCCTACATACCCAGAGAGAGAGAGAGGACAGTTCTACTGAGTGATGGGGGAGAGGGAGGACCACCCTACACACCCAGAGAGAGAGAGGACAGTTCTACTGAGTGATGGGGGAGAGCGAGGACCACCCTACACACCCAGAGAGAGAGAAGACAGTTCTACTGAGTGATGGGGGAGAGGGAGGACCGCCCTACACACCCAGAGAGAGAGGACAGTTCTACTGAGTGATGGGGGAGAGGGAGGACAGTTATACTGAGGGATGGGGGAGAGGGAGGACCACCCTACACACCCAGAGAGAGAGAGAGGACAGTTCTACTGAGTGATGGGGGAGAGCGAGGACCACCCTACACACCCAGAGAGAGAGGACAGTTCTACTGAGTGATGGGGGAGCGGAAGGACCACCCTACATACCCAGAGAGAGAGAGGACAGTTCTTCTTAGTGATGGGGGAGAGGGAGGACCACCCTACACACCCAGAGAGAGAGAGGACAGTTCTACTGAGTGATGGGGGAGAGGGAGGACAGTTATACTGAGGGATGGGGGAGAGCGAGGACCACCCTACACACCCAGAGAGAGAGAGGACAGTTCTACTGAGTGATGGGGGAGAGGGAGGACCACCCCACACACCCAGAGAGAGGGAGGACAGTTCTACTAAGTGATGGGGGAGAGGGAGGACCACCCTACATACCCAGAGAGAGAGAGGACAGTTCTACTGAGTGATGGGGGATAGGGAGGACCACCTTACACACCCAGAGAGAGGAAGGACCCTGTTTTGTCTCTGAATTCTTTTTGGGAGGAAATTCCACCCGTTAGCTCACCTGCTACAGTTCAAAGCGTAGGCAGATCATTATAACCTTTGATTATTTCAGCAAGTGAACCTTCATAATACAATCTTACCAGCAGCCATCCTTCAGCATTTTGCTGATTTTCCGGAGCCAAATGCTGTGGCCACAAACAGGAGGTGAGGAAAATGAGTAAAATTCAAGCACAATTGCAGAAGCCCATCGAGAGGCTGCAGACGTCTGGAGGAGAACATCAGGGCCTCATAAATCAGGGGCTTCAGAGAGGCTGTATACAGTGCAATGTTACTGAGCATTCTCCGCCAGAGTTTCTGGCCATTCAGACGTTGCTTTTCAACACCACAATACGTGCAGACTTGCATAGCCAAATGCACACAAGAACACTCTTCCATTCTGCAGAATTGAGGCACAAGTGTACTGCCTTAATCAACTACATGTGATAGTCTTGACACGGTAAGTGTTGGCATCCCTTAAGCTGTGACCATACATTGTTATTTCGCATTTTAAGCAAGGTCTAAATCAATATGTAATAAAGCTGTCATCGATGGTCCCATGGTCAAGTTCTTGCATGACTCATTAGCTGTTATTTGCAGTTAAGCCACCTCTAGGGAGCACTCTACACCAGTCCGGAGGGGACGTATTTGTTTTGAACATGTCTAAACTGAAGAGTAGGGGTTAAGCAAGGCCGTAAGATGTCGGTGTACTGTGTACAGCGTAGTGTAAACCGAACGGTTTCTGCTTGATCTTTTCTCCTCTTCCTCGCAGAATTAAACGGATCATTTAGCAACATTTTTGCCGTTGTCCAAACAAGGTATTGACAGCATCTAAGCAGAGGCGAGAGAGCAGCTGTTTCGCATCAATTGAGAAATGAAAGTCATTAATAGACTATCTATCCCAGCATCTGGTGGATGCAAAAGTGAGTCCAGACCAAAGTTTTCCCGCTGAGGCCAACAGTCAGTTGACTTTTTTTGGGACCACTAGAGATGGTACTCCAAGAATGTGTGGCCATTTGCGCTGGAGGAGCTGAGTGATTTAGGGCTCCCTTCAGATCGTGGCAAATTTGGGAAAGGTGAAATGAATTGCCAACATTTGCCTCACGCAAATACCAGCAGACAGGGAATGTGGCTTGTGCTGAAATATGGCTGTTGACCCAGCATGTAAATCATTACTCAAGCATGATTTGTTTTCGGGTTTCAAGTCCGGCCTTGGCCATCGACTGTCGACAGTTTATAGTATCCAGCATATCTTTCTGTGTCACTGAAGTAGAGACACAGAGAAAAGGAAGGAGTTGGAACGTTTCCTCAAGGACGACTTACCTTTAATCAACTGCCCAAACTCATTTCACATCCAAAGGGACGATATCTGTCAGGGCTATTTCCCACTTCCTCAAAGTATCTACACTTTTCAATTCAATTCAGTTTATTCTTGTATAGCGCCTTTTACAACACAGTTGCCACAAGGCACTTTACAATGGTGGTAGTAATAGATGTTTAAGCCGGACAACTACGAAGGAGAGAAACCAAAAACTCCACTATGTGGAGAAAAAAAACCTCTGAGGGTCCAAGGTCAACCGGCTACCCAACCCCCTTGGGTCTACTAACAGTACAAAGTTAGTTTGGGTTTAAACTCCAGGATCAGTGAGGAGTCCCAAATTTCTTCCAGGTACCGATGAGCCGCCAGGGTCCCTTGGTGCATCAGATGCATCACACAGACCAGATGGTAGCTCGGCATTGGACTACACGCTCCGAAAATTGCCCTGAACGTGACAAGCTGGGGAAAAAACACACTTTATACACTTTAAAGCATTCTGCAGTACACCAGCTCATCTCAGCAAAGCCAAACCCGTTGGAGAGGCCTGGGACATGTTTTGGGTAAGTCTGTGGCAAAAAGAAAGGGCTGTTATAGAGAATCTGACAAGTAAAACCCAACACTTCCAACGGTGAAAAGGCTCCCCCCTTGTTCAGTTCCATTTGTCGAGGTCCAGGCTGAAATGTGAACTCAGGACCACTACTAAACCACAATAAGTCTCATCATTTAAAAGCCTGTCAAAAGGGTATTTTTTTCCTTCTCTGAATTTAATTCATACCATTCAAAGCCCGGCTTTCTCAGAAATGTAGAGCAATCATTTCCATGTTGCTAAGCCAGCTCTAAGAAGAACTGGCACAAGAAGCAATGCACAAGATATCCCCAATTTTTCCACTTAACAACACAACCATCTAATGCATCTCAGAGGGTGGGAAGTCCAAACATTCCATCTCAAGCATTTCAAGAACGAATTAACGATGAAGCCGAAAAAGAATCCCTTAATTCAAGCAACGCTTGGAGAGGCAGAGAGTTTTGGGGGTTGACGTCATGGTAAGATGTTCCTCCATCGTACAAGTTGACAGTTTTGACCATGCTCCACGTGATCCCTTTTAAGACACTGTAGATGTAAACACAATGGTTGTTTTTTGCTGTAGTATCAACAAAGATCCTTAACTAATCTCTCTTCTTTCTCATGGGAGCCTTACTCATCGTCAGTTCTTCTCCATCCTGATTTTTGTTCAGTCTCTCATACTGCAAGTATGCTATCACTTCAGCCAGCCATCTTCATCAGTTCCTTCCACCCCGTTCCATTAGCTCCACACAATCCAGGTTAGGGGCCGCCATGGGACCACTCTGGCTCTCTCAAGACAGGACCAATCTTCTTAATTTTTTCACTTTTCGGGAATTGAACATCTTGTTTTTGCTGATTTTTCCTTTCCCTCAGGTCGAGATTATCCTGAGTGTTGCCAGTGTGTTCATAAAAATATGATGAAACGGGGAATTTTCAGCATTCGCAATCCAGAATATGAAATATAGCTCTGAGAATGTTTCTTTTTTTTGTTGGATACATGACATAGCTTCCTTCCAAAGGGATTGAGCTTGAAATACCATTGCTCACATCTGCTGTCATCCTAGTTAGGAAGCGATATAACACCACTCTGTCCTTCCTTTGACCTACACATTATTTGCTCATCCAAAGGCACTTACTTGTCCTTAAATAAATTTTAAAAAAGATGCCACAGAGAGTTCCTCCAGGACGTGATGGAAGAACCGCAGTTGGTCAACCAAAGAACCATGCTTGAAAAACCTAAGGTAGGCCTGACCCATCTCCTCCAGAAAGCTAAGGACACACCTGACACCACTAGGTCTTCAAACACTTTACGAATTACTTTGTAGGAAAACCAGCTTTTGAACTTCACATTGGACTAAATGAGAAACGTTTATACCACTTTAAAGCAACTTTTAAAATGACTTCCCAGATGGATGCTGTCCAGATTAAGTGTCTGGGGAGCTCTAGACACTAGAAACCTACTTTCTACTTTTTTCCAGACTTACACTTGTCTTTTTGGAGACTGTCAAATAAACCCCTTATGATTAAACCAACACTGGATGTCTTTTAGGATTACCGATCTAATTTGTTGGAACTGGAAAGTGAAGTTAGTATGGTTGTTAACATGATGCTTTAGGTTGTGACTGTTGATCAGGCAGGTGGACCTCATTCTCCCTTCTGTAAATATATACTATTAGGGCAGCACCCCCAATAATAGACTGATGGGATAAGCTAAGTGCTCAGACTCCAGAAGGTTAAAGTAGCTGGATGTTGATTTGGGATCCCATCCTGGACCACATTACAGATCCAGCATCCCAGATTTACACTCATTCAGAGTAATCTCAGTGTGTAAGTGTACCTGATGAGCTACGGCTTGACTCAAAGCCCACACCGAGAGTTCCCATGCATCACCCTCGTCCAGCTCTCAGCCACCACTCCTCACTGTTAGTATTCTCTTCAGAGGAATGAGAGGGAGGTCAACGGAGGTCAGCGTCTTTATATAAACTGTCTTTGGGGGCTCCTCCTTTTGAGCTAAAGCCAGTCCTCAGTTTAAGACCAGATTTCCGTCAAATTTCTTTCACACTTCTTGGCAAACTTTTCACCGCGAACATTTTCATTCAAGTGCAGCTTAAAGGAAATTCTAACGGGGTTAAAACACAGTCTTACCACCGTCGAACGTTACTCCTTGGCTGTTCATATGCTCAAGATATCTTTTATGAGGCAGCGAGATGTTACTTTTGAAATAAAAACAGATGTTGAGATAAGTTGACCCACATACCGCCCGTCTACGTCTCGACCTGCTGGACATACAAGACGTGACCTGCTTTTTTCTTCTGCTTCTGTTTAAGCTGCTCAGTCGAAGTACTTTTAGTGCAGCTACTAACTGATTTTAAAGAATGATCCAGCGTCTACAGCGCGACAACATGGTATTTTCACACGGCCCAAAGCATCCCAGCTAATCCATCAACTGCGAGAAAGAACGTTTCCCATGAAAACTGTTTAAGAAAGTGGAAAAGTGTTGAAAAACAGTTTTATCAGACAGCTTCTTGTGTCTAATCAGCAGTGCGTTGAGTCTGTCGTCAAGTCGGCACCATCAAAGTGCACATTTGTCAGATGAACCATCAACCTCGTCCACCTCAGAGAGACACTGTTCATTTGAAACAAGATCTGGGAGGACCAGGCCTTCATGTAGCAACTACCAGAACTAAATATTTTCTTATAAAGAATGAGCTTTTGTTATTCTGAGTTCTTCTCAGAAAATGTGATCCATCAAACCCTCTTCCATCACTGCATGGTCCGGTGCTGATGTCCATGCTCGGAGGTTTCAGTGTTGAACAGGGGTCAGCATGGACACTGCCCGGTCTGTAGCTGGTTCAGTGAGAACTTTTTCAGCACTTTGTGCTGCAGCAACTCTAATATGTCCTGAGTCTCCATGACCCTGAGGCTGGATGACTGGTTCTCCATGCTTGGTCCATTTTTGTGTGTATTATCTTACTGTGTCTTGTCACCACTCTATAAAACAATGGTTTAGGACTAGTCTTAAACTTTACCTGAGGTAGAATTAGTGTGAAACACAGCTTTCCACGACTTTAATGGACGTTAACGTGCCCGCTCAAAATGTTCAAAACGGAAAATGTTCTTAATCCATTACGGGAGTAATTAAGGCCCTATCAGTCGCCAGCTTGTCAAACACAATATACCCACTATCATCTGTTTAATGACATCAGAGTGAGTTGATGCCATGTAGAACTTCAGGAGAGAGGTCTGTCAAAAATCAAAATCATGCTTTAGTCAACAAACAACAATAGGTTCTTTGTAGGGTTTCCACTCGCTCTCTTGCACCGTGAATGAGCTTCGGAAAATTGAATACAGCAGAGTTAAACAGTTTACAGAGGAATATGTCAAAAGGCTCGCGTATGAGACTCAGGAATGTACTTTTTATACTTATTATAATGTCTTTAACAGCAAAGAACAAGCAGGACTGTGAGGCCTCAACCTACTTCATACAGCTTTGCCTTCTGAAGGACGTTAATGCACGTCTGCTGCAATGTACCAAAACCAAAGGAGGAATTATGGCATTGATAGTTTAGTAAAAAGAAGATAAAAACTAAAGGCAGGTCATTGAGGATGAAAGCAGCTGATATGGTGGAGAAGTTATCAGGAAGCGAACAATAGTAAATAACCTGGATGCTTTAAAATTTGGGGGGACCTAATGGGGACTGAAGCTTAGCCTGTCTATCAGTCTGTTTACATATTATTAGAAGTCTAATCAGCTCAAACCTAATTACTTTCAGGTTACTTACTTTATAAAATGAATAATACTACTATTATCATAAATCTTTATAAAAAGGCCTCTAAAAATGAAAGAGAACATGGAAGACAGTGCCTTCCTGGGACTGAATGCCACTGCAGTGGTAATTTTGTTTGAGCTCCCCCTGCTGGCTACACTGGTGTCTAATGAGTAAATCACTGGTGGGAACGTGAAGCATGTTATTATATATATATGGTATATGTGGGTCTACCTTTCTGCAATCACCTACCCTTAACTTTCTGCTGCAGACCACCCTGCACACCCTGCAGTCGCTGAATGGACTGAATTAATGTGATTCATATTAACAGCAAACATGGGTGATTTGTGTCAGCTGTGAAAACAATTATCGGGGTGTGAAGCTCATTCCAAAAAAATGAACATGAAGGACACGTCTGTGTGCTCAGGTTCATTATGAGCCCCATGTCAACACATTAATTAGACTTGTTTCCTGATTTCATAACGATGTGCAAACAGTTGGGCCGTTTTCTGCAGTGCTGGAGAGGAACCCACTTCCCCGAATGCCAGTGAGATTCCATCGCTCTGCCTCTCCATCTGGCAAGTGTGAGAAACAATTCAGAACTACCCTTAAAGGACCAAACATTTTAAAATGATCTACAGTCCTGTAGAAAAGTCCTGACTCCCTCCTGTCTCTCTGTTCCCTGCGAAAGTGAGACAGTAGTTCAGTGATTTGTGTACAAACACATGTAACTCCAGTCTAAACACAAAGAGAGTTTCATTCTAACCAGCTTTAAAGTCCATATTCACCACCACCACCGCTATTCTTCAGCACAGCCTCAACTCTCTTACACCAGCTCCTTTCTTTAAGTCAGGAACACAATCCCAGCAGTGCCTTTGGGGCAGCGGTGGCCTAGTGGTGAGGGAGTTGCCCCACATCAGAGGATTGTGGGATGGATTCCCTCACCAGTAGGTTGCCCTGAGTTACCCTTGAGCAAGGTACTGTCCCCATCACTGCTCCCCGGGCGCTTTCAATAGCTGCACGGTGTTTGCATGGGTTAAATGCAGAGGTCCAATTTCATTGTGGTTCACGATGTGCTGTGAAGGGTTGTCACTTTCACTTTTCTCCAGGCTTCTTGAAGGACATCCCAAAACTCTTCTTTGTTGCCTTTTGCTCTCCGTTCTCTGTGGAGATGATCCTATGCTGCTTTTGAAGCTGCTCAGGTACAGAGACTGGACTGAACATGAGAGACAACAACACTGTCCTTCAGGAAGATCTGGAGAACTGCTCCTCAACAACACATTAAAATATAAGTCTGGAACTTTGGAAGAGAAATGTGAAGAAATGAATAATTAAATCTCAGTCAGTCAGTCAGTCAGTCATTTTCTGCCGCTTGTCCCAAGCAGGGTCACGGGGAGGTGCTGGAGTCCATTCCAGCTCACTCAGGGTGAAGGACGGGGGACACACCCTGGACAGGTCGCCAGCCCATCGCAGGGAGGAGCGTGACGGGGACAGTACCTTGCTCAAGGGTACCTCAGGGCGACCTATAGGGAAGGGGTTTGAACCCCCGATTCTCTGATCATGAGGCCAACGCCCGAACCACTAGGCCACCGCTGCCCCATAATGAAATCTTTTGAGCATTATTATATGTGGAACCTTCTTAAGCTGTCTATTTGAAAGGAAAGGTTCTTTAAATGTTCTTTAGGAGGGATTATTACAGAGATTACTGTAATAATCTCAAAAAAGTTCTGAAAAAGTACTGCTTTATTCCTTTAAGTGGTTAAACCTACATGAGAGCTAACCAGAAGCTGATGTATCTTCAGGTAGCCTGTGTTTTATGTGCTGGCCAGGCGTCAGCCACGAGCGAACTACTGTAAAATTCAATGGAAAGAGTGAACGGGCCAGTGCACTCTAAGGACGAAGGGCAAAATTCCTTCCACTCATGTCAAAATTTGGATCGAAACAGCGACAGGCCGTAACTTACAGACTGAAAAAAAGGTGACAGGACGCGATGGCGTGGATCTTTGCAGTAGCAGAACGAAAGGGTTCGTAGCTGCACACCTCGGGGGGTTGTGCTCTGCAAAAATGAAATCACGATGCGCTCAAGAACCCTGGAAAAGGCGCAGCCGTCCGTCTCCTGGCTCCGGGCTGAGTCAGACGCAGCTGTAAATCTTTGGCTGATGATATTCTAACACACTTGTTCTACTTTAGATGTGCACCAACGTTTAGGGGTCAAATGCTAAGTTGGGTGAGAGAAATCTGACATCAACTGGAAAGTTTTCTCATACTGGAGAATGCCAAAATCAGGCCATTCTCACAAACACACAGCATCAGTGCTTATTCCCTTCAGGATTGAGTAGTAAATGCCTCACATCACACAAGGCTTAGGATGTGCAAATAACCTCCCAGCCTGCAAACGTGTCTTAAATGAACTTTGAATTGATGCCACTACAGGATGTGGGGAGGGTTCATAAAAAAAATTCAAACACTTAATTTATCCTCAAACCAGAAACTCACTTTGTTAATCAATAAAGGGTGAATGAAGGGCTTTTGTTTCAAAGAAGGAGAACTGGAGAACCAGACAATGGTACTGGAAGGGTCACAGATTTGAAGAACACACAGTGTGTATGGGGCTGCAAACTGCTCAGAGTGTCCATACTGTCCCCTGTCCACCCCCAAAAGCTCCTAGAATGGACTTCGGAACTACAATGGACTTGAGAATAATGGAGCGATGGAAGAAGGTGGGCTGGTCAGGGGCCTATTTTATCCTCCTACCTGAAGAATGACTCACAATAACGACAGCTTTTTCTTTATAATCATTTATTTCATGTAGTTGCTCCTTTTAACTGACTGTAATTATTGCTTTGCTTATTAAAACAGTAAAGTTCAGTAACTTCATTAGCAGTCTTAGGGTTTAAAATGTGGCAAAAATGATGTTTGATTACACTCATGAGACTGTTCTGATCCCTCCAACACAGTTATTACCCAGCAAGCTTTGGGTTTGGCTTCATCAAGGCTTATCACCTTTTTAATTAGCATAGCTGATTTCCACTAACGACGTTGAGAGTATATTTGGAGACCAGGCCTTAACTGGGCTGGAGGCTCAATAAGACTCAAACGCAGGATATGGGTGGTCTCCAAAAGGATCATAATAAATAGGAATCGTATTAAACTGTAAACGTGATGGAGCTGCAAATTAGGAATATGAAAATCCAACACGAATTTATTTAATGAGGTTTACACAGAAAACTGCAGTTTGTCTTGCAAATGAACAAACAAGTCAAAGCCCGAAACATGGAGCGTCCTGCCAAAGACGACATCAGCACGGAGATGGTAATTACTCACAGCTGGGGAGTCTTGTTCTGTGAGTTAGAGTCGGTCAATGAGCCTCTTATTATTTAAGGGATCGCTCTGGCGTTTTATGCCGCGATGACATCAGCCTTCTCCGGCTCTGTTCCTTCATATTGATATTAACTTTGGAACATCAGGAATATCAGTTGTCCTTCTTTACCTCAGGTGCCCTCAGGAAGAACACAGGCGCTGCAGAGTTAGCTAATGTAAAAGACAGCCCGGGGGAAGACGTGGCATTTGGGTGAGGATCATCTCATGTTTTGGCACCCTTCAAACATTATTAACCCTCTGGGTTCTGAACACACTACAGTTAGTCTTTAATTTGGGAGCTGCTGTAACAGTATAGATCTACAGATCGGACAAGGGGTCTCCATTTATTCTACATCAGAGCCAGGCGCTATCAGAAACACACCTGATTGGTCGGCTGAACCCCCGGCATCACGGTGGCTAACAGCCGTACTAACAACAACCTGGAAAGATTGATCAGAAGACATTCCGTTTTGAGTTTATTATCAGAATATATATATATTACAGAAAGTTCAGTGCAGTTCAAGGCTGGATTATTAAGTTTTGGAAAGGGAGACCATGTGTAACGGCAAAACAAAGAGCATGTCTCCAGCAAACAGCGTTCCTCAAATATTGAGTCTAGACTCTACGGAGCCTGAAGTCAACATATAGTGCAGTAAATACATACAAACTACAAAAACAGGAACAGAGCAGTGTAGTGTTAGCCCTGCGATGGACCGGCGACCTGTCCAGGGTGTTTCTTCGCCTTTCACCCTGTGAGAGCTGGGACAGGCTCCAGCACCCCCTGCAACACTAATTAGGACAAGTGGCTATGAAAATGAGTGAGTTTAGCGCTATAATGTCCATGGTCATTTGTAAAGTGTCACAGTGAGATAAAAGGTGTATGTAAAGTAAGCATGGATTATTTGTTAAGCAGTCTCAGTGGAAAAGGGGTGAAAGGGGTAAAAGGGGTAAAAGGGGTAGTCCTTGTCCAGAAATCCTGTTGGGTATATTATGGTATCTTATGGAGAGCAAGTAGGAGAAAGGTCCTGCAGCTGGACGACTGGAGTCTCTCAATATATGGCCTGCTTTAATACGATTATTATTATGTTGTGTGTTTATTTTAATCTGTATAAAACACATTCTTGCTCTCTATAAGCAGTGCAGTCGAGCAGTGTTCGGTCTTGTGAAAGTGAAAGTGAAGTGAAAGTGACAACCCTTGTCATTGCGAGGTCACAGCACTGCACACCATGAACCACAACGAAATTGGACCTCTGCTTTTAACCCATGCACACAAACACCGTGCAGCAGTGGGCAGCTATTGAAAGCGCCCAGGGAGCGGTGACGGGGACAGTACCTTGCTCAGGGGTACCCTTGTCACCTCACAGCGAGAAGATTCTGGGTTTGAGTCCAAGTCCGGGCAGCATGGGTCACCACGTCCAAAGACATGACATTCTGCCAAAAAGTAAAATCTGCACCATGAATAGGTAAATCTATCATTCCTTTTAGAACATCTTTAAACTTTAAGCAGGACACATTAAAGAGAAGGAAAGAAGTGCAGATTTAACCCCAAAAACATTTCCTTCAGATCAAGCCTGAGGAACTCTTGTTTAAACCAGACAAGATGCAAGACTGGGTCTGGGTCTGGTGCAAGACTGAGCTGAAGCTGTCTCATCGTGATGGCAGGTCCTGCCATAAACTGAGGAATGCTGGGCTTATTACACCAAAACTGGGTGGAGATGTTGGTAATGAATATTAACCACACTGGTGCCTGAAGACTCCAATCCAGTGCAGGTCAGTGCAGCAAGTGCAAGGCTGAATTGTTGGGATTGGTTTTGTCTGCAGTAAAATCAAAACAGGTGGATCTTCTTGGACACACCGCGATGATGAACGGCCGACTGTGAGGTCAGACGGGGTAGTTTACTGGACGACTGGGAGACTGTTCAGATTGGGTTGTCAGAACAGATCGTTTTACTCTCCAGAGTGCCATGTTATGTTGAGAAAAATGAGAAAAGTGCAGGGGATCATGGGAAGGTATTGGTTTACAGCAACATAGAGGCTTTTAAAGGAAGGTTAGTGTGATGAACATGTGTGTAAAAGTCATAGAAAGAATGGTCACCCTTCCAGAGCACTGGAAATGTCATCGCTTCTGCGAATCCCAGTACTGACCCCAGTGTTTTCAGTGATGTCTGCTATCTTGAACACAAATGACAACTTCAACATTTTGGGGAAGAGGAGGTCCAGTAGTGGGGCACTCTCAGTTAAAATGGGGAGGAACCTCCCATGTCACTGTGGTAGTCCCATAAAGGCTCAGATATCATAGCAAATTAACTCCAGACAAGTGCGAATAGATGTCCCCACTTCAGGGGACAGTCACTTTTCGTTGGGTCCTTGACTCAGGTTGTCCAGGAATGTCTCCATTTTTAACTGTGAAAGAAAGAGCATTCAGACAGACTCTCAAGATGGGCTTCTTTTGTCCAGTAGAGGGCGCTTTTCATGTCACTCCCACTAATGACCCCTCGCTGGTGTAGTTTCAGAGCAAAAGGCTGTGAAACTGGAACAGAAACTAAATGCACATCAGAACAAAGTCAGGAGGAACTCAGGGATGGAACCAGGGGTTCTGGTTCTCAGGAATCGTTTGAGCAGGTGATGATCAGTATCTGATCTAAAGATCATACAATCTACTGGGAGGAGGCTCCGCCCACAAACACAAAGCATTGTTTAAAATGTAACCTGCTGTTTGTTTAATGCTGAAATTAGTGCCCAGTTTCATCTCCATAGTTTGTTACAGTCCCATGGTTACCATGGTTACAGTACATGAATCCAGAGATTTTTCATTTTGTAGTAAGAAATGATATTGATTCATTTAATGATAGATGTACGATCAAAACCGGTCACGTTAATTTTGCTTTGCTGACTCTGAAAGGCAAGAAGAATCAGTAAATGAGTGTGAATGAGTGTGAATGAGTGTGAATGAGTGTGAAAGCTTGATAAAACAGATTTGATTGTAAATTATTCTCTATCTTCCTGAACATGAGGGATTCCACTTATGGAAAGGTACGTTTTTCAGCCAGACACCTCAGGTTTAAACCCTAGCGCTGAATAATTTAGAGTCCAGACCTTCTCCGAGTGTGCGTAATACATCCTGAAACAGAATATTAATCATGTGATTTTGTCTTTGAAAGCCATATGCGTTTATGGATTCCGCATAAGAGCAGTCGTTTGCGAGCAGTCACTTTTTCCATCACCTGTCGTTACCTTTCAGGAGAGTTTCATACTGTGCATATTTTGTGGGTGAAGATGCGGCGTTCTGACTTCCCTCTGATGTAAACCACATTTCTCTCTGCTGCTCGGACGTGCTTTCCCTCCGCATTCTGTTTCCACCATAGGCCGTCCTCCACCGCCCTTTAATTCCAGAACCAATAAAGGCCTGGCGTCCGCAGGCCCACAGCTGCTCTGGTGATTGAATGGACAATATAAAATGTTATTGTGTCCACTCGCAAATGGAGAGCCCTGCTTCCCTCATAAGAGACCCCAGGTAACTCTGAGGTTCCCCGTCCAAGACAATGCGAGTCCCAGACCTCCTGTACAATCTTTTAATAAACAGTATTCCTTACACTGTGGTTTGAAGGCCAAGAGCATCCCATAAAGTGTTCTTCGGGTTCCTTCTCCTTGATAGATATGAGCTGCTTCAGATGGAAAAAGTAAACCGAGTGAAGACTTTGCTTCATGCTTAATGAAAACAAGCTCTTTAATGAAACAATAAACAAATAAATAAACAAAAGGCAGCGGACGTCCAAAGAAGAGCTTTGGGATGTCCTTCAAGAAGCCTGGAGAAGAGTTCCTGACTTAAAGAAAGCAGCTGGTCTAAGAGAGTTGAGGCTGATCTGAAGAATAAGGTGGTAGTGAGTTTGACTTTGAAGCTGGTTAGAATTCGACATGTGTAACCGCTCTCTCATTTTCCTACAAAATGATGGAGCGTTCATGACTTTTGAAAGTGAAAAAGTGAAAGTGAGAGGCAAAATTCGGCCTCTGCGTTTCACCCTCACACACGTGCTGCGGGGGGGAAGCTATTGAAAGCATACGGGGAGCAGTGACAGGGACGGTACCTTGCTCAAGGGTACCTCAGGGCAACCTACTGGTGAGGGAATCGAACCCACAATCTTCCGATCCGGGGCGACGCCCTCACCACTAGAGCACCGCCGCCCCTTTGCACGAGACTGTACATACTAGCAGAAAAACTAAATGCGAAAATGAAAAAAATACAATGAAAATCACTCAAATCTTGCACTCTACAATCTTACACGCAGCTCATTCTATACTTTTAGGCCAAGTACTGCAAAGTCTTCACTCCCTTCTGTGTTTGAGTCGGGATTTTCTTTCAGAACTGCTGATGTGAGCTCAAACGACGGAAGATCTTCCAGTGACTCGACAGAATCGGTCTGGGACCACATGCAAAAGTTCACTGTGAATGAATTCCTGCCACTGGCTTTCATTCACTGTTAGCATTTTTGGTTGACGTTACGCTCTTAATGAAGTAAACCAACACCTGCGTTAGTCTGGCGAGGATTATCCCACCCGCGCTCCCCGCTCGCCGTGGAGACGTTAGGATGTGTCTTATGAAGTGAGTTACTAAGTTCACGCTGAGTTCAGCGTCTGACTGATGTAACTGAAAAGCAAAATTTACACAAAGTAACAGTAAAGCATAGAGGCCTCTTTTTTTGGAAGCAATCAGGTTCTAGCAACCTGTTCTGCTGTAACGGCCGTCCTTGAAGAGGCTCCAGGTCTCGGGGTTGCCATAAAGTGAAATCCCGCTCCGGCTACCGCTTCCAAGAACACTGATTAAATTCTCAGCCCCAGTGTGGTGCTAAACTCATCAGCGTGTGTGTCAGGAGGTAAAAACCACATGTTTTAAGGAATGACAAAAAAAAATCAAACCTCAGCGGAGCTTCCCAGCCCGACCTGTGCTGGAGACCAGGCTCACGTTAAACTGGAGACACTGGGAGTCAGTGGTCACCTGCAGCTCATAAACACTTCCCAAAACAAACACTCTCAAAATACCTGTCTGCCCATCTATCTGCCTGTCTGCCTGTCTATCTATCTATCTATCTGTCAGTCTGACTGACTGTCTATCTCTCTGTCTGTCTGCCTGACTGTCTATCTCTCTGTCTGTCTGCCTGTCTATCTATCTATCTATCTCTCTGTCTGTCTGTCTTTCTGCCTGACTGTCTATCTCTCTGTCTGTCTGCCTGTCTATCTATCTATCTATCTCTCTGTCTGTCTGTCTGTCTGCCTGACTGTCTATCTCTCTATCTATCTATCTATCTATCTCTCTGTCTGTCTGCCTGTCTATCTCTCTGTCTGTCTGCCAGTCTATCTATCTATCTATCTATCTATCTATCTCTCTGTCTGTCTGTCTTTCTGCCTGACTGTCTATCTCTCTGTCTGTCTGCCTGTCTATCTA
>CM029387.1:22172675-22263767 GCA_017165825.1 Hepsetus odoe
TGGGGTGTGTGTGTGGGGTGTGTGTTTTGTGTGGGGTGGGGGTGTGTGTGGGGCTGTGTGTGTGTGTGTGTGTGGGTGTGTGTGTGTGTGGGGGTGTGTGTGTGTTTGTGTGGGGGTGGGGGTGTGTGTGGGGGTGTGTGTGTGTGTGTGTGTGGGTGTGTGTGTGTGTGGGGGTGTGTCTATTGTTTTGTGTGGGGGTGAGGGTGTGTGTGGGGGTGTTTGTGTGGGGTGTGTGTGTGTGGGGGTGTGTGTGTTGTGTGGGGTGGGGGTGTGTGTGGGGGTGGGGTGTGTGTGGGGGAGTGTATGTGTGGTGGTGTGTGTGTGTGGGGGGGTGTGTGTTTGTGGGGTGTGTGTGTGTGTGTGTGTGGGGGGGGTGTGTGTGTGTGTTTGGATCATACAGGCTAAGGTCTCAGTCTCAGGGCGAACGCTTAATGAGTGCGAGAGAATCAGGCAGAGTTGTCCTCCTCATGGGAGGACACATGAGAGTCACATGATCGGCTCATCCTTGTCCAACTCTCCCCAAAATCTCAGAAACACCTGAACACCTGAACACCTGAACACCTGAACACTCTGCGCTGCCAAATCAGGGAAAGCTCCAGGGACGGCTTCTGCATGGACAAGCAGGCTTAGAGACGATGACAGAGACCTGCTCGTGATGGCTGTGGATCAGACTCAGTTCAGGAAGACAAGGCTCTCTCAGCCTATCTATCTATCTATCTATCTATCTATCTATCTATCTATCTATCTGTCTATCTATCTATGTCTATCTATTTGTCTATCTATCTATCTATTTGTCTATCTGTCTATCTATCTATCTATCTATCTATCTATCTATCTATCTATCTATCTATCTATCTATCTATCTGTCTATCTATCTATCTATTTGTCTATCTATCTATCTATCTATGTATCTGTCTATCTATCACTCTATAAGATACTTATAAGATACACTTATAAGATACACTCTATCTATCAGTAGATCACTCTACTCTACTCTATCTATCTATCTATCTATCTATCTATCTATCTATCTGTCTATCTATCTGTCTATCTGTCTATCTGTCTATCTATCTATCCTCTATCTATCTATCTATCTATCCCTATCTATCTGTCTATCTATCTGTCTATCTGTCTATCTATCTGTCTATCAATACATCTATCTATCTATCTATCTATCTATCTATCTATCTGTCTATCTATCTGTCTATCTGTCTATCTATCTGTCTATCTGTCTATCTGTCCTATCTATCTATCTATCTATCTATCTATCTATCTGGCCTATCTATCTGTCTATCTGTCTATCTATCTATCTATCCTGTCTATCTATCCCCTTCTATCTGTCTATCTATCTATGTATCTGTCTATCTATCACTCTATAAGATACTTATAAGATACACTTATAAGATACACTCTATCTATCAGTAGATCACTCTACTCTACTCTACTCTACTCTATGATGACTGTGATGAGCTTTATTCTGTGTACTTCAGTCTGGGGTGTTCGTGAAATGTGAGTTTTGTTCTTGGCCGGCTCTTCTCCACGCCAAAAGCGAGAGGTGTTGGGGTGGAGCCTCGTAAGTGGCATAACAAGAAGAGGTTTTGAGATATTGCACCCTGAAACATGATGCCAGTGAGAGTGGGATTCCCAAAAACGATGTGTAATTGAAAGCAGGCGTCTGAGAAGCGTTACACCCAAAATAATGATCTCTACAAGGAATTAATGACCCTGTAAACTCAAACAACCTCCTGTGTATGACTGTACCATGTTATTAAGAGGCCGTTACTCATTCACTAAAACCCAGTCCAAACCCAGCCTGAAGCTTCCTGCTTAATCACCGTCTTTAATCTTCACCGCACAAATACCTCCAGTGGATGGGATTCAGTCACAAGACCATACAGGGAGTCCCTGTTCAAATCTGGAGTACACCATACTGAAGCCTCACAGCGTAGAACTGATGCTGTAGAAGTACTGGCCTGTGGTTCCCTACAGAACCTTTCAAATGATGGTTCTTAACCTTCTGCGCTCTGAGGACATTATTATGAAGATTATTATGAGCTGCTCTAACAGTGTGGAGAATGGACTCCACTTCCTTTAATTCCATCAGAGCCACGCCCACTCAGAAACACAGACTCCGATTGGTCCACAGACTCAATTTACATTTACATTTACGGCAAGTAGCTGCAAGTAGACCGGGGACCGGGGACAGTCTCCCAGTAGATGGTGAGCCCATCAAAGATTCCTTGCACAAGTGACGGTTGTTTTTATCAGTTAAAATCATCATCAGTCTGAGAGCTGCACCAGTATTTATATATATTACAGTTATTTATCTTTTAAAATATCTTTTAAATCTCACAAGATTGCAGCGAGACCTGATCATTAGCATTTCACGCGTGGGGTCGCAGACAGAAATTGGAAGAACTGAAGAACAAATGCTTTATAACTGCACTTAATTAGAGGCATCTGTACTTTCATTTGTGTGCATTTAGTTTTACTAGCATTTATTTTTCAGACCGATTTATTTTTCTTTTACTGCCTAAAACCAAAATATCTGTTCTTCCTCCTCCTTCCATCAGATCAGACACCTGAGCTAATCCTCCATCACCTTCCCAACATCGTTTCAGACAAAATGGACACAAACACACAGAAAAGACGTCCCTCTGTGTGTCCACATTTACACAAAAGACAGAAAGAGATGAAAACGAGTTAAAAGACATAAAGATCATGCTTTGATTACATTTCAGAGGCTGTTCTTTTATGCTTGCACTGAGTAAAAGTGCAGTACTTCCATTTATGCTGAAGCTGAACCAGTAATTCTATTTTTTAGAGTTTTCTCACACTAGAATCTGTACTTAAGTGAAAGTGACTATTCTTGTCATTGTGAAACAAAGCACACAGTGAACCACAACCAAATGACACCCACACACACCGTGCAGCAGGGGGCAGCTATTGAAAGCACCCAGGGAGTGGTGTTGGGGACGGTACCTTTCTCAAGGGTGCCTCAGGGCAACCTACTGGTCTGGGATTCAAACCCATGACCTCCTTCCTAAACACTAGACCACCGCTGCCCCACTAAGTGACAAACGAGGAGCGTTAATCACCTCTGCTCATCTGAGACCTCCGACACCACAATTATAACAAACTAAATGAGCGTCTACGACGCGAGAGCCCCGTTGAAGGTCAGCTAGATGTGAGATTTCCTTGGCAGGCCAGAAAAGATTTACTCTCAGATTAATAATGGCGTGTTGCACATCATTAGAGATTTATTGCTTTTGAGTGGCGATCAATGACATCACTCTAGGTAATTGGGTGCGTCTGTACTGTCGGAGAGTCGGGAGATATTGCTAAGCTGTTGCATCAAATTCAGAGTGAAGACTGCCTGAAGGGAAAGTGGAGAAGGACTTCAGGAAGGCTGAAAAAGTGAAATGAGGGATGGAAGCAGTGCACCAAAATCCTGATCACCACAAGACACGGAGTGGCCGTGATTCGCTGGATTTATGCACTTCCAGCTACAAAGTGAAGCATTTACAGGCCACGGGTTGATTGGAAGCGTATGGACCTCTGTGCCTTTCTCTTTTCATCTGGGTGAAAGATTTAGGGCTTTCTTCATCCAAAGGATTCATATCTGACTGGCAGCAGAAGCTCTTTCAGCCCAGGCCAGAGAAACCATAATATCAAGGACAAATTCCAGGATTTGAAAGCAGTGAAAATGAGAGTTCTCCCATTCGGCATACCTGAAATGAACCATCTCACCTTTCATGATAAAAGTGATACAAGGTAGAGTGTAAACATGTAACCCCAGACATCCTGGATCAGAGAGTGACATTGTATTATTAGAGCTCAGAGCCAAACCAGTAAAGACAATCCTCCCTGTGAAACAGTGAGCTGCTAGGGAGCAATGATCTATCATCCATCTATCTATCATCCATCTATCTATCTATCTATCTATCTATCTATCTATCTATCTATCTATCCATCGATCTTCATCTCTCCAGCACGCCTGTAATAGCCCGTCCGGCCACTAGGGGGAGTCAGGCCGCTGTAGGGAGCCCAGGCTGGTAATCAGCAGTGATTCCTGATGGCTGTCGGTTCTCCTTTATAAAGACAACAGGTCAGCGTGTTCTTGCTGGTCGTTTTAACGGCACTTCCAGTAATTTGGTGAAGATCCTTGGGTTTACTCTCGGGTCTCTCTCTCTCCCCGAGTCTTTCCTTTACACAAGTGATTGTCCCGTTTGGAGAGTGTTTGTTTGTTTTCCACCCGTTCTAGGGTTTGGTTCTAGGGTTTGGTTCTAGGGTTTGGTTTGGTTATCTTGAGTGTTTGTGGTGCTGCAGCTTCGGGCGCTGCTCTCAGGTTCTGACCCAGTGCGGTTCTGTGTGTGAGGACCGGGTCACACCGGAACAGTTCTGTACATCATCAGCATTTCACATGTGGGCTCCTTCTGAACTGCAGAGAATGAAAGTTCAAATTCTTCAGAACTGTGCTGAAGTAGAGCTCTGAACTTTATTAGTATTAGTTACTAGGGTCATTGTTTTCATTCTCTGCTGAAGGCATTTGGATTCTCCATTATTTAAATTTACAACACCTTCCCAACATCGAGACCCGTGTTAATGCAGAGCAGGTAAGAGCTCTGCGCCTCCGAGTGTTCAGCAGTGAGCTGTTAGGGAGCAATGAGGAGAACCTGGAGGAGAAATCACACTGTGTCTTTTTTATATATGTGTATATATATATATATATTTATACATAAGAGAACATTTGTAGAGGTGTTCAGGAAGCACTTCTCTTCCCTAATCGGCATTCTGATCCCCAACATCCACATTCAGTTCCCCAAAATAAACTTTGGCTTTTCCATAAAACACAATAAAGAATGAGGGGCTGAGCCCGCCTCCCTTTTTCACAGAGAGGCACTAGTGTCTCGCTGGAGACGAGGACAGAAAAGATCTCTCATGCGTCACCCCAGGCTCGCACTGCAAGGGATGACAAAACCACTTCCTTGTGATTCCAAGCCTCAGCAGTTACTTTCCGTCATCATGTCACTGAGTAATGCTCCTCAACAAAGGTCTTCAGTTCGTGATCTGGGCCGCCCATGTTCTCAGTAATTGAGCAGAGGCTGTGAGGGAACTGCTGGTGTTCTCTTCGGTACATGCGGGTCATTTTAAGACTGGCTTTATCAACTACGGGACACAATTGCTGGAAAAAATCAGCCAATGTTTCAGTGTTTGTTCACTAAAAGTGTCCATGAAGATGCCTCCCAACGTCTTACTGTTCAGTAAAGGCTTTTGTTCAGTGAAATAGAATAAAATATTTAAATGTAACTTTATCAACAAAGCATTTTTGGGGAAGCAGAGCTGTAAGGAAACTTTTATTCAATGTTCTCCAGAAAATACAAGAATGGGACAACTAGAGGTTTTTTGATGGAGCCACCACTTTTAAAAGGCGTGTGTGAGGAACCTTCTCACGGTTTATTCATCATTCTATTCTTGTGCTTGTACTTATACTTAAAGATATTCATGGATTCGATCCATTAGGTGGAGGTTCTCAGCTCCTGAAAGAACCGCCCATTGAATGTTTTCAAGTGGAACCTTTTTGGGCACCTTTGTTTTAAGAGGTCAGACCTTTAAAACCTTATAGCATCCACATAATGTAAATGTTCTATTGTAATCAAAGGCCTTTCCCTAAAAGCGTCCATCTCAGCCAAGAACGACAGGAGAACTTTATTTTTAAGAGTGTACATGTCTTGTTTTGGGGCTGCAGCGCCGGTCATTACTGTTTCAGAGTCAGATTAATGGCTTTATTTTGTGGAAGAAACTCTCCTGCGATCTCAGTCCAGCCATCCATCACAATGTGATGCCATGAGCAACACACTGGTCTCAAGTCTGGCACTCTGGTTGGGGCGGGGGGGTGTAGCTGCTCTGAGATCAAAGTGGGAAAAGATTGAATGTGAGAAAACCTTCATTTGTCAACCGATGCATGTCTTCTGTCAGTCACGAGCGTCCCGCTGAGCCAATTCAGCTACGCAATGCGTCTGCCATTCCTCGCGGAAACCCAATCTCTCCCCTCGCACATCATCCGTGATGTTTGGCGCCGGCCCACTCCGACTCAATCTACCTGTACAACTGCCATGACACGGCCTCGACAACCCCGAGCGCACACTCGTACACGTGGACAGCGGTGGACCCATTTGGAACAGGCAGGCTCCTTCATCTCTTTTCGTTGGCTTCGGCCGACGCCTCCTTCATTTTTCGATCGTGACTTGTGTCTGTAGATGTTGGACAGCAGGTAACGGCTATAAAAAGCCAGGAGGGAAAGAGGGAGACAATTTGGACAGAATGGAATTCCTGTGTACCAGCTGAACCCAAACACACACACAAACACACACACGCCTCCTCATTACCTCTGTTTCACTTTCTGCGATGAGGTCAGAGAAAATATTTACCCAGTGAAATGAGATCCCTTAAATACAGTGGAGCAGAAATAGGGCCCTCTGCATGTTCTGGGACTAAATGTGGATCTGAAGTCTTTTCAGCGCTGGATTAAAAGGGAGATTCCACCTATTTTTGCAAAAGTCCCTCATATATCACTGGTAAACAAACTCATATAGAGTGGGTTCATCTGAAGTGGTTCAGTGTTCCATCTGGTGAACGGAACCAGATGTCCCAAATCTGTGCTTCTTATTTCCCCCAGTGAAGCTCCACGTGTCTCTGAGTGCCTCCGAGTGCCTCTATGGGATGGTGATGATGGTAAAATTACCTGAATCACTTTCCTCTGGTGATGAATGGGTTTAATTTTAGTTCAAATTCATCTCCAAACTGCAACAACGTCTCTGCCACCGTTTCATGTCTGTGAGGGACATTCAGACGGATGGATTTGGATGGATTTTCCTATTAAGACAAGCAACCTTGCTTTAAAAGGACGTATGGTGGGTGAAGTTGATCTTGTAGGTTGCAAACAATCTCTGGTACATCTCTGGTCCACCAGTGTAATCCCACAGAAACAGATGAATGGTGTGGATGCCGTGTGGAAGAATGTAAAATGTCTGTGAGTCATGATTAGAGATGTCTCATTGATCCTTGTCTTGATTGCATCACTTGGTTAATGTGGCTTAAGGGATTGATGCAAAACACTTAAAAGTTAATTGGTAAACATTTATAAGGAGCTCTGTCAGAGGATTTGTGGTTTGGAGGCCAAGGGTGACTGTGTGGTGGAAAAGGATTCTTTGTGTGATTTTTTTTTCCTCTAACCTTTAGCAAACAGAATAAAATGTATTGAAGGACCAGTGTACTTCCTGAAAAACACAATAACATTTACACAGCCGCTCTTATTTCTTCAGCTTGGGCGTAAAAAGAGTTGGCTCCTTCTCACTGTTCACACCATCCTGACCGGAGAAGTGCTGCACAAACAAATGCAGTCCCATGGTGCCCCAAAATTGAGGCTAATTATTGTCTTTGGCACGTTTTAGGCTGTGACTGAACATTAGCAGCACAAGTGCACCGTGTCATGAGCAAACCTCTGGTGATTTATTACACGCCATCCTTTTTCATGACTGATCTGCAAGCGAAACGTCAGACGGAGCTCAAATGATCGATACGTGACTGTTACGACTGGTCAGCGACTTGGCGCAGGAAAAATAAGACTAATCTGTTTTGGGCGCATCTGAGCTTCACGTCCTTCTAAGATGGATTCCTCCGAAACCCTTTGATGGGACCGAGTTTTGTTGACCTAAGCTGACCGGGGCTGAAAACTCTCCAAACTCTCGACTTCACAAAATCAGCTTTCGCCCAATGGCTGTCGGTCGACTTACCTAATGGCAAATCTATGCTGAACGCTTTATTAAAATGAATAATTAGAGTTTAAACAGGAAATTCTGCAGGTTCTCGCCACCTTAAGGGAGTTCAGCGATCGCAGGCCAACCACTACAGCCTTGCAACACACTAACATGTTCCATTTAAGAAACCAAAGCCTGGAAAACTTTGCATGCTCACACACACACACACACACACACACACACACACACACACACACACACACACACACACACACACACACACACATTATTAGAGAACTCATTTTGTCTGCAAAGAGCAAAAAAGCCAATTCTATGTTATTTCAAGAGCATTTTGAGCAAAAAAAGCTGCTCTAATCATCTAAAGTAGGAATTAAATGACAAATACGAAGTACATTAAGTACATTACTTGAGTATTTCTTTTTTCTGATTAACGTTTTCCGTTTCCTTCCTACATCTGAACCCGAATATCTTTCCTTTTTCTTTTCAGAACGGACTCCTTCCTTTAGTCTGAACACATTTGAGGAAAATCCAACATCCAGGCCCATTCCAGACGCTTCTTCCTTCATCTTTCGGCTGCCCCCGTTTAGGTAAGCCACAGCGGATAAACCTTCCTGTCTAATATAATATAATTCCTTCCTGTTCTCTGCATCTTCCTCCTACAATGCCACCACAACTGAGCTCTGGACATAACCTTGCTTCTCTAACTTTATCTCCAAAAAACTCATTTTGAATCCTGTCCATCCTCGTCACACCCAGCGAACATTTTTAGCAGATTAGTTTCCAAATATGGACCAATTTAGGCAGCAAGCAGTATGATTTAGCATTATTTACATAAAACTGAAAACTCTTTCAGAACATATTGAGGTTTTTCCAAATTTTGGTCGTTCAAAAGTGTATTTGCAAATAATATTTCAGTCCAGGACTAGAAACAGGAGCGCTGTTATTTATAAAGGACCAATAAGAGATGTGACACGTTCTGATACTTTACATTCTGATGCTTCTTTTCTGATACTTCTGATACTGTCCTTCAGGAACATCTGGAGAACTGCTCAGGTACAGAGACTGTACTGAAAATGAGAGACAACAACACTGTCCTTCAGGAAGATCTGGAGAACTGCTCAGGTACAGAGACTGGACTGAACATGAGAGACAACAACACTGTCCTTCAGGAAGATCTGGAGAACTGGTCCTCAAATATACATTAAACACACAAGAAGGTCTGGAGGAGAAATATGAAGAAAGGACTTTTGCAGGGTAGAGTAATGTATGACACATGTGAGATGAACTGTTCCTCTGAATTTCTGGCGTCTCTCCTCACCTGTCCTTTTCTGCTGTGAAATCAGATCTGCTGAGCCGTCAGCAGCTGTCTTTCAAGATTTAAAGCCTCCTCGGAGCTGCATAAATACGCCTAAAGCTGCACTAACAATGACATTTATGGAGTTTTTGATAGACCGGTGTGGCAAGATGACATGTTGGGTTGACCTCTTTATCAGGGAATTTCACGGCTGTGCAGCCTGAGGGTGATGTAGGGAGTCTACGCTGCTCCGCTGGGTTTAATGGAAATCAAGCGAGGGTTTACTGCGCATATTTAATGAGTTCGACTAAATAAAAAATGTATTTACAACTTTGGAGCGATTTCAGTCTCGTTGGAGGGGTTACAAACTATCTGTTCAGATGGTTTGTCCACATACCTGGGAGCTATGCTCATTTGCCATTTTATCAGAAACACCTGCCACCTTAAAATAAAAGCCCTGTTGCTGCACAGAACACCGTGGGTTCACTGGAGCCCCTGCAAACCTCCTCTTCTTAAGGAACCACCGTGCACCTTCATGTCTTAGGGAGCTCCTGCACAAAACTAAATCTGAAACAGTGAAATGAACAATAAAAACATTTCTGTTGAATTTTTATGATCACATTTGATGAGAAGACTCTTAAAGGTGCAGTTTAATTAAACGTCCAGCCAAATTCATCCTTCCTGCCTGTAGTGTCTTGTCTTAAAGGAGAAGAGTGGACTAAATGATAGAAGACATTTTGCCTCTGCAAGTGTTAAACAACCTGTTCCACGTTCTACCAGCCTCTGGTTCTTGTCCGTTTTGCAACGCCACCCCTGAGATAATTCTCTGCACCCGCTCAACTTTTTCCATCCTCCGAAAGTGGGGGAAATTTAAATGGAGCCATATTCACAGCTGTGTAGGATCATTATATAGACAATATAGGCCAGTGTTCAAGGAGCTTTCAGAAGATAGGCTCCATCTGTAAGGACGAAATCTGTTCCTTGACTTCATCTTCTGTTAGAGATGTCACTCGAAGGAACGAGCTGATTATTGTGCAGGGCAAGAAAGCAAGACGTTCAGTTGACGACTTAAGTGTATTTTCACACCATTACTCTACAGATTTTAAACATTGATCTGTTCTTCGCCCAATAAACAGCATCTTATTTAAGAGATGACCTCACCCTTCTGGGATCTGCAGATTCTGTTTGACAGTAGTAACCTTGGGCAGATGTGGAGGCTACAGAACGTCTGAAACCCAACGAGGAGAGAATTATGGAGCTGTTTAAAGTAAACACTTTGACTCCATGTGTAAATACATTTGAAATCCTTTTACTGTGAGGTGTTGGGTTTCAGGAAACCTGTACCATGCTAGAAGAACCCGGTTCTAAAAAAAAAATAAGTTCTTCAGCTAATTATCAACATGTTCACGCCAGCCCTCTTGCTGGATCCGTCCACCCCCTTACAGGAAACGCAATTAACGTCCAAGTATTTCTAACTAATGGGATTCCCTTTAAAGCGTGTTTCCTTCAGGACCTGAACGCAGCACAATGCTCTTAATCATGTTTCCATTTAGTCTGATGAAAAACTGAACCAAAAAAATGAAAGACACATGAGAGTTGGATCGGCACGCAAATTTTTTAGCCTCATAATTCTGAGCAGATTCCCTCTATTTGAGCAGATCAAAGGTAACCTGCGATTTATCCAGCTGGCGGTTCCTACATGATTTGCATAGTAATCTTCTGGTGTGGACAAGCTGGGGCATCAGAAAACTGACAAGCTCTCCTGATTAACAACAGGCATCGCAGCTCACTTTAGGGTCTAGTATATTTAAGGAATCTGCTGTAGAATGAAAAATGACAAGGCGAATGTAGACAGCTGAGCAAAAGCAAACACAGTGATTAATGGCCACACCAGCACATTTTTAACTTTCGCGTTGGCGCTGCCGCGAAACAGCAGTGGGAAAACTGCGATCAGTGGGTTCACTTTCTCACGTACCGAGAATGCCTGTTCGTAAGAATGTTGTTTACAGCGCTCTCCCCTTTGGTGCATTCAGGTTTCCATCTGTCTGTTAGGCTGTCAATAGCCTTAAATTACTCCCAGAGACGTGGCACCTAATGGCTCAAAAATGCCATGTACACTGGTTCCCACCACCGTCAACCCCGGAAACGAGGACCCAGTTCTCATGGTTGCTGTTGCAGGACTGTTCTGCTGAGAACAACCGCGAGGCTGTTCTGTGAATTTTGTAAATGGGAGTCTTTGCCAGTTGTCACCAGTTGATCACAGCTGCATATTCAACCTGTGAAGTTCCGATTGATGGAGATTTTCCCCAGAAAGATGGCCTCCATTCTGTACTGGCACGTCTTCAGTCGCTCTCTGGCAGTTCTCTGTCACGGTGAAGACTGTGTGCTGCATTTTAGAAGTAAAAAAGCCGAGGTGGCAAAAGTACACACGTTCTTCCTTCCAGCAGAATAAACAACTGCGGTAAAGTAGAACCACAAAACCAATTATTTAACTCAGTATAATAAAGAGAAGAGCTTGGAGCGTCTGTCTGTGTGAAAGTGAACTGAATCTCACTCCATATTAATAGAATTAAAGACTATTAAAGCCTCGAACTTCAACTCCAATAAAAACAATCTACTGAAAATAATCCACATGAACTTCACCGCTTCACTTTCATCACCGTCTCCCGTCACGGACACACACTCCACACACCCTGAACTCCACCGTCCACTCTCCCCGTCTCTTTTTTCTGTAATTAGAGATTAAAAGGAAAAAGATGTCAGCATAAAGTAGATACCTTAAAACTCTATCAGGGTAAAGAATTTGTACGTCATTAATTCCAAATCTGGAAAAAAATCATAAGTAATCTCTCGTTCATCGTAAACTTATGTTGGTGAGAATAGAAGTCACACGTTGCATGTCTAGTGTCTGAAGATTATGGTCATCGGCATGCGTAAACAATCAGTATTTGGATTTTCAGGTCTCATGTTTCCTTTCGTTCATTTGTTCTAATCAGCTTTTATTTCCCTCCGAGACGTCTGCTGCACTCGCAGAACTCGCTTTGAGAACAGAAGGGTCAGTTCTAGTAAAACAAGGCCCCTGAGGAAAGAGTGTAGAACAATGACTAAATTCATAACAAATCCAGGCTTCACGCTCGTTCAGAAATGCACATTTTTTGTGGAGTGTTATAAGAAGCACTACAAAGACCTAATCTATCTTAATGAAGGCCCAAATGCTCAGAGCATAGCTGTCCATTATTTTCTGGCTCATAGAGGCGAAGGAGTGGAAAAGAACATCTAACCCACCTTGTTACGTGTCACTGAACCTGATGGGTCCTGCTGATATGCTTTAAACAGCTGCAGAAGGTACGAGGTGAGTGCTTTGAGTGCGAATATCTGAAATCATCGTGTGAGGCAATGTCTGCAAACGTTCCTATCAGATAAGAGGCATGACAGTCCCTCGGCACTCGTGCATCTCGGGAATTTTCCCACATCACAAACACTGTTGCTTTAAGAGCTGATAACAGTCTTCAGGAGCAGGTTATGCCAAGCAAAGCAAAGGGGAGATCAAAAATGCAGGCCTGAGGCCAAGGAACTTTGGGGCGGGTGGAGGATGCACAAAAGATCCACCCAGAATGCATGAGGGGGCAAGAGACACCTTTTTAAAAATGACTCGCAGCTCACACTCCCTTATAGATGACCATCTTGTTTTTTTTCCCCCGATGCTTAAAAAGACTTATTAGTGCAGATGTTTGCACAGCTGCAGCCGTCAGAGGTAGAGCCTGGAACACTCCCTCTCAGCTACAGTGTGTAAAGAATGGGAAGTGCTGGAATTAAACAGATTAGATCACCCTCAGGTTCTCGTGAAACGAGAGAAGCTTCTGTCTGCGGCCTCCTCAATCACGTAAGGCACCTTATCGCTTTGGTTCTGACCAGAATGACAGGTCCGGAGATGGTTTCAGCGAACTTTCCATCAGGATCTAACTGGTTCTGATAATGAAGCCAGCAGGTTTGGTGAACTGACAACAACATTCTTGTGAGCCTGACGAATGGAACCAGAATATGAACATTCCTGTTGCTGTCTATGAAGTCCATGTGACCAGTAATCTACAAAAGAATGATAATCTGAGCACAGCTGACCTCTGGTGTATCAGCCAATGATCAGTCAAACCTCAGTGCAAGGTGCAGGCCTACTTTGACTTGCCAGATTTACAGCTGAAACATTCTTTCAGCATCTAAATCTTTCACTTTTATAGCCTGAAGAACAAAGACAAGTCACTCGACCCTTTTCTAGCTACACCTGTGACATCACTTCAGAAGGATCCATAGTTTGAAGTCATTTTGACAGCTGTTTGCAATGCTGCTAACTTGTATTGACTTTAAACAAGGCCACACCTGTTCAAGCAGCAGTGTTTCCATTTTTTTTTACATCCCACAAATATCATTTTCACATTGTTGAAGAGAGGTTGGCCAAAGTCCACATTGCATGTCATTTGTCCCTCTCTCCAGTCCAAGATTTCAAATAATATTAGGAAATATTATTACCCTGAGGCACCTGCTGGTCAACAATACCGCAACATAATTCCAGGTCACATGAACATCTAACGGCCAACGAGGCAGATGTATAATCAGAAAGTACAGAGAGCGATTAAACAGGAAAAGGACAAGTCACTGATGTTCAGCAAAATTGCTTTCAGGTGCAAGTGGGCCGCGTGTTGTCGTAGAACATCCCTGTCCATTCCGTCGGGCGTTCAGAATGACGGTACGTCTGCAGGAAAGGTCGTATCCTTACGTCCATGATGTGCATGTGTGCAAGCCAGGAGTCAAATGCTTGCCAGCGTCACGTTGCAGTTTGCCCCTTTCCGTCTGAAAAGGAACCAGCCACTGGCATGAGCCTCATTCAGACTTCTTGGAATTCCATCTTTCACTTTGGGAAATGGTATCAGATGGGATTAGATCTGGTGCTGCTCTGCTTTCCCAAGAGAACCTGGCCAAGCCCAACTCAGAGCTGAGGTATCCATGCAATTAGAGATACCTCCCCCCAGACTGCGGAATTAATGGTTGACGTAGAGAGATTCTGATACGGAAAAAATGTTTGTTTGAAGAACCTGTGCAGCGCTCTCGGTGTGCCTGAGTTCACTGATGATTTAGTCTGGCTGGTGGGATGCCTGACCACTTCATCATTTGACTCCTTTTCGTCTGTGCCAGCGGAGACAGAGTGGGGCTCTATCTATCTAGGCAATATTCACACTTCAACAGATTTTACTGTCCAACATCTTCTCCCAGGACAGGCTAACGGTCCAGGTGAAACGTCTAAGAGCTCAGTTATCAAAATACACACCCCAGAAACATGCACGGGTTTAGTGGAATGCTATTTGGCTGCACCAATGCACCGTGGATGCAACGCTCAGTCTCATCCTCCATAACTCCAACTTGCCGATCAGTTTCATGCAAACATCGCTGACGTGCAGCGTACTCCAATGTAAGTCAAAATATTTTCATATTTTGCCCCACAGAAGAATCTGAAGGCCTTCTTTGATGCGTTCAGTTATGATTTATGTCTTTGGATTAAAATAAATCCCTATAAAGAGTCTTGCTGAATTCCTAGAGTGGCTCACATTCCTCTACAGTCAAATGTACAACATCTTCTTCTCCTCAAATTCCCTTTTTCCCCGTTCGGTTCACGATGGATTAATCTCTCTGCCTTCCCTCACTCCATCTAACCTTCCATCTGCCTTTGCTCGTCATCCATCTATAATCAGCACTTACCCGTAAAGCTCAGCATGAGGAAGCAGAAGCTATGTGATCCTAATCCCAAACAATGATGATCCACTCAAAGGAAATGTGATGAAGAAATGGCAGGGTGGTCAAGCCTCTACATGAAGGTATTGCAGCATTTGGAGAAAGAAAGTGAGGCCTTGAGATCTGGTACCTAACCTTAGAGACTGAAGCTTTGTGGAAATCAGACATGGCCTTGGATTAGATGTTAACAGAATTGGTGCAATGCCATAGACAAAAACAAAAAATGAAAAATGCTTAATTTATGGCAAAGAGCTGCGTATTAATATAAATATTTACTGAGGAGGAGAAAAGTCAGCTTCTTTAATGAGATAATAATGAAAATAGAGGACAAAACAAAAGCTTAAACAGAAACACAGACTGACTCACAGACCAGGATTGTCAGTCAATGGTGGGTTAACATTTTAAAATAAAAAGTGCAGCATTAAAAATCAGATACAGTGAGATTTAAAGAGAGAATAATGAGAAAAACATGAGAATTATTGTGCAATTATAGTGATTATTGAGCAGAAACAATCCAAGACGCATATTTCACCTTAAATACGGTGCATTCACACATTCTCACCATTCTGTAGAGATTTAGGATGAAGGATTAGATCCTAGAATGCACCCAGTTTCTTAATTCTGTAAATTCTGTTGTCAGATTCGTTTCTCTATTTAATGTAATCGTTTCCGTTTAATTTCTAATAGATGTCCAACCTCTGCTTTTCACCCACACACTCCATCCTGCAGGGGGCAGCTAATTAAAGCGCCCGGGGAGCAGTGACAGGCATGGTACCTTGCTCAAGGGTACCTCAGGACAACCTACTGGCCCTAACCACTAGACCACCGCAAAAAAGTTGCAATTAAGAAGCAATTTTCCGAAACTCCAGTGTAGGCTGCACTGCAGAACTGCCTAAAAAAGCAAAATAAATGAATTTATAAATAATGAATGAGTTAATGATTTATAATAATTAACTGGCTGCAATGATTTGAAACTGGGCTTTTTTAAGTCAGAAATATTCAGGTAAACAGGGCTGAAAAGCTTGCACTCTTTAAAAGGAGGACTTAGAAAAGTTGCACAGTCTTTCGTGAGCGGACGTGATGGGGATTATTGAGCAAGGCCAGTGGGTGTGGAGCCACTTTCACAAGTTTTCCGGAACTTGGCTCCAACTGCTGTTTAATTAGGTTCGTTTGTTTGGGAGTGTTGGACTGAGGACTGTCAGTCATCTCCCAGAAAGTTCCCACACTGGGAAGTCATGCCCAAGTCATGTTTGAAGCATTACTAGATGTTTAAAATACACTTTTTAATCATTTTTTGTTATGGTTAGAGAAAAGTCAACATGATCATGTGTGTTTTTCTGTCTAAACCATTTCACACTTCTGGTAAAAACCACACTTTGCTCCCTGCTTATCACAGTTGCTCAACTGCACTTTCAAAGTGGTTGGAAATGATTCTACATGCGTCTTTATGAACATCGTAGCACAAGCCTTGAGCACTTGTGGCACTGCTAAAACCTAAAATCATAGTGTATTCATCTTTTTCCTCACAGTAATGACTGAATTGCCCCAGTCACGCCTATGGAAAACAGGCCAAGATGGACCACACACACACACACACACACACACACACACACACACACACACACACACATACACATCACTCACCATGCTGCCAGGCCATCTGCTCAGCCTTTGTTCAAGTGTGAGTTTTTTTCTACCCAACGGAAATAGAACTCAACCGTCATTGTGGAAGCGGTATACAGAGAAGGAGCTGCAGTGGCTGACCGTGATCAGATGGTGGCACCTGTCAGGCAAACCTGTTTCTTTAAACCAGAAAGGCATCAAAGAATCAATCTATCAACCCCTATTCACAACTGCAGCCTTGACCTTTCCTCGATGACTGTAGATGAAGCCTGGTCTCACAGTTCACATGGCGCAATTTCCTCCTGGAAATACTCTGTGTGGTTTAGGTGAGGAGTGGCTCCTGGTTAGAGCATGCAGGACAGGATGCCCTCACCCAGCTGGCTCATGAGTTGCTCATAAACCTCCACCCTTCTGTGACTTTGTCTCGTGATTTCGGCATCGGCCTGAAGATCCTGAAACTCTTCATGTGATGGGGACAGTACCTTGCTCAAGGGGAGCTCAGGGCAACCTGCTGGTCTGGGATTCAAACCCACGACCTTCAGGTCCGGGGCCTGTGCCCCAGGGATGCACCATAAATGTGTGTAAAACGCACCACAGTAATAATGTACTTCTCTTCCATTGCGATTTAGAAATCATAGTTGGTTGGAAAAAAGTTGTGTTAGTTACTCTTTAGAGCACTTCTACATTTTGATTGGTTGTCACCTGAACCACGTCATAGCTCATTATCATGAACTGAACTGGACTTTAGCTTCACATTCACATCCTTGCTCCCGAACACACAGCACACCACTCTGCACACTGGAAAGGAACAAAGTGTTGGAGCTCATTAGGGCGTCTTCATGTAAATGAGCTTCTTCTTCACACTGATGTTTGTTTTGCTTTCTCCAGAAAATGGCCTGCTCTGTTCAAACATGGACTCAATCAGACACGGACGCTATACTGGAGGGCAGGAGGGGTGAAGTCAGTTTGATGTCCACTGCAACTGATTCTGACATTCCCAAATACACCTCCTCCAGATAACATCTAAAACAGGTCGGGAGTGAAAACTGCCCAGATCGCATGATAAACAAGGTGGATGAGAAAGAGAAGATGATGCTGCATGGCCCACAAAACTGCTTAATGTTGTCTATGAACCATGTTCTTTCCACAGCCTCGGTGGAGCTGCATGCCCAGCTGTGCTTTGTGCACGACCGGTGCCAGCGCCATGATTGGAGCCTCCGCCTCCACGTGCCAAGAATTACAACCGGCTGGAATGCGAGTGCTGGAATGGCCCCGTTTCGCTCCATTCCTCACAGAGTGACCATAAAAGGTCGAGAAGGACTTTTTCAGCACAGGCGGAGGGGAAGGAATTTTTCGGGGCTGCCTCTGGTGTCCAGGGGTAACACAAAACAAGACCTGCACTGGGCAAGAGTCGGGATCCGTAGTCTAAAAGCATCCCAACAGTAAACAAGTTGTTTCTTCAACTGAGCAACTCCAAATTAAAGCCTCCAATATACATATAGTAGGTCTCCATCCAGCATGTATCAGCCGGGGAAGACAGATTGAGGCTCTGCTCTTTTCTTTCAGGGTCTGAAATAAATGTGCGAGCAGCAGCCCAGGATAACAGAACCATTACAACAGGAAGAAACCTTAAAGTATTAAAGTGGAACCATTTACCCAACCGGGTGAATTCAAATGTATAGAAGAGGGCTTCACTCCACACATTAAATATAGAAGGTGGACTCAGGAACTCATCAGTAAAGGTCAGTATTCGTAAGGCTACACAGCTCCAGAGGGTGGTGGTTCTCTAGTGCTGGTTCTTGTCTATGGACCTCTGGATCAAGAGGTCCCAGGTTCGAATCCCACCTCCAGCACTACCACCACTGGGTCCCTGAGACCCTGAACCCTGAGTGTCTCCAGGGGGGCTGTCCCTGTAATCTCTCTGGATAAGAGCGTCTGATAAATGCCGTACATGGACATGAACACGTCTTGAGGCTTATTTCAACAAGCGTCAAATGTCAAGACTAGAAGAAATAACTTCAAAATTAACAAGTGACCCAAAAACACCTTTATAAGTGTTCATCAGGGTGCTATGACTGCTTGAAGTGTAGCCTTCACCACTTTCATGTAGGAGCCCTGAGTTGTTCTAGACATACAGTTAGAGCTGTATGTGAGAAGGCCCAAATGAAGTGAAAGTGAAAATGACTTATTTGTCATTGTGAAATGCAGCACACAGTGAACCACAACGGAATTCATTTCACTCCTCTGCATTTCACCCACACACACAGCAGGGGGCATCTGTTGAGCACCCGGGGAGCAGTGACAGGGGCGGTACCTTGCTCAAGGGTACCTCAGGTACCCTCATCTTCCGATTCTGTGGTTAACTCCCAAACCACTAGACCAGCGCTGCCCTTAAAGCTACAGATGCAGTTTCTCCCCAGAGTATCTGGATATTTGTTCCTTACTGGTCATTGTGTTTAGGCCAGTTGTCATGAAGGGTTTGTGAAGGTTGGTGTGAGAAAAAGCATAACTGTGTAATGTTTTATGGGCTGTTTTTCTTTTTACCACTTGCCACATCAGGAGCTGGTACAAAGTAGATTTTTGTTGCGGTTAACCGTGTAGTTATCTGAGGCCTGAGAGCCCCGTCCACGACCTGCTCCTCTTCCTCTCGCTGGGCATTATTTTGAGGTCATTTTTAGGCGATCAGCCCTCTTTGACATTTGGCTGTGTGGTGAGCGCCGTTTCCTGGGTGGTATCTGTGACAGGAATCTTAAATTTATCACAGCATTTATTTTTAGCATATAATCAAGCAACAACCTTTAGGCTCCTGTGCTTGTTTCTCTCTTCTTTTGCAACTCTTTCCATTTCTAGAGTGATCTTTTGCAGCCCACACGGCCGACCACAGAGCCTCATCTCCCTGAATGATGAAAAATAATTTCCATCCCGTGTTTGTTTTGGCAAATAAAGGGCACAACAATAGTTTTCGCATTATAAATTATGTTTTTTCAATTTTAATGCACCTGAAATTTCTGTCAGATGTATAGCGAATGCTTATGCATTCCATAAGTATTTGGACAACGTTCCTGCCATGCTGCAGTGCTCTGTTATTTTTCCAGCGAGGACTTTATTTTGACATGAACTTTAATTTTGATTCCAAATTTGATTCCTCCTGAGAAAAGAAGCTGTATCCAATCACAAACTGTGTAAACACAACAAGTGTGGCCTCTATCTGTTCACATTTCAATGAAAACAACAGGCTTTCTGTTGAAACAGGAGCATTTACTGAGACAACAGCGCCCCCTATGGGCTCAGGTTTGCAAATAACATGCTACAAGAACTAAGTGAAAGTGAAATAAGTGAAGGGTGAAAGTGACACAGCACAGCACACAGTGAACCACAATGAAATTGGACCTCTGCATTTAACCCATGCAAACACCGTGCAGCAGTGGGCAGCTATTGAAAGCACGCGGGGAGCAGTGACGGGGACGGTACCTTGCTCAAGGGAAGCTCAGGGCAACCTACTGGTGAGGGAATCAAACCCACAGTCTTCCGATGCGGGAGCAACTCCCTCACCACTAGAACACCACTGCCCCACTTTTGCTTAATATTAAATTTTTTCAACAATAACACATAAAAATTTAAGTAAGTGCATAATATTTAAATAGGTGCATCAAAGGTTTTAGGCAAGTGACAAGCACAAACGTATCCATTAATCTAAATATTGCATTCAAGATACATTTATACTGCAATGTTTTCTAATAAACTGGCATGCAGAGTTAAAGAAATTGACACCGAATGCATGGATGACTGAAGCAACTTATGTTAAAAGCATAAACTGCATGCTGAGCAACATATTAAGCATTTATAAAAAGGTCAAAAAAAATTCACAGATGTAAAAGTTCTCAACATTGAATACCTGCAGATAGTGGCTCCTATATTTGTGTTACTGTTAATAATACAGCCACAGAGTCAACTCTGTAATGTGAACCAATCTTCCCTTATGATGGAAAACCCTCTTCTCTGAACCTATGGGAACCTCATCTTTAACATACACAGGTTCTTAGACCTCACGGTACACACGGAAATGAATCTGTATAAAAGCCCATTTTGAATGGAATACTTTTGTGATTTTGTGGGGGTTTTTTTATGATTATTTTTTTTGAAAAAGTAACTATACACTTTCACACAGTCCCTTCCAAAAGAATCAAAAGAATCGACCAAAACCTCAAGAACAGGTTTCAGTTGAAAAATGCTACGACCAACCAAACCCGACCAAAAAACCAAAAGTTTGCTGAAGTGGTCTGCAGGCTTGATCTGGTTATTGCAAGACATGAATATGCAACCAAATGTTCAGTGATGCTCTCTTTTACTTTTTCAACATTCAGTTCTGGTGCTTCCAGCTCACTTGAACTGGGAGGTCAGATATAAGAGCTGCTATGTGCAATGGTATTTTACATATCTTAGAAAACAGAAAACAGGAAATAAAAGCTGAAATCCCTCATCTCGTATTCATCTTTTGGTCTCAAACTCAAATGTAAAAGCAGTTGCGTCGGTCTGATGTTCCAGTGTTATTGAAGTGGACTGTATGTGTTTGGAAGGTCCATCCTGCTCACGTTAGAGTCCTTGCCATCCTTTCAATATGCCTGAGCTTGTCCAGTACAAGGTCTTGGAACCTGTCTGTCATGAGGACATAAAACACAGGGTTGATGGCACTGTGGGCGAACGCCACCGGCCGCGTCACTATGTACACCGCTTCAATGTAAACTTTGAAGCAGCCGGACACTTCGAGTTCAGGGAGCTCCGATGCTATTCGTACGTTCCTCATGATGTGCATGGGGGTGTAGAGCAGCAGGAAGACTACAGCAGTGGCCCTCACTATCTTCATTGGCCTTTGGAAGGAGGTCCCAAATACCTGCTCTTGCTTCAGGAGCATCAAAACCATCTTAAAGGATGATAGAAACAAGGCCAGAAGAGGCAACATGTACCCTGTGACAGTGAGCACAAGGCTGTAGGGCAGGGTGCTTTTGACATTCTTGATGCTTCCAAAATCAGAACATGTGGTCCAGCCACTGCTCTCCAAGTCCTTAATGATGAAGCTGATGAGCGGCCCAACCTGGATGTTGACCAAGCTCCAGGTCAGCAGGCTGACGCAGAGGGAGCCCTTGAGGGTCAACAAGAAATGATTGCGCTGAGGGTAACGTATGACCAAGAGACGATCCACGCTCACCCACACCATGAAGAGGATGCTGGAGTACAAGTTCACGTGGAGAATATAGCGATTAGCCACACAGATTGAGGGCGTGGTCTTCATCATGCTATAGTAGTAGGTGTAGGACAGGTGGGGCAAGGTGCACAGGAAGATGAGGTCTGATAGGGCCAGGCTGAACAGGTATATGTGAGTGGACTTCCAAGAAGGGAGACAGAATATGTAGCCTAGGACCACCAGCAAGTTTCCAGGGAAGCCGATGGCGAACTCAACAGCGTACATTGACGAGAGGTAGTACTTCGAGAGGGGAAGGGTGATGTTGGAACAGTTGGATGCCTGCAGAAGACATGATTGTAGCAGATACAATTAATCCTTTCATGCAAAATAGAACCTTTGCCATGCTTTTGTAGGATCAAGAGCCAAGCACAGTCATGAAAAAGGTTCTCTTTTTAATCAACAGAGAATAGGCTCTAGAACCGTATTTAATGTTTCTTCAACCAGTTTTAGAGGAAACAATTGAAATCAAGGACGTGTCAGCAATGGAGGGTGTTTTCGATACAAAATCCAGCATTAACAAGGGAGCGGAACTCATTTACCCCTTTACTAACGAGGAGAACCGGGTGCTAGCTATGGGTGGGTGTTAATGTGGGTTCACATTTGGTTCAACTTGCAAACCCTTTTTAAGGACCAGTTTGATCTTCCACTGTGTAGAGATCCATCACTTCATCACTGTATGTGTACACTTTCCCAGCAGCCTGTTGCTCCTGGCTTTGCAAGCCTGCAGTGGTATTAATGTGGCAGCTCCAATGCTTTGTCCTGCAGCCCTGGTTGCTATGGAACGTGAACCGAGTGTTGGGCTTCTTGCTAACACTGAGTGACTGGTATTAGCCTTTGTTACTGGATGTGCACACTGGGAACGTCTAAGCTACTAGGAGTCGTTTTTATATGTAAGTCAGCATGTAAGCAGCTGCACAGCACTGAGATTATTGGGAAGTGAGTGCGGCAACATGAAGCTGAGGATCTTTATAATAATAAGCTATGACTTAGTTTCCAGTGGAGGAGAGGGGGGTCAGCACCATGGCAGGGTTCCCCATTATCCCCCGTCCTGTTTGCCTACAGAGACATCAATGCTTTAAAAGGTCCAGAATTTGCTGTTTGAACTAGTTTGAACTTTTCCTTATTGCTGGAAAATCATATGAGCAACATGAGCAATCCCTCTCTTAAAGGTGTGCTTTAGAACATCATACCTCCCACCTTTAACAGAATTAAACTGATTATTACTTTTTTTATTATTAGACCAATGTCATTTCTTTCAATAATAATAATAATATCCTCATCAATATTCATATCATTTTAATGAAAGCTATATTTAAAATAAATAAATAATGATACAAATACCATTTAATACACAAACTAAACAGGCTTATGTCTTACATGTGTGAACTGGAATCAAACTGTGAGCTGTAAAGAGTTTGTCACTTTTTTCCCCAATTAAATGATTTTCCTCAGACAGGTGAAGTGTTTAACACAGCATTGTGTGCACAACTACTTTAAGGCAGAAATACTTTGAGCAGAAATAACATCCTTACCATGGTCCTGATCACCTGTGGAGACAGTCGAGTAAAGCTGGACCAGAGCACCACAGAGGTTGCCAGTTCCTCTTTACACTGATAGTGTTTATGCAAAGCCTGTTAACAGTGATGCACTAAATTCAGAGGAAAAATGATCTCTCTCTCTCTCTCTCTCTCTCTCTCTCTCTCTCTCTCTCTTCTGTCTCTCTCTCTCTCTCTCTCTCTCTCTCTCTCTCTCTCTCTGTCTCTCTCTCTCTCTCTCTCTCTCTCTCTCTCTCTGTCTCTCTCTCTCTCTCTCTCTCTCTCTCACTCTCTCTCTGTCTCTCTCTCTCTCTCTCTCTCTCTCTCTCTCTCTCTCTCTGTCTCTGTCTCCTCTCTCTCTGTCTCTCTCTCTCTCTCTCTCTCTCTCTCTCTCTCTCTCTCTCTGTCTCTCTCTCTGTCCTCTCTCTCTCTGTCTCTCTCTCTCTCTCTCTCTCTCTCTCTGTCTCTCTCTCTCTCTCTCTCTGTCTCTCTCTCTCTCTCTCTCTCTGTCTCTCTCTCTCTCTCTCTCTCACTCTCTCTGTCTCTCTCTCTCTCTCTCTCTCTCTCTCTCTCTCTCTGTCTCTCTCTCTCTCTCTCTCTCTCTCTGTCTCTCTCTCTCTCTCTCTCTCTCTCTCTCTCTCTCTCTCTCTCTCTCTCTCTCTCCCTCCCTCTCTCTCTCTGTTTCACTTCCTCTCTTTCTCGTTTACTTCTTGTTCATTTTTGGCATTTGAGATTATCAGAGCCTGCTGCTAAAATCTAGATGACCCTTGTCAAATAATGTAATGATTTTCTGAGTAATATAGAAGACACAAAAAACACACAAAGCAGTTAGCTTTGTCCAAAATAATCTCTCTCTCTCTCACTCTGAGTATTTGAACAGCAGTGTATATATATAGAGAGATATACGAATGTATATAGTAGCAAAGCTGAAAATGAACCATTACATCAGCTGCACTGAGTTAGAGTTCCTGTGACTCATTTACGGCATTTACATTTATGGCATTTATCAGACGCTCTTATCCAGAGTGTCTTCCATGTCAGTACGGGGACAGTCCTGGAGACACTCAGGGTTCAGGGTCTTTGCTCAGGGACCCAGTGGTGGTAGTGCTGGAGGTGGGATTCGAACCTGGGACCTCTTGAGCCTCAGGTCCATAGACATGTACCACCACTAGAACACCACCACCGCACTCCTGTGTTTTGTACTCCTGTGTTTTGCTGTAATAAAAAGAATGGAGGAAAAGCAATAAAAGCACTTTTCTCACTGCGCTGGACTACTGCTGTAAATCTTTATGGGTTAGACTACAGGCTGAATATGTAAATGTACATTTTACAGATATACACCACTCAGCCATGGCTTGAAAGCCACTACAGGACTGCAGAAGTGATCTCATTCTGTTCAGGGCTAAAGTAAATGAGTGTGAGAATCTGAGAGACAAACTATGATGAGACGAACTAGGTTAAATGTCTACAACATGGTCATGTGGTTTGTTCCTGGTGTGTAGTGATCAGAACTGACCAAAACCATCCGAAGGGTCATGGGGAGCAAGGTTCATATATCTGGTCTCACAGAAGAACTGCTGCAGAAGCACTGAAAAAGGTGTCAGAACACACAGTGCAGATGTGTTTGGACTGTAGACCGGTCGATTGTCCATACTGTCCCCTGTCCACCACTAAATGCTCCTGCAATAGATATCAGAACATGGAGGGATGGAAAGAAGGGGACTAGTTCACATTATCTTTTCCATCATGTAAATGGCTGTGTGTGTGTGTGTGTGTGTGTGTGTGTGTGTCCTTAGCTGGTGAAGAGACACCAGGATGCATCGTGAGACACTCTGGACACTCTCTGTACATCCCTGTGCTTTTTACTTTACACTCAGTACATTCCTGTACTTTTAGGTTGGTAGGACTGTGGTCTCTCCCCATACCCTGTAATGACTCTTTGAACTGTTCAAAAGAATCGGTTCCAAAATAAAAAAAATCTATGTTAAAAAAAAAAAAAAAATTGAAAAAGAAAAACGGAATCGTTTCCGTGTCACTGGTGCAGGAGCGCAGCGGCCTCTGCTGGTGAGAGCGCGCATTGCACTCCTAACTGTTTCCTTTTCAACACAGTACATTCCTGTACTTTTTACTTTTACTCACAGTACATTCCTGTACTTTTTACTTTAAACTCTTAGTACATTCCTGTACTTTTTACTCTATACTCTCAGTACATTCCTGTACTTTTACTTTACACTCTCAGTACATTCCTGTACTATTTATTTTACACTCTCAGTACATTCCTGTACTTTTACTTTATACTCTCAGTATATTCCTGTACTTTTACTTTACACTCAATACATTCCTGTACTTTTTACTTTACACTCTCAGTACATTCCTGTACTTTTTGTACACACTCTCAGTACATTCCTGTACTTTTTACTTTACACTCTCAGTACATGCCTGTACTTTTTACTTGAGTTTAGTGATTAAATGACTTTTTGTATTACTATCTGTATTTGTAATGGAGGTAGGACTGTGGTCTCTCCCCAAGGAGCAAGGTTCATATATCTGGTCTCACAGAAGAACTGCTGCAGAGAGTACTGAGTGTCAGAATTAATTCTAATTCAATTCAATTCAATTTATTCTTGTAAGCGCCTTTTACAACAGAGTTGCCCCAAGGCACTTTACATTGGTGGTGGATGGTGGAACAGGTTACAGTAATAGATGTTAAAGCAGGACGACTACGGAGGAGAGGAACCAAAAACTCCACTATGTGGAGAAAAAAACCTCTGAGGTCCAGGTCAACCAGCTACCCAACCTTGGGTCTACTAACGAGTACAGAGTTAGTTCGGTTTTAGACTCCAGGATCAGTGAAGTCCCAAGTTTCTTCAGGTACCGATGAGCCGCCAGGGTCCTTAGCGCATCAGATGCATCACACCAGACCAGATGGTAGCTCGACGTGGACTCAGGGTGGTGACCACAGCGGGCCCGGACATGTGGGAGAGAAATGGAATGAGGGGGTCGGTAATGAGCTTGGAATCAGTAGTGACAGACACAGAAATGAAACAGTGCGATGGCATGTACAACGGCACGCGACGTGTGGTGCACTATGGTGATTAATTAGGGTAGAAGTAAGTCTTCAGCGTGATTTAAAGACTGAGACTGAATCGGCATCCCGTACCAGAAGCAGGCAAGCATTCCACAATCTAGGGGCCTGGAACTGAAAGCTCGTGCTCCTATACATTTATTTATGAGGGACGATTAGGAGATCTTTATTCTGGGATCTAAGTGGGCGGTTAGGTGTATAGGTATTAAGCAGTTCGGTTAGGTATATTGGGGCAAGACCTTTAAGTGCCTTGTAGGTTAAGAGGAGGACCTTGAAGTCAGCCCTGTACCTAACAGGAAGCCAGTGAATGGAGGAGAGTATGGGAGTGATGTGGTCGTACTTCCTGCTCCTGCTAACAATCCTAGCGGCTGTGTTCTGAATGCGCTGTAGGTGCTTAATGTGCCCTGAGAGCTTCAGAAAGTGAGGCGTTACAGTAATCTAATCTACTGTATACAAATGCATGTACTACTTTTAAGCGTGTCTTCATTGACAAGCTGTGGTTTGGCAATGTTCGAAGGTGCAGGAAGCATGTCTTCACTGCCCAACACGAGGAGTTAAATGAAAGATTTAGTCGAGAAATAACACCAGGTTACGTGCCAGAGTACTAACTGGCTTCAACCCTGCATCAGTATGCGAAATGAAGTTGGCCTGTCTACATCACTGCACACACTACCCAGAACAAGAGCAGCTCAGTTTTTTGGGGGTTTAGTGAGAGGAAGTTGTTATTCATCCAATCCCTAATATCACTGTGGAGCTAATTAAAGTGCCGGTTGATGCTTTATCACATGATTTAACAGATAGTATAGCTGAGTGTGTCAGCGTGAGTGGTAACTAACATTATGCTTCCGTATAATGTGAGTGCTTAGTGGGGAGCATGTGAGAGAGGAGGAGAAGAGCACTGGGCGCTTACCGACCCTTGTGGGACTCGCAGTTAACTAGTGACATAGGTGAGAGTGCTATAATCATCCATTTGGATGATAAGTAGCAGTTTGTAAGATAGTTGAACCATTTAAGGGCTGTTCCGCTAATGCCGACAGTGGAGTGAAACCTATTTACTAAAATGGGTGATCTACTGCGTGTGGGCAGCACTAAGATCTGAGAACAAAGAACAGTAATGTTTCCTGCATCACTCCAGAGACCATTATATCATTCACCACTCTAGTTAGAGCAGTTTCTGTGCTGTGGCTGAGCCGGAAGCCTGATTGGAATTTATCTAGGAGGTTCTGCGTGTCTAGATATGACTGCAGTCTCACAACTAGTTTTTCTAGAATCTTCGAGAGAAACGGGACATTAGAGATGGTCTATAATTACTTGGTGAGTGAGGGTCCAAGTTAGGTTTTTTAAGCTGTGAGTCTAACCACTGCTGTTTTAAACGTTGGGGACTACACCTGAGGTCAGGATGCATTCATGATATCAGAGTATAGGTGATAGAACTCAAGGTTTCTTCAGGAGCTTGGTTGGGATGGGATCTTGACAGGTTGTGGACTTTACCTTGGTTATAATAGAAAATGAGTAAGTTATCGATGAGATTAAAATCACTAAAATATTGTGAGCACTGTTCAGCTAATGGATTAATTTGAGGGGCTAAAGAAGCACATTTGGAGCCTAATGTTGGTAATTTTATCATTAAAAACTGAAGAACCTACGTTAGTAATACTACATGCTGGCCTTTTATCAGTTTTGTCTGTTAGCTGAGCGAGTGTCTGGGGAAATAAATAGCCGGGAGTTCTGTGTTGTTTTCAATAAGCTTTGAATAGTACTCAGTGCGAGCACTATATGGAGCTTTCTTATATTGTTTTAGTTTAGCAGACCATAGAGCCTGAGAGGCTTGGAGACATGTTGTCTTCCATCTGCGTTCTAGCTTACGGCACTCCTGTAGCAACCGTGTGTGATCACTGATCAGGAAGTGCCTGATAGTTCTGACCTTCTTTATCTCTGCGTGGGGCGACCCTGATCCGGAAGGATCTGCCCAACTACTGTATTGTACAAGTCGGTGATGTCATTAACAGTTTTGTTACCGGTGAAATCTGTCTCTGTTACGGCTCCATAAACTGAACACATTTAGCCCTGTTTAGGTGTCGTGTTGTACTAGTCCCGTTCACTGGTACGGTGGAGACATATTAATCTCAAACGTGATTAAAGAATGGTGGAACAAAGTTTATTTAAGGTGGACAGTACAGTATCAATGTCGAAGTCCATATGAGATAATTAGATCTAGCGTGTGTCCTTGTACATGGGTAGGTCTGATATGCTGGGTGCAACCGACAGAATCGAGGAGCGTTAAGAAGCTTTTGGCACCTGCATCCGTCCCTGTATCAACATGTATGTTAAAGTCACCTAGCATCACGAATCTAGTAAACCTAACAACCAATCGAAACGAATTTACTTAAATTGTTAATAAAGGCAGCATATGGTCCTGGAGTCTGAAACTAATAAGGATATGGAGCGCTAAATCGAACCTGATGCTCAGCAGCAGCACTTCGAATGTGTGGAAGCTCTCAGTAGTTTTTGAATCAACCTTAAATGATTCATCAAAAACTGCAGCCAGGCCTCCACCACGTCCTGCTGGCGTGATTTGTGCAGGCCTTGAGAACCCATCCGGGAAGCTTCCACTAAGGGGATGGTGTCAGTGGGTCTAAGCCAAGTTTCAGTCAGTAGACAGATATCTGACTTTGTGTCGAATACCATCTCATTAATAAGCACTGCCTTGTTTCCTAAGGAGCGAACATTCAGCAGTGAACATTTGATTTTAGTCGGACGCTGTGTTTTATTTGTTTTTATGATGGGTACTGGGAGCAGGGTACCAGCGCAGGAGCCCCTAGATTGGCGTCTGTACTGCTTCCTTATGCATTACTAAGAATAGATATTCTCTGGTATTGATGAGAGGAGCCTGGTTCTAAGCTAATGTGTGACATAGGGGATGCCGTGTTCTAAGGAACCTGGGTTTCTGCCAGGAGTGTACTGGTAGTGGGAGAACAGCCAGCGTGTGATTTAAGATCACAGGACTGCGACCTGGGTGGTGCTCTAAACACACATTATCTTTTCCATCATGTAAATGGCTGTGTGTGTGTCTGTGTGTGTGTGTGTGTGTGTGTGTGTGTCCTTAGCTGGTGAAGAGACACCAGGATGCACTGTGAGACACTCTGGACACTCTCTGTACATCTCTGTACTTTTTACTTTACACTCAGTACATTCCTGTACTTTTAGGTTGGTAGGAATGTGGTGTCTCCCCATACTCTGTAATGACTCTTTGAACTGTTCAAAAGAATCGGTTCCAGAATAAAAAAAATCCACGTAAAAAAAAATAGAAAAAGAAAAAAGGAATCGTTTCCGTGTCACTGGTGCAGGAGCGCAGCGGCCTCTGCTGGTGAGAGCGCGCATTGCACTCCTAACTGTTTCCTTTTCAACACACACACACACACACACACACACACACACACACACACACACGGTCCAGTGCGGCGGAAGATGGCGAGTAGAGTCCTTCAGCGCTGCTTCAGTGGCCACCGAGCCGGGATTAAAGGACAGGTGTGCTCGTCTCTCAGGTGAGTCCGTTCTGCGCTGGGAGTGTAAACGTGTCTCATGTTTAAGAGGAACCCCTGCAGTCTGAGCAGGAGTCACACCCAGCCTGCAATTACAGCCTCGCACTGTCTCTTCCTGAAGACCTGTCCACATCCACTGCAGGGACAGCGGGGAGAGGACACGGGCTTCTGGTCGAGGTCCTGCAGAGCCCAGTGTTCCTTCTGCAGCACCGTATCCTCACATTCAGAGAGCTCAGTGTCCTCTGATCTACACTGTGTCCCCTCTGCTGATGAGAGGACTCCAGCAGTCGGATTTATTATCACTAGTGTTGTTGTTGTTGTGGTGATGGTAGTGGTGGTGCTGATGGTGGTGATGGGGATGATGGTGGTGATGGGGATGATGGGGATGATGGGGATGATGGTGCTGATGGTGGTGATGGGGATGATGGAGATGATGGGGATGATGGTGCTGATGGTGCTGATGGTGGTGATGGGGATGATGGGGATGATGGTGGTGATGGGGATGTTGGGGATGATGGTGCTGATGGTGGTGATGGGGATGATGGGGATGATGGGGATGTATAAACTGAGGAGGCCCTGCATGGTTATAGACGCCCACCAGAATAGGATGCATGTAATTTAATTCACACGTAACATTTATCTATTACACAACATTGTTATTATACAGTTGTTCATATAGTCCACTGTATATGTTTAACCAGCTGTAATTTATACAAAAACTACATTTATATAACCAATTATATCTCTCTGTCTATCGATCTGTCTATATAACTTTATATACCAACAGTATATTTATACACTGTTGTATTATTCTGCATAACTATGTAACTATATACTATATAACCACATTTCTATATACAACTACATGTTTATTTACACAATCTTATATTTATACAACCCACTGTGTAAGGATGTAATCACTATAACTGTAAGACCTATTGCATGTTAATAATCTGCATATTTAAATAAGACTGCATACTTCCCCTTTATGTACAAATAGCCCAATAAACACAAAGCCACATTTCATCCACGGTACCTGTTTTATCATCTGTGTGTTGCTCTTTGTTCTGAGCTTTGCATTGAAATAATCTTCTGCTTCAGTTTTGACTGCAGTTTGTTTATTCTGCGCAGTGACATGAAGATCTGATCTCATTTCAGGGGCTCATCAACATCTAGCAGGAACCAGGAGGAGAGCTGGTTTAAGTCTCTGTTTGTGCGCAAAGTGGACCCGAGGAAGGACCCTCACTCTCACCTGCTGGCGAAGAAAGAGGAGAACAATCTTTATAAAATCCAGTGTGAGTGATGGGGACACGAGCTGGGACACTAAAGGGTTAAATGTTACACTAATCTGTGCCGCTTTCCTTTCAGTTCACAACGTGAAGCCTGAGTGTCTGGACTCCTACAACAGACTGTGGTAAGGACACCGTCCCCTCCGGGTGTTACTGGTGATTAAGGGCGCTCCTGTTTCGACGTGTCCATGGAATTCTCTGAACTGCAGCCAAAAGTGTCCTGGCTTCTGTTTCTGGGAGCTGATTGGCAGGAACAGGGCCGTCACGTCTGCGCAGATCCGTTCCGGCTCTTAGGAAGCTCGTGCCAGTACACTTCTCCGGTGTTCACGAGTATTATAATAAAATCCCGACAATCTTTTATGACTGTATGTTTTAAAATATTTTCAGTTCTGTGTTTTAGTTTAGCGCTAATAAAAAATACATTCCACTTACGTTACCTTCCGACCCGATTCACGCTGCGGAGGCTTGAGCGGGACTTTACCAGCTTTCAGCAGAATCTTATTGACCGTCACTTTCACTTTCACCTTATTCATTAACTGTGCTCCACAGCGGCGATGTGCTGCCCTCCATCCATGCCGATCAGTACTACCCCTGTGAGCTGGTGGGCACCTGGAACACCTGGTATGGAGAACAGGACCAGGCTGGTAGGTGCTGCAGTTAAAACACAGAACCCCTTCAGGAGGGGACTGCTCAACTCAGTCAGTCATGTGGGACTGTCCTGCTCAGTCAGGGATATGGGACTGTCCTGCTCAGTCAGTCTTGTGGGACTGTCCTGCTCAGTCAGTCATGTGGGACTGTCCTGCTCAGTCAGGGATATGGGACTGTCCTGCTCAGTCAGTCATGTGGGACTGTCCTGCTCAGTCAGTCATGTGGGACTGTCCTGCTCAGTCAGTCTTGTGGGACTGTCCTGCTCAGTCAGTCATGTGGGACTGTCCTGCTCAGTAAGTCATGTGGGACTGTCCTGCTCAGTTCAATGGCCTCATTTCAAAATGGGCATAAATGTTTAAATTTAGTTAAAAATGTGGTAAATTCATAGTGTTTGCGCAAAAAAGTCATGAGCTGCACACTGCAAGGCCTTTTTTTATTTTCTCTTTTTTGCTCAGTTTTGTCTCCAGTTCCACTCGTTTCTCTGTGATCCCTCACCACACTATACCACTAGCAGTGGGAGGGTGAAGGAGAACGACCTCAAGTCATTTAAACTTCTCAGAGATGCTCTGGAGAAGTGGTGTTTATGAAAGTGGTTTTCTTGTGCAATCATGTAGAGGTCAGATCTGTAGGAATGTTTTATAAATGAGGCTCCAGATGTTTCTTTTATAGTAAAATCTGTTTTTGTCACACGTTGAACGGTAGAGCTCCTGCAAACCACTCTCTGTTTGTGTGTGCAGTGCATCTCTGGAGGTACAGGGGAGGATACCCCGCCCTGACCGACGTCATGAATAAGCTGAGAAACAATAAGGTAAAGACACATGGTGTTCACCAGTCAGGGACGAAGCTCTTTCCATGTCCACACGGGAAGCGGCGAGGGTGTCCACACTGCCCAACGCTGTGGACACTTGGATGGAGACAAAGGGAAAAATGAAAGAAGCCACAAAGCAAACAAACTCGTAGCCAAACTTTAAAACGTCCTTCCAATGCAGAACATCTGACTGTAGAACAGACTCTACAGCAGAACATGTTCTTCATGAGCAGATTATGACTGTGCTGACTTTTCCTTACAGAAATGTGGAGATCAGTCCAGCAACACCTCCCAGTTCACAGCATCGCCCAAATAAACCACATGGAGCTGGTAGTAAAACAGTGTTCGAGTAACATCATCTCATTGAGATCAATCGATGTTATTAATCAGTAACATCACCGATCGACTCCCATCAACACTGTTAAGATCAGCAGTTTCTTCTCAAAGTATCTGCAGTTGTGAAGTTCTCCAGCTCATCTGGACACCAAGAGTTCCAGAAACATCGCTCCACGTTTCGTTTTTATTAATGTCTCTGTAGGCGGACAGTGTTGGAGATAATGGGCAGGCCTGGCTGATCCTCCGCTGTTCTCACTGGGAACTGATGTTGGAGCTGAAATCTACACACTAACGTTCTCTAAATAGAGCTCCTACAAACATTCAATTCAATTCAATTCAATTTATTCTTGTATAGCGCCTTTTACAACAAAGTTGCCCCAAGGCACTTTACATTGATAACAGGTTACAGTAATAGATGTTTAAGCCGGACGACTACGGAGGAGAGGAACCAAAACCTCTGAGGGTCCAAGGTCAACCGGCTACCCAACCCCCTTGGGTATACTAACAGTACAGAGTTAGTTTGGTTAGACAGACATCTGTCTGTCTGTCTATCTGTCTGTCTGTCTATCGATCTGTCTGTCTATCTGTCTGCCTATCTATCTGAAAACCAGTTGTTTGCTGCAGAACTGCATTATAGCTCTTTACTTTAAAACTGTTTGGACTCAAAGCTGCTTCTCGCTTCCAAAAAATGAAATGAATGAGTGGTTCTGGTCGCTCTCGCTGCTCTCTGTGTGAACATTCGGCAAAAGAGCAAAATGACATGAACTGCAGGGGAATTCTCCCCGATGAGAGGTTTTGGAGTGCACACTTCCTGGATGAATAAATTGAACATTTCAGGCCAATAGCACTGCTGCGGAGCTTCATACAGCAGGTTTGAACATTCTGATCAGTCCACAGTGCACCGTGTGACTTCTCCCAGTCTGAAAGAAAGCAGGTAGTTCAGTTATATTACTGCTGTCACCAGTCTGAGCAGCTGGTATCAGCGCAGTTACAGGTTATTCACTGTGAGCTCAGTAACGAGCTCAGTCGTTTGGGGCCCTGATCTTGTGCCTCCTTTTGCAGGAATTTACGGAGTACAGGAAGGAACGAGGGAAGATGCTGCTCTCTCGCCGCAATCAGCTTCTGCTGGAGTTCAGCTTCTGGAACGAGCCGGTTCCACGAGAGGGGCCGAATATCTACGAGCTCAGATCTTACCAGTTAAGAGTGAGTTTTCCCTTCAGTACCAACCACAAGGCTCCCTGGTGCTACACGAGTGTAGTTTCCCCCAGGAGGTGCTAGAGGGCAGCACGTCTTCCCTTCATCAGAGATACAGGCAGTAAAAAGAGGGTGTTTATTCCACCAAATAGCTCTCCTCATCTTTAGAAGTGACCATGACTTTAACTCAGCACTTAAAAACATTTTCACACTGTTAAGGTTGGGCATTAATATTTGCAAACTTGAAATATTCAAACACAGTTTGTCAAGATTTTTTTATGATGATGATGATTAATATTATTTTTGTTGTTGTTATTGTTGTTTTTACTGCAAAATCCAGCAAATACTGTTTCCATCAACGTCTCACACACTGGGCTGCGCTAAATCCAGTGAAACAGGATTCATTGGGGCAGCGGTGGTCTGGTGTTTAGGAACGAGGCCGCAGGATCAGAAGGTCATGGGTTCAAATCCCAGATTAGTAGGTTGCCCCTGAGGTACCCTTGAGCAAGGTACTGTCCCCATCACTGCTCCCCGGGCGCTTTAAATAGCTGGCCCCTGCTGGACGGTGTGTGTGGGTGAAATTCAGGGACTGTATCTCGTTGTGCTTCACTGTGTGCTGTGCTGTGCTTCACAATGACAAGAAAAAGTGAAAGTGACAACCCTCGTCATTGCGAGGTCACAGCACAGCAGACAGTGAACCACAACGAAACTGGACCTCTGCATTTAACCCATGCAAACACCATGCAGCAGTGGGCAGCTATTGAAAGCTGCATGGGGAGCAATGATGGGAACGGTACCTTGCTCAAGGATACCTCAGGGCAACCTACTGGTGAGGGAATCGAACCCACAATCTTCTGATCCGAGGGCAACTCCCTCACCACTAGACCACCGCCGCCCACTTTCATAGTCACTATATAGTCACTTTCACTTTTTCACTAAATTCTGCTTTCATTATTATTCATTATTATTATAATAATGATTTAAGTAGTTTTCTTTCATTCTTTGTGGTGTAATTCATCACGATACTGATAAGCATTGTCAGATTACCCAGCTCTACGTTCAGCACAAAATGGAACAGGTTCTAAATTGAGGTTTAACTACTGTTTTCAGGAAGGAGAAGGTGCTATTCTATCAGTGATAGAATAATAGATTTGAAGTAACAGGATACCAAACTGGAAGACTGACAGCTTTATTGTCTCCGTGTTTGGGACGTGTCTTTGTCTCTGGGGTGATCTGCCCTCGGCTCTGCTGTACCGAATGATTAGCATTCCAGTCATTGTGTGCATCGAGACTGTACACGGCTCTGCCTCGGCTGGGAAGATTTGGGGGAAGGGAGATCCGTTGTGTTGCTTGTACTCCATGTGAGTCTGTACTCTCTTCCTTGCAGCCAGGGACGATGATCGAGTGGGGAAATTACTGGTAAGACCGTCTGTTCCAAATATCAAACACGTCGAGATCATTCCGACCGGACGTGAGTTTCCTGACGCGCTGTTTCTTATTCAGGGCTCGAGCTATTCGCTACCGGCAGCTTAATCGCGAGGCGGTTGGTGGATTCTTCTCTCAGATCGGAAATCTCTACATGGTCCATCACCTCTGGGGTAAGAAGTGGTAGCTCAGCACATTCCATGTTCTTACCAAACACACCAGCTAGAGCCGTACAGTCCTATACCGAGGAGAAACATGAAGAAAGGAGGAGCTCAGGACTTTTTGACAGGACTGTTCACCGATCAACTAGTGTCTCAACTTTCACTCAACTTCATGAATCTGCTGTTCACTTACTGCCTGGTTTCCTTCTTCATGGGCTGGAGAACCTGGAACCACACCAGGAGGGTTCTCCTGCAGTTGGTTAATGTGGCTGATCACACTGTAAAACATTAACCAGTAAGAGCGAAGCGAAAGTTTAGAGGATGGTAGTGAGATCAGCTATGCTATATGGGTTGGAGATAGCAGCAGTGAAAAAAGACAGGAGGTGGAGCTGCAGGTGTCAGAGTTAAAGATGCTAAGATTTGCATCAGGAGGGACGAGGATGGACAAGAATGGGAACATGTGTTAGAGGGACAGGTGGACATTTTGGAGACACAGTGAGAGAAGCCAGACTGTGTCGGTTTGGACGTGTCCAGAGGAGAGACGAGGAGAATATCAGGAGAAGGATGTGGAAGATGGAGCTGCCAGGAAAGAGGAGAAGAGGAAGGACAAAGAGGAGGTTTATGGACGTGGTGAGAGAAGACATGCAGGGGGACGAAGATATGAAGAACACAGGAAGACATGGAGACAGACGATCTGTTGTGGCAGGAGCAGCTGAAGAAGTATTTTTCTGTACAGCTGTTTAAAATATCATGATCTCATAAATACTCATCATGCAGACGTGCAGACGGTCTCACCTTAGATGTTCTTTCAGCCTATAAAGACCTGCAGTCGCGAGAAGTTACCAGGAACGCAGCCTGGCAGCATGAGGGCTGGAACGAGGCCGTGTACTACACAGGTAAATTCACCTGCTATTATTCCAAATGGCTTAACGTGACGTAATGGAAAAAAACTACATGAATGTGTCCAATTATTTCCGATATTTATTTATATTAATATATTTATTAATTATATTATTTGTGTTGATTTATTTTGATTTGTTATAGTAATATATTTATTGTGTATTTATATATTCTAATTTATTTATTTCAGATTAGTCTTGTTTTTACTAAAAGGGCTCATCTGAAACGTTTGTCCTGCTTTTAGTGCCCCTGATTCAGTACATGGACTCCAGGATAATGATTCCAATGAAGGCGTCGCCGCTGCAGTAATACAGGAACCACGCCGGGGACCTTTCACTGCCGTGTCTGTTTTCATGAAGCCAACAGATCCCATGATGTAATAATATTTTATATATAATAATATAATCGTATATAAAGCGCCCTCTCAAACCCCAGATCGCTTTACAGAATACAGAACAGATCAAGTTAAAGACACTAAACTAGCAATGACGAAAAGACCAGCAGCATTGATACACAGCAGGCAGGAAGGACAAAGGCAGAGGACTTCTGGACCGAGATAGAGAGGAAGCCTGAGGTGGGAATTCCAGAGTTTGTAATAAAACTTGTTCCTTTGACCATAAAATCTGAGACCAGACGTGTCCTGGGGTGAACTTTACGAGGAAGGGCTGCTTCCTGTTCACCATACTTAATGTCCCACTGAAATCAATCCTGAGCTGTTTTACTTTCCCATGTCAGGTCATATTAAGCACAATTCATTCTGTCCTCCCTCTCCCCCATCACTCAGTAGAACTGTCCTCTCTCTCTCTGGGTGTGTAGGGCGGTCCTCCCTCTCCCCCAGCCATGCTGAGTTTGCTCCTCGTTAACAGTGGATTATTAATTTATTATGTATTTCATATTTATTTGTTGTAAATATAAATCTGGTGGTGAACGTAACCGGACGTCCCAAATCTGTGTATTTTCTGTCCCCCAGTGAAGCTCTGAGTGTCTCCGAGTGTCTCTTTGGGACGGTGATGATGGTAAAATAGTCCATCTGAACTAAATCTCTGTTCTTCGATCGGAACGTTCGGTTCCATTCACACACACTGGTGTCTCCTTAGAGCAAGGTCAGATTGAACAAGGTTTCAAATCCTGCTTTTAGAACAGCTCGTCTTTTCTGCAGTTATTTGGCCGGTGTTTCTTTGTGTCGTGGTGAAATATTTCATGTTGAATACTAAAGATAAGCCTGGACCAACTGTTCTTCATTCAGCTGCACAATAAACTACAAGACGAATCCTGTTCTTCCTCTTTATACGACTCACACCAACACTCGGTATCATTTCATACATTTTTTATCATTTAATACATTTTATTATTTCTGTTTGGTAAGTACCACACTGAAAAAGTTACCCTAAGACATATGCACGATGCCCATATTATTAAAAACAAAGAAAGAAAAACAGTCATTTTTAGTGAATCTACTAAAGCAGGACCACGAGACGGGTGAATATTTAAAATTAGAACTGTGCGACTTCAGTTACATCACCTTCGTTTTAACTACTGCACCGTAAACACTAGTGTATTCAAACACCTCCAAGGACTGAACCAGAGTAAAAAATTAGGAAATTAATAAATTGTGCAAGGAGTAAAAAAAATGAGCACAAAGGCACGAAGCCGGTGGTGATGATTCCACGAGATGATGTTCAAATGAACCAAATCGGCTAAATCTTCTCCAGCTCCTTCAGCAGCTCCCCAAAACTCGTCACGTACCAGGAAGACTTCTCCTTCACCTGCGGCCGGACGACGTTCCCACCGAACCCGATGAAGGCGCTCTGGAAAGAGTGTCACACTCATCAACGCCTTCACACTGAAAATCTCGGACGTCCCAAATCTGAGCGTTTTATGTCCCCCAGTGTCCCTCTGTGTGTCTCTGAGTGTGTCTGCTGGAGGGTCAATTCTCTATGGAGGCAGCGCTGGTCTAGTGTTTAGGGATTGGGCCCAGGATCAGAAGGTCATGGGTTCGAACCCCGGACCAGTAGGTTGCCCTGATGTACCCTTGAGCAAGATACCGTCCCTTCACTTTCACTTTCACTTCATCAGCGTCAGTTTTGGAAAAGTATAAGGACAGTGTAAAGCTTAGGGACAGTGTAAAGTGTAAGGACAGTGTAAAGCATAGGGACAGTGTAAAGTGTAAGGACAGTGTAAAGCTTAGGGACAGTGTAAAGCTTAGGGACAGTGTAAAGCTTAGGGAAAGTTTAAAGCTTAGGGACAGTGTAAAGCTTAGGGACAGTTTAAAGCTTAGGGACAGTGTAAAGTGTAAGGACAGTGTAAAGCATAGGGACAGTTTAAAGCTTAGGGACAGTGTAAAGTGTAAGGACAGTGTAAAGCATAGGGACAGTTTAAAGCTTAGGGACAGTGTAAAGGCTTAGGGACAGTTTAAAGCTTAGGGACAGTGTAAAGTGTAAGGACAGTGTAAAGCTTAGGGACAGTTTAAAGCTTAGGGACAGTGTAAAGCTTAGGGACAGTGTAAAGCTTAGGGACAGTTTAAAGCTTAGGGACAGTGTAAAGCTTAGGGACAGTGTAAAGTATAAGGACAGTGTAAAGCAGGGACAGTGCTTAAAAATTATAAGGACAATGTAAAAGCTTAGGGACAGTTTAAAGCTTAGGGACAGTGTAAAGTATAAGGACAGTGTGAAGCTTAGAGGACAGTGTAAAGTATGAGACAGTGTAAGCTTGGGGACAGTGTAGAAGCTTGGGGACAGTGTGAAGCTTAGGGACAGTGTAAGTATGGGACGGTGTAAAGTGTAAGGACGGTGTAAAAATTATATTGACCAGTGTAAACTTAGGGACAGTGTAAAGTATAAGGACCGTGTAAAGCGCAGGGACAGTGCCAAAGTATAAGAGACAGTGTAAAAGTGCAGGACAGTGTAAAGTATAAGGACAGTGTAAGTAAGGACAGTGCTAAAGCTTAGGGACAGGAGTGTAAGTATAAGGACAGTGTAAAGCTTGGGGGCAGTGTAGTATAAGGACAGTGTAAAGCTTAGGGGGCAGTGTAAAGTATGAGGACAGTGTAAAGCTTGAGGACAGTGTAAAGTATAAGGACAATTAACAGCGCAGGGACGCAGTGTAAAGTGTAAGGACGTGTAGTATAAGGACCGTGTAAAGCTTGGGACAGTGTAAGTATAAGGACAGTGTAAAGCTTAGGGACAGTGTAAGTGTAAGGACAGTGTAAAGTATAAGGACAGTGTAAAGTATAAGGACAGTGTAAAGCTTAGGGACAGTGTAAAGCTTAGGGACAGTGTAAAGTATAAGGACAGTGTAAAGTGTAAGGACAGTGTAAGTATGGGACAGTGAAAGCTTAGGGGCAGTGTAAAGTATGGAGGACGGTGTAAGAGGTATAAGGACAGTGTAAGAGTATAGGACAGTTTTGAGCTTAGGGGCAGAGGTGTAGTGCCCAAGGACGGAGTGTAAATCTTAGGGACAGTGTGAAAGCTTGAGGACAGTTTAAAGCTTGAGGACAGTGTAAGCTTAGGGACAGTGTAGCTTAGGGACAGTGTAAAGTATAAGGACAGTGTAAAGCTTAGGGACAGTGTAAAGCTTAGGGACAGTGTAAAGCTTAGGGACAGTGTAAAGTATAAGGACAGTGTAAAGTGTAAGGACAGTGTAAAGTATAATGACAATTAGCAAGCTTGGGACAGTGTAGTATAAGGACCGTGTAAAGCTTGGGACAGTGTAAAATATAAGGACAGTGTAAAGTGTAGGACAGTGTAAGTACTAAGGACAGTGTAAAGTGTAAGGACAGTGTAAAGCTTAGGGACAGTGCAAAAGTATAAGGACAGTGTAAAGCTTAGGGACAGTGTAAAGTATAAGGACAGTGTAAAGCTTAGGGGCAGTGTAAAGTATAAGGACAGTGTAAAGCTTAGGGACAGTGTAAAGTATAAGGACAGTGTAAAGCTTAAGGACAATTAGCAAAAGTGTGAGACAGTGTAAAATTATAAGGACGTGTAAGCTTAGGGACAGTGTAAGTATAAGGACAGTGTAAAGCTTAGGGACAGTGTAAAGTGTAAGGACAGTGTAAAGCATAGGGACAGTGTAAAGTGTAAGGACAGTGTAAAGCTTGGGGACAGTGTAGCTTAGGGACAGTGTAAGTATAAGGACAGTGTAAAGTGTGGAGGCAGTGTAAAGTATAAGGACAGTGTAAAGCTTAGGGACAGTGTAAAGTATAAGGACAGTGTAAAGTGTAAGGACAGTGTAAAGTATAAGGACAGTTTAAAGCTTAGGGGCAGTGTAAAGTGTAAGGACAGTGTAAATCTTAGGGACAGTGTAAAGCTTAGGGACAGTTTAAAGCTTAGGGACAGTGTAAAGCTTAGGGACAGTGTAAAGTATAAGGACAGTGTAAAGCTTAGGGACAGTGTAAAGTATAAGGACAATGTAAAGCTTAGGGACAGTTTAAAGCTTAGGGACAGTGTAAAGTATAAGGACAGTGTAAAGCTTAGGGACAGTGTAAAGTATAAGGACAATATGAGCTTAGGGACGGTTAAAAGCAGGGACAGTGTAAAAGTATAAGGACAGTGTAAGCTTGGGGACAGTGTAAAGTATAAGGACAGTGTAAAGCTTAGGGACGGTGTAAAAGCTTGGGGACAGTGTAAAAGCTTAGGGACTTGAGTGTAAGTATAAGGACAGTGTAAAGAAGCTTGAGGACAGTGTAAAGTATAAAGGACAGTGTAAGCTTAGGGACAGTGTAAAGCTTAGGGACAGTGTAAAGCTTAGGGACAGTGTAAAGTATAAGGACAGTGTAAAGTGTAAGGACAGTGTAAAGCTTAGGGACAGTGTAAAGTATAAGGACAGTGTAAAGCTTAGGGACAGTGTAAAGTATAAGGACAGTGTAACGCTTAGGGACAGAGTGTAAGTATGAGACAGTGTAAAAGCTTGGGGACAGTGTAAAAAGTATAGGACAGTATAGGACAGTGTAAACAGTAAAGGACAGTATAGGGCAGTGTAAACAGTATAGGACAGTGTAAACAGTGTAAGGACAGTGTAAAGCTTAGGGACAGTGTAAGTATAAGGGACAGTGTAAAGCTTGGGGACAGTGTAAAGTATAAGGACAGTGTAAAGCTTGAGGGCAGTGTAAGCAGGGACAGTGTAAAGTATAAAGGACAGTGTAAAGCTTGGGACAGTGTGAAGTATAAGGACAGTGTAAAGCTTAGGGACGGTGTAGAAGTATAAGGACAGTGCAAAGCTTAGGGACGGTGTGAGTATAAGGACAGTGCGAGTTTAGGGACAGTGTAAAGTATAAGGACAGTGTAAAGCTTAGGGACAGTGTAAAGTGTAAGGACAGTGTAAAGTATAAGGACAGTGTAAAGTTTAGGGACAGTGTAAAGTATAAGGACAGTGTAAAGCTTAGGGACAGTGTAAAGTATAAGGACAGTGTAAAGCTTAGGGACAGTGTAAAGCTTAGGGACAGTGTAAAGCTTAGGGACAGTGTAAAGAGTATATGGTATACAGTGTAAAGGCACAGTGTAAAGTATAAGGACAGTGTAAAGTTTGAGGACAGTGCAAATGTAAGGACAGTGTAAAGCTTAGGGACAGTGTAAAGTATAAGGACAGTGTAAAGCTTAGGGGCAGTGTAAAGTAAAGATGGAATAAAAGTGGAAACTCCACAGACTTGACTTACCGCTGGCGGGCAGGCCTCCAGGTCTGTGGCACCGTCTCCGATCATCACCACTTTCTCAAAGCCGTACTTCTCCTTCAGCAGACTGATCACTCTGCCTTTACCTCCAGACTCGGCCGTCGGCTGAGTTTCATCAAAACCTGCATATTCTCCTGGGGGGGCAGGAAACCTCCATTAATCCCTTAATCACAGCATTTACATTTCCACATTTATGGCAGTAAGCAGGCGTCCTATCCACGGTGACAACTTGGAGATAAGGGTTTTGCTCTGGAACCCAAGGGTGGTGCCCTTTGGTAGGATCTGAAGATCAGGTGAGTGTCCTATCACTAGATGATCACCACCAATGTCAACATGTTAAAAAATGTGAACTGATACTGAAAATGTCATGGGATTCGGTCTGATTCTGTAACAAACACCCTGAAATAGCCAACAGGTCACAGGTCACCTGATCAGAAGTAAGAATAAAGATCCGTCAGTTTTATTATCGCTAAAACTCAAAACAGCGCCCTGCCGTCTCTGCGCCCAAGATTCTTCAACTTTCTCACCGTTGAAGTAAAACTTCAAGCGATTGGCATAGACATGGTCGAGGGGGATGCCCAGCTGAGCGGCCACGTGCTCCACAATACAGCGGAACCCTCCGGAGATGAGGAACACCTTCGCGTTGCTGACCTCTCCACAAGCTCCCTGAACACACACACTCGGCTCAGATAAGTGACCAGCCAAGAGGAAAGCGGCATCTGGGTGTTTCAATAAAGTGGCCAATAAAGGAAAGCGGCATGTTAGATGTTTTCTAATAAAGTAGCCAATAAAGGGAAACTGCATGTGGGTGTTCTAATAAAGTGGCCAATGAAGGAAGCACATGTGGGTGTTTCTAATAAAGTGGCCAATAAAGGGAAACTGCATGTGGGTGTTTCTAATAAAGTGGCCAATGACGGCATCTGGGTGTTTCTAATAAAGTGGCCAATAAAGGAAACGGCATGTGGGTGTTTCTAATAAAGTGTGTCTGAGAAACTGCATGTGAATTGTTTTCTAATAAAGTGGCCAATGAAGGAAAGCGACATGTGGGTGTTTCTAATAAAGTGGCCAATAAAGGAAACTGCATGTAGGGTGTTTCTAATAAAGTGGCCAATGAAGAAGCAACAGGTGGGTGTTTCTAATAAAGTGGCCAATAAATGGAAACTGCATCGGTGTTTCTGATAAAATGGCTAATAAAGGGAAACGGGATGTGGGTGTTTCTAATAAAGTGGCCATGAGGTGACCAGTAATTTTCCGAGAAACTAATTCAAGAAGACTGAATCAATACAAACACTTAATACCTGCGGTCAGCTGCGGCGGGTGGTCCGTTATCAGTTTGTTGACTTGCTCCCTCGAGCACTTTATTATGGACAGTCGCTCCGTCAGCGCCGTTTTAAACGTCACCGACCCCCCCATGGCCTTCCGGGTCCTACAGATACAGCACACCATTAACACCCGCGCGGCGTTCATGGAGCTCCAGCCCCACCTTCAGCCCTTCCTAATGATACATCATCATCATCATCATGATTAGTGTTAATAACAATAATCATAACAACAATAATAATGTAGGGGCAGCGGTGGCCTAGTGGCTCGGTGGCCCTATGGTCGGAGGATCGGGGGTTCGAACCCCTTCCCAATAGGTTGCCCTGAGGTGCCCGCAGGCAAGGTGCCGTCCCGATCCCACCTCACTCCCCTCACGATGGGCTGGCGGCCTGTCAGGGGTCGTCCCTGTCCTCGCCCTGTGTAATGCGCTGGGTTGGACACCGCACTCCCAGCGACCCGTTTGGGACAAGGCAGATAATGGTGAATGGACAATAATGTTATTATTTATTATTATTACTATTGTTTTTATTATTTATAATTATTTATAATAATATATTATTATTATTAGACATTTCATGCAACCGCGGCTAAGATCCGTAAATTTTGCAAAAACTATTTTAAAAACAGTTCATTGTTAATATTTTTAAACTACACAGTCAAACGTCTTAAAATATAAAGAAAGAAAGAAAATGTGTATAAAACCCCAGTGAGAACCCCAGAGTTTTGGGGAATATAAACTAAAGGTTCTCCGGTTCTTTCACTGTTTGATGTGAGGATCTTCAGTCTGGATTAACAGTGAGTCCTTCAGACCTTCTGTACTGGATGAAATTGTCCATCATTAAAGTTTAAAAATAGGATTTTTAGGATTTCTGTTCTAGATGAGATGGACAGCAGGTGGAACGAAGCTAGAACGGGGTTCTGTGTTGACTGTGTTCTCTGCTGTGGATCAAGTTTCTGGGGGAACAGGATGTTCCAGTCTAGTGGACAGAAAACAAGCACATCAGTTTTCAGGAAGATCGAGCTCTGAAATGTTTCTGAGCTGGAAGAAAAGCTGAATGATTAGTTCTTCTTCATCTTCTTCTTCTTCTGGCTCTTCCTGTTTAGGTGTCTACACAGTGGATCGTCCATCTCCATGTGCTCCGGTCCTCTGCATCATCCTCTTTCCTCTGTCCCTCTGCATGTCCTCGTCTCTCCTCTGGACACGTCCACACCAGCACACTTCTGTTTAATTCATGTGTGATTTAACACTTACATCTCTGTAACAGCGTCCCCGACTCCACAGAACTTGGCGAGTTCGTCGATGCCCTCCTCCCGGATCACTGTACTGTCCATCCCGGCTCAAGCGGCCTCAGCGCGAGAAGAGTCCGCCGTCTCCGAATAGCGTCGTGCTATAAAATATTGTCCTCGATGACAGAACAGGACGAAGGACAAGTTCAGAAGAACAAAAAAGATTTACAGCATGTTTAATGAATCGTGTTATTATAAACGTTTTGTCTGGAAGAGTTCCTAATTCTTCTGGGAGGGCAAGAACATCAGTGAGGTACTGATGATGAACATTGCTGTGAGGGTCTGATTGCAGGGTCCTAGAGAAGTGTGAGTGTCTCTGAGTGTCTCTGTGTGTCTCTGTGTGTCTCTAAGTGTGTGTCTCTGAGTGTCTCTGAGTGTCTCTGTGTCTCTGAGTGTCTCTGAGTGTCTCTGTGTCTCTGAGTGTCTCTGAGTGTCTCTGAGTGATACTCTGTGTGTGTCTCTGTGTGTGTCTGAGTGTCTGTGTGTGTCTCTGAGTGTCTCTGAGTGTCTCTGTGTGTCTCTGAGTGTCTCTGAGTGTCTCTGAGTGTCTCTGTGTGTCTCTGTGCATCTCTGAGTGTCTCTGTGGGACAGACAGTGGTAAAATAGTCCATCTGAACTAAATCTCATTCTCCGTCCCTCCACCATGAGCAGTTCAGTTTTAGTCCAGAATCTTCTCAGAACTATGAAAGAGCGTGTCCTAAGATGCGGAATCTTAGTGTCTAATCACAAATGAGCTCTTTTTCTCTTCTCACACCTTGAACCTTTCCAGGACAGATGTCTTCTCCTCCAGGGACAGACACTCCTCCCTACGTCCACTGAAGGTAACAAAGAGTTCCTCAGCAGTCCAGGACACTGTGTCCATTAATATGTATTTTAATTCTGTATATTGTTTTATTTGTTTTTATTCTTCTTCGTGTTTGTGTGGTTGTAACAGATTCATGATCTGATCAATAAAGTTGATCTGATTCTGGTTTGTGTTAATCTACACAAGATCAATAAAGCTGAACTGAAATGACAGCAGGGCAGTTAGTGCATCAGCCTGAGAGCTGATCTCAGCCTGTTCATGAGGGACAGCAGGAGGACAGGAGGGGGACAGGAGGGGGACTGTCCTTCTCCCCCCTTCATAAATAAACCCAGCCCGAAAGAAATACAGTTAAAGCGAATAAAGTTTGTAAAACACGAAGTTTATGCCTTTATCTCACCTGTTCACGCGCGCTGCACACCTGGACACGTCCTTCAGCAGATGTCCCGCAACCTGTCTCCAAATCGCCGCGGATTTCTGCGCGAGTCTCCCGGTTTTACCGGCGATCAATCATCTAGGGCTCCTCTGCTTCTGTCCCCACTCTTGACTTCCTCCTGCGCAGCAGATGAAAGTCTGAGCCAATCAGGTGACGCCTGAGCTCATGGCACGCCGCGCTGATTGGCCAGTCTGCCAGCAGTGGTTTTTCCTGCGTTCCCATTGGTTGCTACGATTAACGGATTTTGCCGATTGCTCTTCGGATATGTTCGGAAAGCTTAGTTCACCTGCTCGGCGACAGAGGGCGCTCGAGTAACACATTTTTATTGTAGGATTTTTTTTCATTCTTCCCGGAACAAAAGCATCAAAACGTATCAGGATTCGCTTCAGTGCGCGTTTGATCTGAATCTTACTTTTTGGTTTACAAAGAAATTCATTTTATTTATATGTTTAAATTTTTTAGGTTTCTTTTTCTTACTGTGTACACTCTGTTTCTCAGCAGGGGAATAAAGTTTCTGTTCTATTCTAAAATCATCTCTATACATCTACACTTACACTACACTACTGCAGGGGACATGCTGGGGACATGCTGGGGACATGCAGGGGACGGTGTGACAGAGGGAGATCCAGAGGACAGATAATCTGCTGTGGAGACACCTAACAGGAGCTCCCAGAAAAAGAAGAAGCCTCGATATCTGATGAATCAAAAGAGACACTCTGATGGTTCTCTTCAAAATATACAAAACAATCTCTCCATCAAGGTGGAGCAGGTCTTCATTAGGGTGGAGCAGCTCTTCATTAAGGTGGAGCAGCTCTTCATTAAGGTGGATCGGCCTCTTCATTAGAGTGAATCGGCTCTTCATTAGGTGGGCAGCTCTTCATTAAGATTGGAGCAAGCTCTTCATGGGGTGGAGCAGTTAGGGCAGCGGTGGCCTAGTGGTGAGAATTGCCTGCAGCCGGAAGATTTTGGGTCAATTCCCTCACCAGTTGGTTGCCTAAGGGGCACCCTTGAGCAAAATGCCGTCCGTCACTGCTCCCGGGCCGTTCAATAATACCCACTGCTGCCGCGGTGTTTGCATGGGTTAAATGTGAGGTCAATTTCACACAAATTGGTTCACTGTGTGCTGTGCTGTGACCTCGCAATGACAAGGGTTGTCACTCACTTTTTCACTTTTCTTCATTAAGGTGGAGCAGCTCTTGGTTAAGGTGGATCAGATTGTGAGTGTAATTTAAGACAGTAGGACTTACTGTCTCTACAAACATCAACCTTAAATAGGACTTTAGACATGCTGTTGGTCTCATATTAAACTCAGTTTTAACTGCTTTCACGTTCTTTTAAGGGGACTTTTACATAGTTTCCAAACTGAACTCCTCCAGAAGAAGTTTGGAGTGAAACGGTTCAGATTTCTCTCCAGTGGTGCTGAACAGAACCGACATCCCAAATCTGTGCATCTTCTGTCCCCCAGTGAAGCTCCTGTGTCTCTGAGTGTCTCTGAGTGTCTCTGTGGGACGGTGATGATGGTAAAATAGTCCATCTGAACTAAATCTCTGTTCTCAGTGTCCCTCCACCATGAGCGGGTTCAGTTTAGTCCAGAATCTTCTCAGAACTAAAGTTAAAACTAAACTAAAGAGTTGCTTTACAGTTACATTTGCAGCATTTAGCAGACGCTCTTATCCCACTTATACACTTTCTTGTCTAACACAGGGACTGAGTCCTGGGCAGCTTGGGGTTAAGGGTCTTGCTCAGGAACACAGTGGTGGGAGTGCTAGAGGTGGGATTCGAATCTTCTTGAGACTTCTTGATCCAGAGGTCCGTAGGCAGGTATCTACCATTGAGCCACCAGCAGCCCCTGCTTTGATGAAGACGATATGAACAATGCTTTGTCCAATAAATAGTTTAATGCATTGATGATAATAATAATAGACACAGTAAAGACTTTTTTCCCAAACCATCACAGCTCATTTACAGTAGGCTAAGGTTGCCAGGGAACAATCAAAGCCAGCTGAGCAGTGCAGATCTTTAAAGACTTGAGGCAGAAACACAGATGAATATTCCAGGCTGTAAGTGAGGTAGCCAGAGCTGATCGTCACATTAGTATCGTTTAAAACACAGGCGTGGCGTGTTACTTGGCATCACCAAGAATACTGGAGCGCCACAAGCATACAAAGAAGATCCACTCAGGTTAGTGTCTCTGTTTAACGGGTCATTTCACGGAGTTTAAAACTTAACTGGAGTTAAAGACTTAAAGATCCTTTAAATAAATCAAGTATTTGCCCATGCAGGCGGAGGTTTTACCATCGCCGCTTGTTCCTTGCAGACTAAGCCTGAAGCAGCGGAGAACACTCCTGCCAGGCGTTTTCCTGAGTATTCTACTGCAGCTCAGAAAAGGTACTGCTTGTGCAAATGCAGTGAACAGTTTTTTAAGGTGGACTGACTCTGTTCACCCCGCTGTGCTTTAAAACATCAGGTTACAAATCTCCCTCCTTCTCCTGGACAAACATATCTAACAAAACTAGACCTCTGAGGGCACATTTACATATTTGAACAAAAATGTACCTTTCCCCGATATCTGGTACAAGCACTTTCTTTTAGGGGTAGCAAAATAAAAGTCCCCTGGTTAAAAAAAAGAATAATGCTGGTCCCAGTGAGGGTCAGTGTAGTTGTTTAGGAAATGTTTTATTCTGTTTTAAGATCAACTGCCTTGAAATGTTTAGAAAAAGAAAAAATACACACTTTTATCCAATCGATTTCCCTTTAAAACTCGTTTGTTCTATTAGATCTTTAGATGCACCTTTGAAGGTTCACTGATGATGTTTGGACTGGGAGGCGAATGTTTCCAGGGATTTAATGCAGTATATTATTTAGATCAACTTTAAATAAGCGCTTCATTCTGCTTGACATGATAAAATAAATAAATGATAATAATTTTGGGGCATGTTGATGTAAAAGAAAGCGCTTTTGTATGTTTTTATCTCTCCGGGTGAATTTCTACTCTCACTCAACTTTGTCCTCCACACTGTGGTTATCCCTTTATCCCTTTATCCCGTCCTGCTCTACCACGTCCTGAGCGAGGGGTCGTCCGCCTCGGCCGCTAAGGAGAGCAGAATGGCTTTGGGAGTGTTCTCGAACAGGCCGGCCCGGTTCTGCGTCTGACCCTTCTTCACCCAGTGTCCGTAGATCTTGAAGGCGCAGGCGTCGATGGAGGCTTCGGATGGGCTACCCAAGCGTAAGGGTCGCTCTTCACCACCTCCTTGGTTACAGGCTTGGAGCGGCGGTAGTTGCAGTAGATGCGCATCGAGGCCAGAACTGTGATACAGATGACCTGGAAGGACGAGAGTGGACATGAAGAACCAGTAAACAGTGAGGCGTTATTGATCGAGAGAAGCATTTTACATTACAACACAGACAGCAGCAGACACACAGAACAATATAAAAAATTTAACTCAGTACAAAATTCCCATCACTTCCACACTCACTCTCACTCCCACAATCATTTTCTGAGCCACTTGTCTTAGTTAGGGTTGCGGGGGTGCTGGAGTCTCTCCCAGCTCTCACGGGGTGAAAGGCAAGGAAACATCTTGGACAGGTTGCCAGTCCATTGCAGGGAAGACACACAGACAAACATACACACTCACAAACACACACACAGACAAACACACACACTCACACACACAGCGGGAGAATTTAGCGTCTCCAGCCACCTGACATGCAGGTTTGTGGATGGTGTGAGGAACCTGGAGCGCCGGGAGGTAGTACACACAGACACAGGGACCTTATGAATATTACTTAGACACACTTCCATATTTATACGGCACATATTTCTATAAAATAGAAATGCTTTACCTGCACTTGATTAGTTTGTTGCTAAACACAGCGTTTGATATAAAACTGTCCTCATTATCATTTATAACACATTTATGTCCAGCAGCGTCTCCGCTCTGTTTGGGACGTTTTTCCTCTGCTGTGTTGTGTTCTTCACTGTATATTTGTTCTGTCTGCACTGTCTGCACTGGTGATCTGGGGAGCTGCCCCAGATCACCAGTTGGTTGCCCTGAGGTTCCCTTGAGCAAGGTACCGCCTGTGTAGAGTAGAGCAGAGTAGAGTAATCTTTTATTCTCCCACAAATGGGAAATGTGGGCGTTACAGGGCTCTATAAAGGTGACAGAGAGAAAATAGAAAGGTAGATGTACAGAAAAAAGAAAAATAAATATAAAATGAGGAACAAGTACAGGGCTATAAATAATAAATAATCATCTATCTATCTGTCTATCTATCTATCTTGTAAATATGTATATGTGTATATATATATATATATATATATATATATATATATATATATATACACATATACATATTTACAAGAAGAATTAGGGAAGGCGACCATATATACAGTACACAGTAATAAATAAGTTTTAAATAAATTATAAATAATCAAGTAACAAAATATAAATGTAATAATAATATATAATAATAATAATATAATATATGATAATATATAATAATAAACAAGCAATGTTCAAAATGTAATGTTATGATGATGAATTGTGAATTGTGTGTGCCCCCTGTGTGTGTGTTGGTGAAACACAGAGGTTGAATCTCGTTGTGTTGTGTTGTGTTTCACAATGACAAGGGTAGTCACTTTCACTTTCATTATTATTATTATTATTGTTGTTGTTGTTGTTATTGTTATTGTTATGAAAACCAACATGAGTTAGTTTGTAATTTAAAAATGAAGGTTAGGAATTCCACTTTAAATTCCATCATTTAAACATTAAATTTTGACTTTTATTTTATTTATTTTTGCAGCTCGTCCAGACCAACTCACCTTAAACTTCCTGTAGGGGCTGAAATGACGAACCTCCTCGACCACATACTGCTGGAAGAACGGATGGTTTAAGGCATCGATGGCCGAGAAGCGCTGCTCCGGATTCACCACCAACATTCGGGAAATCTGAAAACATTTCCATAAACGAGTGAATGAGAGAGAGACAGTGTCACTGAAGACTTTCTCACAGTTACAGAGTTTAAAGGAAGATAAAGGAACAATATACATCTTATACATCATCGTACCAGGTCTTTGATGGTGTCCGAGCGGTCGTCCCACTCCGGCGATGTGAACTGATAATTCCCGGACAGGATCATTCGCAGCATCAGCATCTGTTTACGGTGCCAGAAGGGCGGAGATCCGGCCAGCAGGGTGAACATGATCACTCCCGCACTCCAGCTGTGGGGACAACACAGCGCTGAGTCCAGCGTCCAGTCCAGAGTCGCGTCAGTGTTGTGTTAACGTTGTTAATGTTGGCGTGGTTAATGTTGGTTAGTGTTAATGTTGTAGTGTCGGGTGTTGGACAGTCTCTCACATGTCCACTGCAGTGCCGTATCCCGGGTGATGAGCATCCATTGAGCACTCGATGATCTCGGGGGCCAAATATCCCGGAGTTCCACACACCTCTACAGGAACCGAACCACAAAAACAACAGAGCAGTCTCAAAATAAACAACAACAACAACAATATTAGTGAGGTAATGATGCTGGAATGTTGCTGTGAGGATTTGATTGCAGCGTTAGTGAGAACTGTCTCACGAACACACAACAGAACTGTCTAAATACTTTTGGACATTTTAACCCAGGCTGTGTAGTCAGGGTGAACTACAGGAGCCAGACTAACCGGTGAGCTTCTGTCCCGGTGCAATCTGTACGGAGAAGCCAAAGTCGGTCAGCTTGATGTTCATGTTGTCGTCCAGCAGGATGTTCTCAGGCTTCAGGTCTCTGTGGACGATGTTCTGCGAGTGGAGGAACTGGACAACCTCCAGCAGAGCTCGCATGATCTTCCTGCAAACGGCAGAAAAAGCCCTCCATGTGTTTACAGTGGTTTCATACCTGCAGATTCAGGAGATACGAGCTGAAAAAATGTCCAACCTTGTCTCCTTTTCACTCAGGGTGACTTTCTCCGTGAGATAATCAAACAGCTCCCCTTTCCTCATCCTGGTAACGGAAGAAAAGATGGTCAGGATCTGAAAAGCACTGCACGAGGTGAAGACACTATAAAGGACACAGAGCTCCAGAACGACTCTCTCCTTATAAAATGAATCTGAAAAAAAACCTTTTATATTAGATATTTTTATTATCACACAAAACTACCTTTACCTAAGAAAGCAAAAAATGTTCTTAACTTTAAAAGAAGGGCAATGAAACATCTCCTGTGTAATTTTAGATCATTTCTATTGTCTGCACTTCCAAACTACTGTGTTGATTAAAGTTAAAAACAGGAACAAACGTTTTACTCTGACAATGGATTTTTGTGTGGTTCTAGATAGCTCCTCCTCAGTGTTCTAGGGAGTCTGTGTGCAGAAAACTCACAACCTGTAGCTTTTCCTGGATCTGCTTCATTCTGCAGGTGAACCTGGTCTTTAGGAGCTTCTACCCTCTTTTCTCCACTTTTCTGTGAAACTAAGGGTTTTAACAAAACTGCAGCCCCTGTTTTCTGTCGTTTATTGATTCTATCGTTTATTCTGTTCTGTCTCAGCATGGTGTTAGTAACACAGAACGGCGGTTCTGTTTTCTGTTCTGTTCTATGCTTTTATGACGATTTCTGCTCAAACGTTCCAGTCAAATGAAACCTGACGTGCTGTGACGTTTCAAAGTGAAATTACTGCACATGTTTACGCTGATTTCTATTTAATCACTTACAGAATAAAATCTCACATGAATCCTAACTACTGCACAGGCTGCAATGTGTGTTTTAAGACATTAAATTTGCACTGTTCTCTGTAGAGCTTGTGGATTTATTTGCACCTTGAAAGGAGAAGCTGAAGGATTTCTTTATTTTGTGCTCGGCCAAAAGTGAAGGCAGCTCTTGTAAGTTTGTTGTTTGTGTTTAAAGAAGGTTTTATGTGTTTGAGCAGAACTCCAGACAGGGACCTTGATTAAATGTCTCTCAGCATAACTGATCAAAAGCAGCGTTTCATCTCTGACTCAGAAAGGCTTGAAACGTGTCTGAATATCAGTTTGGAACAATAATGTACTCACAAGTCAAAGACCAGGAAGAAGAAAGCTTTAGTCTCGTAGTAGTCCTTCAGCTGAACTGCAGGAAAAAGGGACAGCAATGCAGATGTGTTTCATTAATCAAGATTAAACCACATTTCTTCACTTTTTTTTAGATTTAAATATCTATAAAGAAACATTATGAAAACAAAACAGTTTGCATGTTATCCACCAATGCTTTCCATCTCCTGACATCCTGTTTCATACTGGGAATTTTAGGGTTTAGAGTGATGGTGCCTCGTGATCAGTGAAGTTCTTCTGATTCTGACTGTGAGAATCTGATCAAATTTCTTTGTTCCAAAGGGCTGTGCCTAATAAACTGTCCACTCAGGATGAGAGTACGGACGCTCACTGATGTTTTCTTGTCCGCACACTTTCTTGAGGATGTCGATCTCCTTCAGCGTGGCCTCTCTGATCTCTTTGATCTCTGCAGGCGTCATTTTGTCGGACGGCGTGATGTCGATGATCTTCACTGCGAATTCCTGCAGAGTTCGCTTGTTTATACAGCGGCGGACGACACTGCTGACCCCCCTGAAACACCAGAGAGAGAATCAGAACATCCTGCAGACCTCACCTTCCAGACAGTCCACCTTACAAACGCTTCGTAAACAGCAGCCTTACAAGTACAGACTCTCCATACAGCACAGACCATAAAGTACAGACTCTCCATACAGCACAGTCCATAAAGTACAGACTCTCCATACAGCACAGTCCATAAAGTACAGACTCTCTATACAGCACAGTCCATAAAGTACAGACTCTCTATACAGCACAGACCATAAAGTACAGACTCTCTATACCCATGTGTGGAGTGTAGAAACCGGTGAGAGAACTCTACATCACTCACCCATTCATTTTTTTAACTGCTTGTCCTGATTAGGGTTGCAGGCAGTGCTGAAGTCCATCCCAGTAAAGACTGAGAGAAATGTCCAGGCTGGGACTCAGATAATCAGTGCAGGCTGACCGCTCTGCTAAAGGATCTGGAGACAGGGGGAAGTGGACACCATGTCCTCCTCTCACACCCCACCAGAGACCGCTGCCGTGATCAGATTATTATCACCTCAGACTTTGAATACGAGAGTCATGTAAACAACGGCAGGAGCATCCCGGCAGTACGGAGCCAATTATCACAACTGTCCGCAGCAGATTCCTTCACATCCGGGAGACAACGTCCGGCCCGCCTGGTCTTCCTGCATCTGCAGTCTGACTGCATTTACTAGAATCAAACCTGCTGCAGTTTAAACTGAGCACAGAACGCTCCAGCGATGATTTCAAAATAACATCGGAATCTCTGTTTATTTATTTATTTACGCCCACTGTTATTCTTCAGCACAGTCTGACCGCTCTCGGACGAGCCTTCTTGTCTCTTCTTTAAGTTGTCTTAAGTTCTCCAGCCTTCTTGAAGGACATTACAAAGCTGGCTTTGTAAGACCTAAAAGAGTTCACACTGAACATCACTCTGGATAAGAGCGTCTGATAAATGTCCTTAATGGAAATGAAAATGTTTGAAGGTTCAGACGTAGATCACTGTGTGGATTAACCAACACAAAAATATCAAACCGCTCAGGTACAGAGACTGGACTGAACATGAGAGACAACAACACTGTCCTTCAGGAAGATCTGGAGAACTGCTCAGGTACAGAGACTGGACTGAACATGAGAGACAACAACACTGTCTTTCAGGAAGATCTGGAGAACTGCTCCTCAACAAAAATGAAGAAATTAGGGGCTCAAGAACATTAGTTGTTTGTGGTGATCTGATCAGCAGAAAATACTCCAAATTACCAAGTAAAAAACACTTTAACTTCCATAATAACACAAGAACCTTTTCCTGCTTTTAAAGTTGTGTTTAAAACAGAGTTTTGTTTCCACTGTGATGATTTTTATATTATAAATCATTTATATTCCAACATCCAGTATCAGTCTGGAATTCCCACATCAGCACAGTCCTGATGAAAAATGTCTTTAATTCCCGGCAGTGAAAGATCTGTTACCTTCCTAGGATCTCCTTCGGATCATATTTGTCGTAGAACTCCTGCGCTCCGACCCAGTCTGGAATCTCATCCATTTTGGTCATGATGATGATGATCTTACAGCTTATAACCAGTGATCATGCAGCCAAACGCAGCTTTGACCTTCTGTAATATCGTAATAATGATGTCATTATTACAGAACACAACAACAATATGAACAATGATCTTCTGGAAATATGCAATTTAATGAAGTTTCAGTGCCGCTAGAGGCTCATGTCCAGAAACACATTACAGATCAGAGATCAGGGAACAGTGTATGGATTATGGAGCTGTATCACTATTAAACTACACTACAGTCATTACAGCAGAGATTAAAAAATACTGCAGTAAATGTAGAACAGCTGTAACACCGTTTCATCCATCATTAAGAGAAGGAAACAGAACCTGTGAAATCTTACTTCAAAGGTTCCAAATCGAGGCATTTAACCAAAATAAAAGCCCCTAGTGGACGGACTGTGTATTACACGTCACTGGAATAAAGATATTTATGGAAAATCAACATTTGATCTCGAACTCAGAACAGGATTCGATCCGGGAGTGTAAATAAGAGATGCATGAGGAGGAGGAGGAGAAATGTGAGTTTCGCTCAGGAGATGATCCCTGTGGCTTCAAGGTGACATTAAACCGAGGGAGATGTTTCCACTGGCAGGACGTTTGGAGCTTCAGTCTGAACCCACACTGCTGCGAGTTCAGGTTTTAAGACCGAACTGTCTCAATGCTTTGTGTGCAGAAGCGGCTTTTCGGTGTTCGTTTCGTCCAAGTTTCCGTTCCACCTTAAATGGTGCGGCAGTGCAGCTATAGCATTTAAGGTGGAATGGAAGATTTTTTAAAAAATGGAAAATGAGGCCAGATTCGGGATGATGGTCTTTTTTCCAAGTAAATATAAATGTGTTGTCCTTTAAAATTCTATTCTATTTCTCCTCCTGTTCACCAGCTTATGTGTGTGTGTGTGCTGGCCTGCTACTGAAACCGTACACGTTAATACGCACTAACACCACCTTAACACGAAAACACTCCCAAACCTGCATCAGGACTTCTGTTCAGTCCGGGCGGTTCCTCCTTCCACTCAGTCCGGGCTCCAAACCCAACGCTGGATAAAAGCAAGCAGGCGAGGAAGCTCACACACTCTCTCTCTCACACACTCACTCACACACACACACACACACACACACACACACACACAGTCACACAGTCACAGAGTGCAGGAAAAGGGCAAGCCAGAATGTCACGATCCAAAAATATAAAGGCTCGGTGCAGGGCGGGCACGCGCCTCTCAGGGCTCCAGGGTAACGCTCCGAGGCTTTAATGATTCCTTTGATACAATGTTGCTCCAACGTTCCATCAGCACATCAAAGCCCTCACAGCGGAGGTGAACGGAACCAGACAAACCCTGAACAGCTGCTGCAGAGAACCTGCAGAGAGCCTCCAAACACATCTGGGTGTTTTTAATGTCACTCGTTTGAGGCTGTTTATCTTCATGTTAAACTCTCCTCGCACTTCGGCCTAAACGCTTTAAACCACCCACATTTCCTGCATTTATCACAAGCTCTGATCCGGAGCGACTTCCAGTTCCTGATTACAGGGACAGTCTCCTGGAGACACTCGGGATTTTGTTCAGGAACCCGATGATGGAGGTGGGATCTGAACCTGCGACCTTTGGGTCTGTAGAAGAGTATCTACCACCAGCAGCCTGACCCCTACACCACGACTCACTTTGGATGAAAGTGTCTGTACTTGAGGGAATGTAATCTGGGTTATCACAGATCACGGTTCTATTTTACTCTCCAATTTCCCGCAAATGTAACATCCCCCACTTTTCATTGTCAATTTGAAGTAACGGCGCTCATCGGGTGGACTTTACTCTCATTGATGCTCCTCATGGTGTGTCTAAATTACAGCCCACAGACCCTTAGATCCTGAATTCTGAGACTGGAGAAGATGCTGGAGTAACACTAAGTGGTGGAGAAATATGACATTAAACCAAAAGCGATACACTTCAGTTGGACTATTTTAACATCACCAGCCCAGAGAAACTGTAGATTTCAAGAAAAAAAAAATAAAAATAAAAAAAGGAATCCACATACGAAAGTGGTAAAAATAAAACAAGATTCAACTTTAACGGGAGATTCAGAGAACAAGGAACTGAAGACTTCTGGGCAAACTAGGTTTAATACACCTCAAAGCTCTTCTGACAGCATGAGAAATTCGACCATCAGGGTATAGCCGCTGTTCTTGTGCTTGGCTCGATTCCTAAACTGCTCACCGGCACATGAATACGAGTCTCTTCCTCCACAGGAGCATAAAAACGCTAAACCACAGTTTCAGATTTTATTGTGTTGTTCAGGAGCTGAAACACATCATTAACATCGCTGGAACTGAGTTTTAATCATCAGTCAGGATTAAAGAAACCCAAATACATAAATATTAACCATCAGTGTGGAATAATCACAGAGCCTCTGCTTCCGAAGAAATTCTGTTTAAAACTGATTTAATGAATAGTTCTCCAGCTGCGCTGTTCTAAAATTACTCGCTATGCTGAACCTAGAATGTCGAGTTGTTCTTTGGACCTCTGCGAACTCACGACAGTCCTACAAAGAAGAAGAAAAGAGAAACTTAGTTAGAAAATATATTATTAATCCCGAACATTTCCCTCAATAGAGGAGATAAACACTTGTGCACACGCTGCTCCTCACACAGCTTGCAGTATCGCAGAAGCCAAAAGATGACGACCAGCGATGGCAGGAACAAGCAAAGCAATCCATCCGATCCATTTTCAACAATAATCGAGCAGCAGTTCAGAGAAACCCTTCATCACCGCCGTGGTTCTTACGCACCGTTGGAGAACTTGCACTGTCTGAGGACTTCATTAAACCCCTCGCAGAGCTTGAGGTCACTCTGCGTCTGGGCACACTCGATGAACTGCTTCAGCTCGTACGCGCAGGGGCTCTGCTGGGCCGGGTCCTGCTGGTAGACGGGCTGAGCCTGATACGGTTCCTGTGGGATCCAAATTTGTCATTAAGGGCACTTTTATGAACCTCTCTCTTCAATTCTGCCCCTAAATATGAAAAGGCTTTTTTAGATTTTGATACTTGAAAGCGTGATTCTACTTTACGGTGGTCATTCCATTCCAAAAATATCTATTTACGTTTTTCTTTCCGAGTTATCTGCATGATTTGATCGGCTAAATTCTGAACGTTGATTTTATTAAAATGTCTGTCTGTTTTGCAGCTTTCTCTTTATCTTTACACTTTTCATTCATGACACATTTTACTTTCATCTTCCCACTAAGGTGGAATAATCTGAGGAAATCATTTTTTATTGAATTGAAAAGCAAGGATTCATTTTCATTCATTTTTCCACATTTTTGCTCGACTGCAAGTTCACCTACTCTGTATTATTAGATGACAGTATTATTAAATTAATCCAATTAAAACTTAAAGGACTGAAATTAAGGATCTTGTCCATTTTAATCATTTTTTAATTCCATAAAAATTATTCTTTTTTTCCTACTAAGAGAAACCTGTGAATCTGGAAATGAAGAACACTTTAAAACACTGATCACCTTGTTCACCAGTTTGTTCTTTTGTTAAAATTACACCAATCTGACCTTTTTGGATGGGATTATTTACCTGATAGGTGATATCAGGCCTGGCAGCCTCCGAGTGTCCTCCACCCCCGAAGCCTCCAGTCATGGCGTGGCCTATAGTGTGTCCCACAGCCGAGCCCACAGCCACGCCCGCCGCCGTGCTGGCCATCTGAGCGAACATCCCCGGCTGTCTGGGAGCCGCCGCCGCCGGAGCAGCCACGGCAGATGGAGCAGCAGGCGCAGGAGCGTAGGACGGAGGAGGCGCCGCTCTGGACATCGGAGGAGGCGGCGGCGCCGGCCGGGAGGAGTAGCTGTAAAAACAGATCAGAGTTTCATTAAACAAAGAGTCTGATTTATAGAACAACTGTGTGAATTATTTTGTAATTGTATTATTTGCAGACATCATTATTGCCACAGTGTTAGTCACAGTACCTCCTGCATTGGCACAGTTCTGCACTAAACAATGTGACCATAATTATGGTTATTTATATTGATGGTGACAATTTATCACAAGATATTCTTTTCTGAGTGCGTTGTGATGTCCTTAGTAATGAAAGACACAAAGAGAGCTACATTAAATTGATTACAATGCTGATGAAGAACACAGTATTGTATTTTGGTGGCACCACTGGTCCATTTTTTCCATTCTAACTACACAGATTTACAGGAAAAGTCACGACGTGTTCCGTACTGTATTACTTTGAAGTACTGGAATGTCATATTTTCCCCAAATCACCATAAATATTGTAGAAATGCTGCCCATCTCGTTGTATATGTATAGTAATTCTATGTAGTATAATATGTATATTAGCTATAGAGTTTATTATGTAAGTGATTAGTCTGCAGTGTTGTGGTGATTAGTCTGCAGTGTTGTGGTGATTGGTCTGCAGTGTTGTGGTGATTGGTCTGCAGTGTTGTGGTGATTAGTCTGCAGTGTCGTGGTGATTAGTCTGCAGTGTCGTGGTGATTAGTTTGCAGTATCATAGTGATTAGTTTGCAGTATCGTAGTGATTAGTTTGCAGTATAGTAGTGATTAGTTTGCAGTATAGTAGTGATTAGTTTGCAGTATCGTAGTGATTAGTTTGCAGTATCGTAGTGATTAGTTTGCAGTATCGTAGTTGGTCATGTTTAGTAATTATTCTTGTCCTCTTATATGATCTCCAAGATCCCTGAAGAATTCAGTCTTTATGCACCTGATCACAAAAAACATTTTAATCAATAATTACAGGAAACACCCTCAGAAACAGCTCGGGTGGAGGTGAAGTGAGTGAGATGTTAGTGAGATGTTAGTGGGGGTTAGTGAGCGGTTAGGGAGATGTTCGTGAGAACTTAGTGAAATGTTAGTGAGAGGTTAGTGAGATGTTAGATGTTACAGGGGGTTAGTGAGATGTTAGTGGGGGTTAGGGAGAGGTTAGTGAGATGTTAGTGAGAGGTTAGGGAGAGGTTAGTGGGGGTTAGGGAGAGGTTAGTGGGGGTTAGGGAGAGGTTAGGGAGAACTTAGGGAGATGTTAGTGGGGGTTATTGAGATGTTAGTGAGAACATAGTGAGATCTTAGTGAGATGTTAGTGGGGGTTAGTGAGATGTTAGTGAGAGGTTAGTGAGATGTTAGTGAGATGTTAGTGGGGGTTAGTGAGATGTTAGTGAGAGGTTAGTGAGATGTTAGTGAGAGTTAGAGGAGAAATAAAGTCAGAAATGTGTTTGTTTACTGTGAGAAGCAGCTCTTACCTCGGAGGAGCCATCCTGGAGGTTCGGCTACGACTTCCTCTCGGCATTTTAAACGCTGTGATGAATTATAAACGTGTCTGAAACTGTAATAATGTCCAATAAACTCTAATAACGAGAGTCTTTGGGACACAAACCGCTTACGCTTCTGCACACGCGACCTTCACTTTGAGCGCACTAAACACATCCGGGGACTTTTCCTGTGTGATGTAACACACCGGGGGACTTTTATCTTATAATTTCAAAGGAAAAATAAAGCGTGTTTATTATTATTTTTATTATTGTTGTTGTTGTTATATTTTTATTATACATATAACATATATAACAAATATAACAAACATGTTTTTTGCTAAATAATATAGATATTTATACCTATAATAAATTAAAAATATAATTTAGAAATTAAATATTGAGAAATACATTAAGATGAAAAATAATGTTATAAAGTAAATATAATATACTGTGTGTGTGTGTGTGTGTGTGTGTGTGTGTGTGTGTGTGTGTGTGTTGTGTGTGTGTTGTGTGTGTGTGTGTGTGTGTGTGTGTGTGTGTGTGTGTGTGTGTGTGTGTGTGTGTCAGTCAGTCAGTCAGTCAGTCAGTCAGTCAGTCCGCCAGCAGCAGCAGCGCGGTGTTTGTAAGGCTGGAGTTCTGAATTGGTGAGTACCTTTCTCTCCTCCCGAGGTTTGTTTTGTTGTGGTTTTTGTCCGTAATGTTTGAGGTTCGGTTGTGTTCTGTTTTTTATTCTATGCTTTCGCTTCATTTTAACAAGCTCGGCTTCTTTACCCGCTTCGCCAGGCGCACATTAAACTCTAGTTTAAAAGGCCGAGAATGATCAGAATCCTAACCGCTCGGAAAAGTGTAGAATAAAGGTTAACATATTTGAACGAAGTGGGTTCGAAGAAGATTAACTCTTATTCCGTGTTAAATTAGCAGAGGACCTGAAGCTCTTTCCGGGTCTTTGCTAACAGGCTAGCTGATCTTTAGCTAAAAAAAAAAACAACGAAGAAAAATACGGAAAATAATGTGTAATCTTGAAATATATAGATTTAAATAGTCACGTGGACGTGTAACGTGCGGTTATAAACACATATTCTGGCGCCTCTGATCTATTTTTACCAAAATTATTAAACGGTTTGTCTAGGAAACGGGAACAAAAGCTAATTAGCTTAGCATAGGTGAGCTAACAGCTAACAGCCGCCCGTGCGTCCGGGTTCCGTATTATTATTATTGTTATTAATGAAACTATTTTAAAAAGGGATTTTATATAGTTATTTTTGTATTTTATTATTCATATCTTTGTTACTGTAACGATATTATTAGTTCTGTTGTCCGCGTTATTATAATAATTATTATTTACTTTTAGGTTTTTTTAGGTTTATTATTATTGATAATAGTCACGATTAGCAGTCTGCTTCATCATTTTGCTTAAACTTTTCGTGCAAAAAAGCTCTTCCCAAAGTGCTGTTAGTAATTAAAGAACCAACAGTGATGATGTGACTGGGTGAAGAGCGAGGAGGACAGTGGTTTCTGAAAGCAAGGAGCTGAAACTGGAGTCTGCAGTCCTGGTGTTCAGGGACGAGGCTCCAGGGTCGGAAGGTCGTGGGTTCAAATCCCAGGCCAGTAGGTTGCCTTGAGGTACCCTTGAGCAAGGTACCGTCCCCATCACCGCTCCCCGGGTGCTTTCAGTAGCTGCCCCCTGCTGCACGGTGTGTGTGGGTAAAATGCAGGGGTAATTTGGTTTTGTTTCACTGTGTGCTGTGTTTCACAATGACAAGAACAGTCACTTTCACTTTCAATGCAGTATTAAGAACAACCCTTTAACAATGAAGTGAAAGATTTAGTAATTAAAACGTGAATGGTATTAAAGTGTGGGATCGGTGTTGGGATTAGGGTTAAATTGCTCTGTTACTGATCTGAATCCTTCTGCTTTTTGACAGGTAAGGAGAGGAATGTCGTACTACTCCTCCTCCTCGTCCCGCGGTTCTTCCCGCAACTTGGAGTGTAAAGTGTACGTTGGGGATTTGGGCAGCGGTGCAGCTAAAGGTGAACTGGAGAGAGCATTCAGCTACTACGGGCCTCTGCGCAGCGTCTGGGTGGCGAGGAACCCGCCCGGTTTCGCTTTTGTAGAATATGAAGATGCCCGGGATGCGGAGGATGCTGTGAAAGGAATGGATGGAAAGTAAGTGTTTTTTTTTATTTGGGGGAAATGTATTTTATATACATGCAATTATTTTACTAGCTGAATGTAGCATATACAACATTGATTATAATATACAATTTGGCCTTTGCAGATATAACACGTTTCATATGTTTTTTTTCTGCAATTATGCAGTAAAACTGGCCAAATTTTCACTGTAGAGCAGGTGTAAGAACAAGTCACAAACTCTAAAATCTGAATCAGACTGTAAGTGTACAGAGAGATTTTTTTTTTAAGATTCTCACACACATCATGTGGAGATACAGGTTAGTAGAGATATTACTGGGGTCCTTTTCTTTATTATTATTTTTTTTAATTGAATGTTGTTATGTGGGCAGCGGTGGCCTAGTGGCTCGGGCGTTGGCCCTATGATCGGAGGATCGGGGGTTCGAACCCCTTACCAATAGGTTGCCCTGAGGTACCCTTGAGCAAGGTGCCGTCCCCGTCCCGCTCCTCCCTGCGATGGGCTGGGTGCCTGTCCAGGGTGCGTCCCCCGTCCTCGCCCTGTGTGCGCTGGGTTGGACACCAGCACCCCCCCCCCCGCGCCCCCGTTTGGGACAAGCGGCAGATAATGGATGGATGGATGAATGTTGTTATTATTTTCTCATGTTCTGCTGGTTATATGGCACTGTTCAGGGTTCTCTGCGGATCTCGGATTCGGGTGGAGCTTTCAACTGGCATGTCGCGAAAGAGCAGATACGGCCGACCTAGCCGCCGCCAGTTTGACCCAAACGATCGATGCTACCAGTGTGGAGACCGAGGGCATTACGCCTACGACTGCTATCGCTTCAGCAAACGAGGACGCCGTAGCAGGTACGTTCTTTAGCAAGACATTCCACTTGTGTTTAGAGATTCAAAACCAGTCCTCAAATAATGCCTGCATGATCCATAATTTTACTTTTTACTGTTTTGATGAGCAAAAAAAAAGAGAGAATCACTGCCATTTTACACTTGATCAGTGAAAATATATTTTTATTACATTCTTTTCCTTTTAGAAGAAATTTCACTTTTCAGGCTACTATTAACCCCTGGGATCGAGCAGCCAAAAAGTCCCAAAATGTTGATTTTATTGAATTTTCACAGGCTAATGAATATTCAGCTTAAAGAAAGCATTGCTTCTGAGCGTCACTTGGAATGTCTCCGTTTGTTAAATTAAACCCAGAATGAGAATCCCAGTAGGTGTTTCCTCCGCTGACGTTATGATTGATTTCTCCTGAAATTGCGAAGGGTTAGTTTCTATCAGATTAACAGACTTCACTTCTCCATTTAAAAACGTTCTGAACTTCCTGTCAGTGTGATGTAGTTTCTTGTTTGCAACAGTTGGTGTGTTTTGTGGTTAAGTGATTACATTAACTTACTGCAGCAAATTTCAGTTCCACTTCAGCTGTAAAATATCAGCCTGTAATGTTTCAGTGCTCTGCTGGCTGAACAGTCCTGTTTTTGTCTCTCTCGCAGGTCCCGTTCTCGATCTCGGTCCAGGTCCAGGTCCAGAGGACGACGCAACCGCTCGCGCTCCCGAAGCCGCAGCAATGATCGGTTAGAAAGCCCCTACTTTTTTTGTTTGTTTGTTTTCCTTTAAGTGCATGACTTTAATATGAGCTAAAGCCTCACAACAGATTAAACATAAGGTTCATTTAGTGATGGTGACCTGTTGGGAGGGTGCAGTTACAAAATATCAACCAAAACACGAGTGAAGGTTGTATTTCTGCTACTGCTTGCACAGAACCAGGTAACGGTTAGTGGGCGATTACACCGGTATTGACAGTCCACTGCAATAAATATCCCTTTTCTTTCTTTCTGTTTCCACAGGAGATACCGTTCTCCCTCATACTCGAAACGCAGGAGCAGGTAAGCTGGCAAGAAAACCTCATAACATGAACAGATTTAACCCCTTAAAAAATGACACACCTCGGTTTCCAGTACAAAACACAGCGTACTAACTCCCGTAACGATTCAGACGTTAACCTAAATGCACCTAACCTTTTGTTTATGTCTAGCTTTTAAATGTAAAGTTGAAAGTGGTTGGATGTGAAATTTCCTGTTCAACAGAAGATTATTCACAGAATCTTCAGATCCAGGCTCATTTTTCTGAGGACTGAGACATTTGACCAGAACTAAACCTATTCCTGGTGGAAGGTTACAGCACCAAAGAAAAGATTTAGTTTTTACCTTCACCTCGGTCCCATGAAGACGCTCCAAGACGCGTGGAGCTTCACTGCTGGGTTTAGAGAGGAAATAAAACGGAAGTTTTATTTCTCTATAAGGAATGATTTCACATCAGACCACTCTGGTTGAATTGCTGGATTGTTGAATTGTACTGAAAATCTGTCTGAATCCCTTTTAATGAGTGACTCTATTCTCTAATAAGGAGAGCCGCAGTTCATAAAGCCATAACTTGTTTTTTTTTTTTTTTTTTTTTTTTTTCTTTTTTTTTTTCTTCTTTCCTCTCTGTTCCCAACCACACAGGTCTGGTACTCCAGCCCGCTCCAAGTCCAGGACTCCAGTTCGGAGGTGAGGCGTCCTTTCCTGATCAGAATTATTTGTTAAAATTTTGTGAACATTATTTAAGAATTAATTTTTTCTTCTCCTCTTCCTTCCAGTCGTTCTCGATCTCGCTCCAGGTCGGCCTCTCGCTCCCGGTCCAGGTCCCGTTCACCCAGCCCAAAGAGGGACAGGTAATTTTTTTGGTCCTCAGCAGTTTCCTACTTGCTTCTCAGTAAATGCATTACCTTGTAATTGTTTAAAAGCATGTTGTTTGTAAATGATCAGTTAAACGATGAATGTCTTGTAGAACCTGTTCATCTAGAAAAGTGACTAGCTAGCTCAGACAGTCCTACTGTTCATAGTCAGCAAATTTAGGTTCAGATAAAGATAGTCCAACCACACATGCACACAGCTTCCCCCGGAAGGCCGGCTTACGCCAGAGGTAAGCCAGCCTGACCACGCAGATGGACGACCTTCGCCGGAGACGGGTGGACGGACGGAACCAGCAGGAGGAAGGCGGGAAAATTTAGAAGTTAGGGATGCTGACCCACTCCGAAAACAAGCCCAGTCCCTTTAAAAAAAAAAAAAAAAAAAACTCCTGAAAGGTGCCTGGAGATCATCCAGTCTAAAAAGGCTTGTCCAGGTCATGCTTAGGTACAGAGCTAAATCACATGCACCCCTCCAAGAGCCAGTGTGTTTTTCAGGGTTTTTTTTTTTTTTGTATAAGGCCAAGGGTGGTAGAGGGAGGGGCGTTTGATAAAACTTGGGGAATCTTCTCTTCTCTCTTCTCCCTCAGATTCAGCCTCATGCTGGTTAGCTACAGAGGGTGGCCGAGATCGCGAATCTCCAAAAAAAAAAAAAAAAAAAAAAGTGTTTTGATCAGACACCGGTGATCCAATTGCTGCAGGCTGTTCTTGTTTTTTTCTAAAGAGTGTGGGAGTCGACGGCTCAAGCACTGACCAGGGTTCATCCTTGCCGTGTTAAGCGTCCTCCAGGAGGGTGACAAAAGAGCTAACCTGAGATCAGCCTCCGCCACGGTGAATTAAAGAGGTCGTCCGACGCACAATTCTGACGAGACGCCTCCTGCGCGTACACAAACAGTTGTTCCACCCACCCCACTCCTTTCCCCGAACCCATGCACTACTACTACTGCAGACCCCCCCTTCCCTCCAAAGCTCCGCCTTCTTGCTTAGCTTCTGAGAAGGGTGTGTGAGAGAGAGAGAGAGAGGAGAGAGAGAGCTGGCGAGAGATCAGACTTCAAGACCCTCCGAGTGTGTCTTCGAGTTCTAGCATCCGTCGCTTCTCTGTATGTTGTTTCCGCCACTGTCTCCTAAAGGTAACCAAAACCCAAGAGTTAATGTCCTTCTTGATATGAGCCCTGGTTATAGTTTAAAAACCCAGACTTTTTTCTTATAAAAACAACATTTAATTAGTGCAGAGCATGCACTGATTAACACCGCTGTGAGTGAATGAGTGTGGAAAGGAGAAATCCTCCGTTTCAATACCGTCTCGAACATCCCCGTCGCCATTTACCTCAAGACCACCTTAAAGAAGTGGCCTGACGAAATGAAAGTGACTGTTCTTGTCATTGTGAAACAGCACACAGTGAGACGCAACGAAATGACATCTCTGCAGTTCACCCACACACACCGTGCAGCAGGGGGCGGCTATTTAAAGCGCACGGGGAGCAGGGATGGGGACGGTACCTTGCTCAAGGCTACCTCAGGGCAACCTATTGGTCTGGGATTCAAACCCACAGCCGTCTGATCCTGGAGCCTCGTCCCTCCACGCTAGGACACTGAAATGTCGAGCGACTGCAGACTCCTTGATTTTAGAAATCATTAGAAGTCAATAGTTGCCCAAATTCTTTCTGTTAACGCGCCCTCAAAAGGTATCCAGCTCTTCATTAAGGTGGACCAGACTTGTGGGTGTGGTTTAATGGAGAGTTGAGTGGGTGGAGGTAAGATTTTGGAGATTATTGGCTTCTAGTGTAAAAACAGGTTGTAAATAATCAGCAGTCCAATACGTCATATTTCACAGTTTAACTCGCTTGTGTAATAATACGACATGAGAGATTGCTTCACGGCATGGAAACAAACAGATGTTTAGTTCATTTTATTAAAGCTTCCACCACAACATTCACGTCGCTTCGAGTTGTCAAACAGCCGAGAGCTTCTAGACAAAGAACCAAGCCAACAACCGTTAAAGGAAGCTGTTGAGATTTAATTCATCCTGGAAGCTTAATTCAAGACATTTGCATAAAGTAAGAGAAATTAAATTAAATTTACTTTTTCTTCTTTTTTTTTGCTTGAAATGTTGAGGGAGATGATACAGTGGATCATTTCACACTGCAGTAACAATAGTCACATGACGTTCATGAACATAGTGTGTTATCATGTCATGTGATGTGAATGATTTTAATAGGGACAGTTTAATGCAGAGACACTAGAATTAAGCTCCATTTCTCACACTTTCAGTTACAAATGGCTCAGATTTGTGGAACATGAAGATCACAGTCCTTGTGAGTTAAAAATGGCACTCTTTAAATTCCCATTTTTACTAAAAACTTCGTTCTCCAGCCCTGTCGTAGGGTTCTGGGGCACATTGGACAGTATTGAGACGGAGGAAATGTCAGGATGTGAATGCATGTGGAGATTGTGTGTGTTTGTGTGTGTGTGTGTGTGTGTGTGTGTTCAGGTACCTAATCCTGGGCTTCTTTGGGTTTTTCTCACATGAAAGATGGATACGGACAGCAGTAATGAGAGGCTGTTAAAGAAGAGAGAACGAGGGGTTTTAGTGTAGACGGGTCGTGGTCCATGTGACGGTGGCGCTCTTGGGTTCTGACCTGCTAAAGTCTTGCAGAGAGACTCTTGATGCTCACGGCCAGCAGCAACCAGCAAAGTCAGACTTGCCTGAAGCAAGTCATCATTTCGGTTCTGTGTTCAAGTTGCTTCTTCTCAGCTCCTCCCCTGATTCTAGTTTATTTACTCCTTCGGTTTGAAAAGATTCCACTCTGTAGGTCAGGCAGTCGTTTCTTAAAGGGCCCATATCCTGCATTTTTCTTTATTATTATTATTATTATTATTCAAGGTCCTCTTGTTGTATTTATGCTGTTTTTGGTAACAAAATAGCTAGAAGTACCATTTTCCAGCCTTTCTGTTAGCTTTTGGAATTAAAAGCTCTTTTAGCTTTTGGAATTTCCTTTATTTTTAGGTATGTAGATGAGGTCTGATGTGACATCACACAGCTGTTTTTTCGTGACTTCGTTTCCATATATGGTCTTCCTGGGAGTTATGAGATGTTTGACCAAACATTTTTTTCATGATATTGGCCCTTTAAGCTTTTATAAATTATTGGCACATTAGAATTGGTAGACATATTTTAAAGTAGATAGAAAATGTAGATATTCCAAACATGCAGAGCCTTTCAAAGACAACCTCTCAGGAGGTTCTTCACCAAGAGAGTCACAGGAGAACCACAGGCTGTTCCATTAATCACTGCTGATCGTTTTATTCTTAGTAAAGTGATCGATTACCTGCGACAGCCCTGGAGATCAGGTTTCAGGAGTGCTTGAGGAGAGAGGGTTGTTTTGAGGAGACGTTCTGAGGATCAGGGGATGGAGCTGCGCTGGGTTCTGAAATGTGGCTTTGGGTCGAACACGTTCTCCATACTGAATCTCACTCTCTGTCTGTTCCAGCCGCTCCAGGTCCCCCAGCCCGAAAAAAAGCCCCACCCCGGGAGAAGAGCGACTGGAGAAGAACCCCTAACCAAACCACTTACCTCCTTTATCTTCTTGTCTTTCTTCCTCGCGTCAAGTTCTACCTTCTGTCTTTCATGATGCTGAAATTTGCTTCTTGTTTTCCAGCTCCTTTTTCAAATGTTCAGTTCCACCTTAAATGGCGCATGTAACTGCAGCACCGTTTACGGCGGAACAGGAAATGAGAGCTGCCGAATGTTTAGCCTCCTTTTTTCTTCCGTTGATGTTTACCCTCACGTCTTAGACGAACACAGTAGTTCAGTACCAGGTTGATTTTTGCCCTTAGAATTTTCTTTTTGTATGTTTTGGTTTGTAATTGGAATGATCGCAGGTTTAAAGGGCTGTTTTTTCTGTTTTTATTTTCCCCGTTGCTTGGTTTGTTGATGTACACTGGAAATGAACAAGAATCAAATAAAGAGTTCAAGGCATGACATGAAGGATCGTGGTGAGCAAATGAAAATGAAGGAGCACTTAAAACCACCTTGAATTACAGATCTCATTACCTGCGAGTTGTGATGAATTCTGAGCTGAATGAGTTTTTGGGATTAGAGTCGTGTATATATTTGTCTTCAGTCGTGAATCGCAGCGGTCTCGATGTAGGAGATTATTCTTTAGTAATGTTTGTTGTTAAATTTGATCAGAAATCTTGGATGAAATGCAGTCTGAATAAATGCTGTTGATGAAGTCAGAAACGTACCCAGTCTTGTCCGCGGTGCTCCCTTAAAGAAACTTATTGCGGGAAATTTAACATTAACAATAAAAACTTTGGTTGTAATTTAAGTGCCGGTGGATCCGTTCAGACTTGAGTCTTAAGTGAAAAGACTGTCAGTTTCTCAGATTCATTAAAGCTCTGCGTCTGGAGAAAATCAATTCTTCCAGTTTGCTGGTGTTGGAGAATGTAGAAAATCATTAAAAACATCCTTGTGATTTGAAAACTGCATTTTTTTTTTTCAATAAAATTGATGCTTGATAAAATCATTGATTATTTTGATATCAGTTACAATAATATAATATCTGAAATCTATGCAAAGGTATAAATGAATTATAGTGACACAAAGTTTGATATCAGTTTTGAAAAAGCAGCTATTAATACGGATATCAGCTCTATTGATCAATTTGATCCTTTTAGAAGTTAAATGGAATAAATTCAATATGTCTCCAGGATGTGATCATTTCGCTTATATTTAAATAACGATTAATTAACCAGATCTATCTAAAGGGACGTGTAACTGTAAAGTTAGTACATTTAAAATAAAGTCAAATCAATGGAAAATAAAACCGCTGTCGCTGGCTCGCGGGACTGCCAAACGAAAAACGCAGCGGCCAATCACAGAGCACGGAGTGACGTTGCCGTCTGCGATTGGTTGCTGGAGCTGACAGTGTTCTCCAATGGGGGCTCGCGCTGGGCGGGATCGCGTGGTGAGGCGTATTGCGTCCATTTTGGTGGTCGGAGGAGAAGCTAACGGCGCATCATGGCTACGCAGGCGGCCCGGTATTACAGCGAGGGCGGGAGGGCCAGCAAACGTCAGAAAACCGACAACGATGGAGCAGTGACAAGCGTAAGCATCTCAAGTAATCGGGGGGACGGATTTTAATCGCGCTGGCCGTTTGGTTTTGCGCCTCTCCGCGTAAACGGCTGCTAGCTCGGCGGCTAATTCGCGCCGCGTTCTCCTCAGCGGCGGACGGTTAGCTTTAGCGCTCTTTGTTTCATTGCACAAAAACAAAAAACGCGGCCATGGACCGACTCTTGCGCTTCTATTATAAATATATTACGAAAACCTCGCTTTACCGCACAAATTCCGCAGAAACGGCGCTTTAATCCCGTTCGCTGGAGATGAATGAGCGTTAGCTTAGCTCACGAACAGGCCTTTTAAATGAAAAAGACTCAACAAAGGTATCCCACAGTTTATAAATCTTAAAACATGTTCGTTTTAGAGGTAATTAAGGCCTGTAAACAAAACGGTTTAATAAGATTTTTCTCCTCAAACTACCACAGTTTCGCAAATCGAGCCCATAAGGAGTAAATGTCCTGTGAAGATCTGGCAACCCGCACATTGTCTTTAATCAGTAAACACTGGTTTTACCGCGCTGTGCTTCAAGGCTAGAGCATCTGGAAGGGAGACTCCTGCATTTTAAAAGCTTCCTGCCTCATTTTGATCAAGGTTTGGTGTGAAATGGTTCAGGTTTGTTAGTGTTGGTGAATCTGTGCGTTTCATTTCCAGCAGCTGTTCTTCAGGTTTTTGGTTAATAAAGTTTGGCTTCACTTGAAACAGTCAACGCTAATCAAGACATTTGCTTTTTCAACCCGGAGCAGAGCTCTGCTGGAAGGGGAACCCAAACGGATCACATCTCCGTCCCTGAACTTCTCAGATGTGTGGAGTGTGCAGAGTGTCTGTTTTGAGGCTCCCTTGTTTCCTGTCTCCTCTTTTCTTCCTTTGCTTTAAAATACAAATAAGGGTAAAAAATAATGGGTTGTGACGTCAGCTGTGTAAAAGAAGTCCTCTCAGCCCATAAAACTGATTCTTTTAAGATTTTCTATTCTTTCCGCACCAGAAGGATGAATTTCACTTTAACCCGAATAAACCTGTTAATGATGTGATTGTGCAGGAATAATAAAAGCGCAACATGAGTGAGAGCCTGGGAGAACCACAGTGTAGCCGAAGAGTCTCTGAAATCTTCCTCTTCGTACAGGAAAGATGGAGAGGAAGTGAGATGAGATTTTTGGTTGAGATAATTTTTCACTACCGAATGAAGCACTGTGACACAAAATCAGACGGCAGGCCGACACTGGCAGTGTATTTGATCGTCTGTGTGTATATATTTGTCTGTGTATACTAAATATTATTTAAAATAGATTAATCAAGTTGGCTGGTAATAATAATAAGATATATTTGAAAATAAATTCAAGGTTTGATTTTTGAATGTTGTGAATGATGTCGCTCTCGCTGCCTAGAACTACAACTACCATGAGCACTTGCAAGGCGACATGGCCACCACGTTTTAATCTGGTTTACTGATGCTGGGGAACAGGGTGATACCACGTGACATTGAGCCTGTTCTGAGCAACATGTTTAACGAGTGTCTTAAGTGATCATAATTATCAATCGGTGTCGGGAGCCCTAATGATATCTTGATGGTTCTGTTTTGCAGGAGGGGTATGACGACCCTCACAAGCCTCTCCCCTCTCTTGTGGTTCATGTACGAGGGCTGGTGGACGGTGTTTTGGAAGCGGACCTCGTCGAGGCCCTGCAGGAGTTCGGCGCCATTAGGTAATGGGTGCTGTGGCCCGGTTTCTCCCCGGCACTGTTTATATCGTGGTGTCTGACGGTTTGTTCCTTCGTATTTCCGCAGTTACGTGGTGCTGATGCCGAAAAAGCGCCAAGCCCTGGTGGAGTACGAGGACATGAGTGGTTCTTGCAACGCTGTGACGTACGCCAACGACAACCAGATCTACATTGCTGGAAACCCTGCTTTTGTGAACTACTCCACCAGTCAGAAGATCTCCCGGCCCGGCAACTCGGACGACTCGCGAAGCGTCAATAACGTTCTGCTTCTTACAATCATGAATCCTATTTATCCCATCACCACGGTAACGCCATCCAACAGCCCGTTGTTCCACATTTATTTATTTTGTTAATTTTCAGGCAAGTGGTTCAGTTTACATGTGTTTTTGTTTTTGTTTTTTCCACAGGACGTCCTGTATACCATTTGCAACAATTGTGGTCCAGTTCAAAGAATCGTCATCTTCAGGAAAAACGGTGTCCAGGCCATGGTAGAATATCCTTTACCGCAGATGTGCACCATAAACCGGATCACATGCTTTTCAGAGAACATTCACAAACATGACACCTAATTTAACTAGAACTAACTTTCTATTCTATTCAGACAAATCGTTTGTGAAGTCTGATTGATCCAATTCAGATTTTGAGTTCTTTTGCTTTGGGGGAAATACTCACGACTAGTTTAGCATTTCCTTCTTTTTCCTGGTTTTAACTGTAATTGCAGTATTCTGTTTTTTTTCATCTGAAATTGTTTTATGTTAGTTCATAAAAAAATGATTTCACCTCTCTTTTGGGCTCAATTTCCTTTTCCTTAATTATTCCCACGTTTGATTCGGTGCAGAGCGCCCAGAGGGCTAAAGCCTCTCTGAACGGTGCTGATATTTACTCGGGCTGCTGCACACTCAAGATCGAGTATGCAAAGGTAAGAGAATGTGTGATGTTTTAATCATTTATTTTTTTTAATAATGTTATCACTTATATTGAGGGTTTGAGAGTGTATCCTGTTTTTCTTTTTTTTGTATTTTTATTTATTTATTTAGGAGTTGCACTGAAGAGTCAGAGTCAGGTCGCAGGGTTTAGAGTCTCCTGGTATTTCTTTAAAAATAAATACTTTTAAAAGTGTGCTCTGGATGTGGGAAATCAGGATCAGATCTTTTTTTTTATTTTTTTAGGCATCTCAACCCCTCATGAGAAACATGTTTTGTTTAAAAAATGAGTTAATGTTTTGCTGTTTATCAGTGTAATAATCTCCCTGAATAATCTTCAGGATTATTTTGGTCGCATTTCTCTGCAGAGCTGCACTTTAATACAAAACCAAGCTTCATCCATCTTGGAGGCTCAAACATTTAAAGCTGTTTTTGATGATTTATCTCCTCTTCTTTCGGCTGCTCCCGTTTAGGGGTCGCCACAGAGTCTTCCCTCTTTCACACCATCCCTCTGCATGTCCCCTCTCACCACCTCCTCTTTGTTCTTCCTCTTCTCCTCTTTCCTGGCAGCTCCATCGTCAACATCCTTCTCCTGATATACTCCTCATCTCTTCTCTGGACACGTCCAAACCAGCACAGTCTCACTCTCTCAAAGACAAATGACTTTTGTAAAGCCTAAATAAAGCAACCGTCCACGCATCATGTGTTACTTCTGTCTTGTATAAGAAAGGAAAATGAATAATTTAGCAAGTTTTTGAGCTTGAACAGCTCACTGGCTGATGGGTTTTAGATCCTGTGTCTGGTTTTTCTCCTCAGCACAAAGGCAGACGTTCTTATCTCATGCAAATTCAGCAGCGTCTTCAAAACATGTTTGTGATTTTTGTCTGTACAGCCCAAAATCTTAAGACAGAATTTTTTTTAACTTTATCACTTGCACTTTTCACATCTTAATCACCCCTTGTCCTGCTCAACTGCACTTTAAACATTTTAATGCTTTTATTTAGTTTTTTCACATTTATTGCACTCCAGCTTCGGTGTTGTAAGTCAGTTTCGATAAGTGTTGAGTAACTGCAACGTGTTCAATTTGTCAGGACTGTATTGTGACGATTCTTTCTCTCCTGTTAGCCGGCCCGCCTCAACGTATTCAAGAACGACCAGGACACGTGGGACTACACTAACCCCAACCTGAGCAGCCAAGGTAAAGTGAGCAAACATCCGTCCTGTATTCTGACACTACTCAGCACCCTTACTGCCACTGTGGGGGAACAGATAAAGTGGGTGGGACCGGGCCGCATTAGAGCGACGTTCCGGAGCAGCATTACCGTCACCTCTTCTCCAGAGAGGCTCTGTGGAGCAGCGGTGACGTGGCGTTGCTCATGAAACGTCCTCGGTTTGTCAAACTCTCCCTCCCTCAGCAAAGCAAGGATGTCAGGAGCAACTGGACCACCTGGTGTGCGTCGTTTTGGGAACAAGATCTTCCGTTTCCAGCTCTTTATCGCTGTTTCTCGAATCGACTTCTTTTTTATTTTTTTTCCCCCCCAAGTCGGCGACGCCTGCTGGCGGCCAGTTGCTCCTCAGCATCCGAACGGTAGATGCAGAAACTGCCTCCGAACATCAGCCGCCACAACAGAACACATCTGGACACTGGAGCACTTTCCATTACTTGCACCGAAGACAACACAGCACCTTTCAGGCTCCCCCCATCCTACACCTGCAAGAAGGAAAGCACCTACCCTGAAACACACTCCATACGAGACACATCCGACTTTCCAACACTCCCTTTATCATCCCACCGAAACCAGCAGCCGCGGAGACACTTCCCAAGAACGAGACACACTCCACCGTGACGCAGCGTCACGACAGGAATCTCCTCAGGGGGGGAAAAAGATTCACACAAAACAGATGAGGTCCAGACACACTGAAGTTGCTCAAGAAACAGACAAAACGACCTCCACCCTCTTCCTCACAACCTTCCTCCTGCTGATCGACACAAAAACATGCTCACACGCCACGTTTAAAGACGAGGAGACACTTTGACACGCAGACAGACATTCCCGAACCTGAAGTATGTTACGGAGCGTAGCCTGCTTCCCAGCTCACCCCACCTTCACTGATCTTCCAACATACCACCTCCCTCCGCCCTACATCTCCAAAAATGTGTGACTGTTTTTTTAGTTTTCTTCCTTTTCTATTAAGTCCCATGACTCCTTTTTGTAATGCCTTCCAATATGACGCAGGTTTGGCATTGTCTCTAATGGGAAGTGTCTGAAAATGTGCAAAAAGCCAATGCGGCCACGACGCCACGAAGAAAAATGTGTTCAAACGAACACCGGACCTCGGCGGAGCCTAAACTTCGGGGCTGTGAAACCGAACCGTTTGGAGAAAAATGGAGAAATGTCTGTAAAAGTGGCCGAGACGAAGAGGTGGCTGATTTACAGCGCACGCCTCACCCTCTCTCTTCCCCCCCTCACCCCCAACTTGAGTTTCGGCTGTAAGTAACCCCGAGCTTATGTTGTCTTGGAGTGATGCTCTCATGTGTTTTGACAGAAATGTTGTGACTAACTTGCTTTTGTTCCCCTCCTCAAAGAACGAATATCCATCTGGTGAAACCATCTTCTGTTCCTGTGCTTCACCTTTTCAGTAAACGGCGGAACATTCCACCAAAATTCCTGCGTGATTTTAAACGGTCGAGATGTAAACGCGGTCTGTCAGAGTGGGTTTGCTGTGAAACGCATCAACTGGGGTGGTGAATGGAACCGGACGTCTGGTTGTGGAACTGGTGATGGAGACGCTGTCTGATGTCTGAGACGACGTTTTGGTTTGGAAAAGGATTTTTGACTCGAACTCAACCCGTTCATGGTGCAGGAATTGTTCAAAAGAAAGGGGGGAAAAAAACGTGGTGAAGCCAAATTGCCCCCAGAAGAAAACTCACTTGCCTCTATTTCATCATCATGTCTTTTAAACGCCCAGAAAACACGAATGTGGACGAAATGGATGTGCTGTGGACGTGACCCTGGTTCCACTCACCATCGCTGATGAGCAGGAACCTAAAAACAATTTCGCACCAAATCCACTCTCGATGGATGTTTCACGTCTCCGCCGTTGGGAATTTTGAATATTGAACTCGCTGTTTTCATGCTGGGAACTTGCGTTTAGCCACTTGTGTTTCTGTGATCAGTCGCAGCCCTGTTGTTGTCTTGCGTTGAAAAATAAATGCACAGAAACTAGTTTGATTTTTTGCAATATGTGTACCTGAACAGGTGCAGACGCTGATGGCAGTGGGGGCGATCAAGGTGTGTGAAGCAGGCATTTTGTTTTCTTGAACAACCACATTCTGCACAACACTGATCGTTCTGTTATTAGCAGTTTTCTCCAAATAGGCCCCCAAAACGTTTCTTTTACAAAGTGGCTCAGATTCCGGGCTCAAAAAAAATACAACTGCTCAGATTTTAGACTCAAAATGCCCAATTTAGACTGTTTCGGTTTAGAAGAGCGATTTCACACAAAACTGAAAGTGAACCCTTGAGAACTGAATCGATCTTTCAATTTGGGAGCTTTAGTTGAAAAGCAGCTCATTTTAAAGAGGAGCAGCTCAAACTTCACTGCAACTTTTTTTTTTTCCCCTTCTAAATACATTTATTGTAAAACTTTTTTTTTTTTTTTTCTCCCCCCCCCCCTCTTTGATCCCATCCAGCATTTTCTGCAGGTATCTGGTGTGGGTTTACTTCTAGTGTTTTGGGATTTTTTTTATTTTTTTTTTTTTTTTGGGTTTTTTTGTTTTGGTTTGTTTTTGCCCCTTCTCTATTCTGTCTCATCATTTCTATCAAGCTCACATGTAAAGTTATAAAAAGAAATACACTCCTATCCTGCTGCTTCTCAGCAAATTCATCTTCCACGCTCTCTCTCTCTGTCTCTGTCTCTCTTTCATTCTCCCTCTGTATTATTCCCTTTTTTTCCTTTCTTGGCCTCCTTCCCTCTCTCGCCTCTCAGATTTGAATGTCAACCCCAACAAGCGTCCGAGGGCGCCGGCTCTGCTGGGAGACCACCCTCCAGAGTACGGTAAGACTCGTGGCGGACACCTTCAGACACCAAAAGAGAGGAAATGGGGGGAGACTGGTGGTTGTTAATTTTGGGTGCTTAGATCCACAGTGGCAGCAAGACGGTGCTGTGTTGAGTCACTCAGAACTTGAATGAAATCTTTCTAAAATGCGACTCCTTCAGACTGACCCTCTTGTGTTCTTTTTTTTAAATTGCCCAGGTGGTTACCATGGATACCAAGATGACGGATATGGTGGCTACGAAGGGCGGCGCATGGGCCCGTCCATGGGCAGCCTGAGACGGGCTGGTGGCGGTGGGCGATACGGCGGGCAGTACGGCGCGCCCCCTCCTCCCCCGGGAGAATATGGTGCCCACGCAGAGTCCCCGGTCATGATGGTCTACGGCCTGGAACCGTCCAAAATAAACGCAGACCGGGTCTTCAACATCTTCTGCCTGTACGGGAACGTGGAGCGGGTACGTAGAAAAGGCAGAGAGGGAATTTTACAGCCTGTGAAGTGAGAGAGGGAAAAAAAACTCAACCGTTTTTCATGTTTCAGGTGAAGTTTATGAAGAGCAAACCAGGGGCTGCCATGGTGGAGATGGGAGACTGTTACGCTGTAGATCGAGCCATTTGTCATCTAAACAACCATTTCCTCTTCAACCAGAAACTAAACGTCTCGTAAGGGGCCGCCTCTTCCTTTTTAATTTTTTTATTTATTATTTTAATTCCTTTGTATTCAAGAAAATGCCAGCAGTTTCGGCGCGATTCGCTTTTTCAATATTCCTTTTAGGAATCCTAAAAAAGGTTATTGTCCAAACAAAACCCAGTTTGACCAGAATGTCCAACATTGGTTGTTGGTTGGTGTAGGAACCATGGATGCACATGTGACCTAAAGCACCTGTTTAACTGCATGTTTTAGAACTCCTTGTTTGAAAGTGAAAGTGACTATTGTCATTGTGAATCACGGCACAGGTGAAATTACACCTCTGCGTTTAACCCACAAGGGGGCCACTATTGAAAGTGCCCGGGGAGCAGTGATGGTACCTTGCTCAAGGGTACCTCAGGGCAACCTATTGGTAAGGGATTCGAACCCACGATCTTCCGGTCCTGGGGCCTCGTCCCTAAACACTAGACCACCGCTGCGCTTTGTTTGCGTGAACTTTAGTGAAACATACGGTTTGCAGTGACGGGTTTGGTTGTTTTTCATGCGATTTGTGTTGAGGACTTCTGTCCTTTTCCCCCCCACAGTGTGTCCAAGCAGCAGGCCATCATGCCGGGACAGTCGTACGAACTGGAGGACGGAAGCAGCAGCTTCAAGGATTTTCACGGCAGCCGAAACAACCGCTTCACCTCCCCGGAGCAGGCGGCCAAGAACCGCATCCAGCATCCCAGCAACATGCTGCACTTCTTCAACGCTGCTCCCGAGGCGTCCGTGGAGGTTTTCTCCGAGGTCCGTCCCGGTGTCTTATTGATGACGTTCTGTCTTTTTAAGGATCCCAGTCCTCATCACTGTGAAAGTGCTTCTATTTCCCAGTATCGCATGAGCTCAAAATCTCATCTTAGATCTTCCGCAGCAGGTCGTCTCTCTGTCCCTGAATTTCGTTTAGTCACCTCTTCCTTCTTCTGATTAAGTCCTTTATGAAACTCCTCTTTTCTCGCTGTTTCTCAGATAACCTTCGAGCTTGATTCTGTCGTTTTGGTTTGGCTGCTCTTCATTTTGCTTTTGACCTTGAGTGTGAGACGGTGGCAACATATAACAATGTTTTTCTCTTCCCCCGTTTCAGATCTGTGAGGAACTTGGAGTGAAGAGCCCAACCAACGTAAAACTCTTTGCAGCAAAAGGTGAGCGGTGGAAGTTGAAGGAATGCCATTATTAAAACAGATCTGTTCCCATATTTATATATTTTTAATCCTTAAATTATTATAATATTTGATTAAAGCGGGTAAACTGCACCTTCTTTAGAATGTAGCAGGAAAAGCCCTGACTATCCTTTAAGGACTAAAGCTGCTCTGAAAGAAATCAGTAAACTGACCGGAATAACGTCCGTCTTCTCTTAAAGACGAGAAACTGGACCGTAACTTGATGAACGTTCACTAAACAGACTCTTAATTTGCTTTCGTTTGCAGGTGGAGCTTCGTCAGAGAGGAGCTCGTCAGGACTGCTAGAGTGGGAGTCTGTTAACGACGCCATGGAGGCTCTTGCTATGATGAACCATTACCAGATGAAGAACCCAAGTAAGCAGCAAACACAGGTTCTAAGATACAGAGGCAGAACTGCTGCCAAACAAACGAGGCTCCGGTGAACATCAGAAAACCGGGCGCGGCAGAGCAGCTCTGTTTACCGGCAACACCTACTGCTCAGAGTCTTTGTTTGTCCCCAGCCCGTGTAGCATGGCTGGTCTCGCTGCCCTACTGACAGCTCAGTTATGACGAAATGTAACGAAGAGCTGTTTTTACTGAAATGTGTCTGAATGTTTTCCTTTGCTGCGATTTGGTTTAATATTCGGACTTGTTTGTTTTCAGATGGTCCGTACCCTTACACGCTGAAGCTGTGCTTCTCCACCGCACAGCACGCCAACTGAGACTCGTCCCCACATAGCGTCCCCTCCTTACGGCACCATCTCACTGTCCCCGCTACGTTCTTCATCCCCGATAGGTTCTCCGTATGTGTGCCGTCATGTCCGATTGAGCCGCAGCACACGCTGGGAGAGTGAAACTGGCAAAACTGTCATTGTTTTTATAGAAAAGGAGAAAAGTGAAATGCTTTTGTACCAGTATTTTCTGTTTAATGTATTCCTTTTTTTTTTTTTTTTTTTTTTTTTTTTTTTTTTTAATTTTTAAATTGCTTTCCATTATTGACTGTTAGCTGTGTGCTCAGCACCTCACTTTTGGAAATGTCAGCCTGTAAAGGTGACCGCGTCTTTTTTCTCTAATTGTAAAATAAAAATTGGTGATGATGAAAGCCCTGTGGTCCTGGCTCTTTAATGCGCAGATTTAAGTGCCATTTACGATTTTAATAAATGATCTTTCTATAATGGTACTTTTTAATTAGAATAAAACAACATTAAAAATAACTGGAATGGCATCTAAAAATAACCATCTGGACCACCTTATGTCTAGAACTGTTGTGTTAAACGACTGGTTGACTGGTTTAGATTTCAGTCTGGATGATCGGGAGTCTAGTGATTTATTTGCAGTTTGAACAGGGAGGTAATGAAACCACAGCCATGTTCTGAAGGTTCTCCACAAGGGGGAGCTCTTGGCCACTTCGGTGAACACGAGGAAACCCACACCAGCAGGAGCTGATGGATGGATGGATGGATGAATGTAGCTCATTCTTCTTTAAAGACGTGGTGATGCTTCCAGTTAAAACCAAGAGCACCGTTAAATCCAGAACCAGGACCACTCCAGCAGGCGTGTGGGAGTCGCTCCAGTCTTTGACTTTAGAAAGTTGCATTAAAAGTTTTATTCAGTGGTGTTTATTCTGACAGAGCGTTTGTTGAAGTTAATTTAGGAGTAATTTTGTTCAAACGTGTATAAGTGTGTGTGTGGAGATCTCTTCCTTACAGGTGATTTTAGTTTTGCGTCTCTAGTTTTGTTTGGACCTTCCCGGACACCATAAGAGCAAACAAGGAAGTCGAGTTTGTAATTAATTGCTGAATAAATGTAGTTCTAATCCATCACAACAGGGTCGTGTTTTTGTTTCCGGTTTTAATTGAAAGATCCTCAGGAGCGAGCGGGGGACTTTTATTTTGTATTTTGAGCTGTGGCGGCAGTCTGGCGATACTGAGGCAGAAATACTGATCAATAAGAGCAATGAACTCTTTAATCAGGTCTTTTGTGGGAAGTAAGTGAAGTCCCGTTTCTGTTGAAATGCAGTGATTAAATAAATCCAGTTGTTTCAGTAGAAAGTTAACGGAATGCACCGTCGCATGTTTTCCGAGTTTTCCCTTCCACCTTAACTTTCCTGACCGCCGCCGAGCGCTCCGTAACGACCGGCGCAGGATTTAAGGTGGACCGGAACCTTCCGCGACAAAGAGTGAGATTTAGGGTTAAACTGGAGTGTTTGTGTTTTGGCTTCACTGCAGCGCTACCAGCGCGTTAATAACATCAATAATCCGCTTTAATGACTGAAAACGGACACTAAACCTGCCGTTTCGGTGAATTAACGGGTTCCTGTGACCCCAGCTGACCTGCTGCAGATCAATGACCAGATCTCCAAACACAGGTCCAACCTTCAGTGAGCAGTCCGGGCTATCTTCCAGTATTTCGGTATTATTCACTTTAAACAGCTGCGCGGAACAGAAACAAGGAAAAGTAGGTGAAAGGTCACTGAGTGAGGTACTGATGATGAACATTGCTGTGAGGGTCTGATTGTATCAGTGAGGTACTGATGATGAACATTGCTGTGAGGGTCTGATTGTATCAGTGAGGTACTGATGATGAACATTGCTGTGAGGGTCTGATTGTATCAGTGAGGTACTGATGATGAACATTGCTGTGAGGGTCTGATTGTATCAGTGAGGTACTGATGATGAACATTGCTGTGAGGGTCTGATTGTATCAGTGAGGTACTGATGATGAACATTGCTGTGAGGGTCTGATTGTATCAGTGAGGTACTGATGATGAACATTGCTGTGAGGGTCTGATTGTATCAGTGAGGTACTGATGATGAACATTGCTGTGAGGGTCTGATTGTATCAGTGAGGTACTGATGATGAACATTGCTGTGAGGGTCTGATTGTATCAGTGAGGTACTGATGATGAACATTGCTGTGAGGGTCTGATTGTATCAGTGAGGTACTGATGATGAACATTGCTGTGAGGGTCTGATTGTATCAGTGAGGTACTGATGATGAACATTGCTGTGAGGGTCTGATTGTATCAGTGAGGTACTGATGATGAACATTGCTGTGAGGGTCTGATTGTATCAGTGAGGTACTGATGATGAACATTGCTGTGAGGGTCTGATTGTATCAGTGAGGTACTGATGATGAACATTGCTGTGAGGGTCTGATTGTATCAGTGAGGTACTGATGATGAACATTGCTGTGAGGGTCTGATTGTATCAGTGAGGTACTGATGATGAACATTGCTGTGAGGGTCTGATTGTATCAGTGAGGTACTGATGATGAACATTGCTGTGAGGGTCTGATTGTATCAGTGAGGTACTGATGATGAACATTGCTGTGAGGGTCTGATTGTATCAGTGAGGTACTGATGATGAACATTGCTGTGAGGGTCTGATTGTATCAGTGAGGTACTGATGATGAACATTGCTGTGAGGGTCTGATTGTATCAGTGAGGTACTGATGATGAACATTGCTGTGAGGGTCTGATTGTATCAGTGAGGTACTGATGATGAACATTGCTGTGAGGGTCTGATTGTATCAGTGAGGTACTGATGATGAACATTGCTGTGAGGGTCTGATTGTATCAGTGAGGTACTGATGATGAACATTGCTGTGAGGGTCTGATTGTATCAGTGAGGTACTGATGATGAACATTGCTGTGAGGGTCTGATTGTATCAGTGAGGTACTGATGATGAACATTGCTGTGAGGGTCTGATTGTATCAGTGAGGTACTGATGATGAACATTGCTGTGAGGGTCTGATTGTATCAGTGAGGTACTGATGATGAACATTGCTGTGAGGGTCTGATTGTATCAGTGAGGTACTGATGATGAACATTGCTGTGAGGGTCTGATTGTATCAGTGAGGTACTGATGATGAACATTGCTGTGAGGGTCTGATTGTATCAGTGAGGTACTGATGATGAACATTGCTGTGAGGGTCTGATTGTATCAGTGAGGTACTGATGATGAACATTGCTGTGAGGGTCTGATTGTATCAGTGAGGTACTGATGATGAACATTGCTGTGAGGGTCTGATTGTATCAGTGAGGTACTGATGATGAACATTGCTGTGAGGGTCTGATTGTATCAGTGAGGTACTGATGATGAACATTGCTGTGAGGGTCTGATTGCAGCGTTAGTGAGGTCAGGTACTGATTGCTGTGTAACATCATGAAGGTGGATCAGACTGGTGGGTGTGGTTTAGGACGCAGCAGAACTTACTGTCTCTACAAACATCATCTAAACTCCAGACGAACCCCAGGGACGAGCTGCTGTTCAGACTGATCTGGGATCAGATTCCTCCGTATTTAGGATTGATTCTAGATCAGCTCCTGAAAACACCCTGCTGTGTAAAAAGGTTAAAGTTTGTCTCCTGGATGTCTCGCATCTCTCCTGCAGGCTACTTTTGTTTTCTGAAGGGGTGTGTGTGTGTGTGTGTGTGTGTGTGTGTAAATGTGCCGTATGTTCTGTTTTGTGTTTTTCAGGCAGGGCTCTCTGGTCTCCTACTCTGACTGCGGTTCGAGCAATGTCTGCCTCCAGCGGCCCCACCCCGCCTTTCACCACCCTGTCAATCAGCCGCCCAGCCAATCACATCACTCACGTGGAGCTGCACCGGCCAGAAAAAAGCAATGCCATGAACAAGGCCTTCTGGAGGTACACACTGCTCCAACACTGTGTATACTATTTAAACTCTCTATATACACTATACACTATTTAAACTCTCTATATACACTATATACTATATAAACTGTACTATATACACTATATACTATATACACTGTCTCTATATACTATATAAACTGTACTATATACACTATGTACTATATAAACTGTACTATATACACTATATACTATATAAACTGTCTCTATATACACTATATAAACTGTACTATATACACTATATACTATATAAACTGTACTATATACACTATATACTATATACACTGTCTCTATATACTATATAAACTGTACTATATACACTATGTACTATATAAACTGTACTATATACACTATATACTATATAAACTACTATATACACTATACACTATATGAACTGTACTATATACACTATACACTATATGAACTGTCTCTATATACAGTATATAAACTATGAACTGTACTATATATACTATATAAACTGTCTCTGTATATACTATATAAACTAAATGGGTTTGTGTTTGTGCAGTGAAATGGTCGACTGTTTTAATCAGATTTCTGAAGATCCGGAGTGTAGAGTTGTTGTTTTCTCAGGAGCCGGAAAGATTTTTACAGCAGGTAACCAACAGTGTCTGTCTGTCTGTCTCTCTCTCTCTCTCTCTCTCTCTCTCTGTCTCTCTCTCTGTCTGTCTCTCTCTCTGTCTCTCTCTCTCTCTGTCTCTCTCTCTCTCTCTCTCTGTCTGTCTCTCTCTCTGTCTCTCTCTCTCTCTCTCTCTGTCTCTCTCTCTCTCTGTCTCTCTCTCTCTCTGTCTGTCTCTCTCTCTCTCTCTCTCTCTCTCTCGCGCTGTCTCTCTCTCTCTCTCTCTCTCTCTCTCTCTCTCTCTCTCTCTCTCGCTCTCTCTCTCTAAATAGATAAATTAGGCCAGCAAATGAGCAGAAAGACAGTGGTATTCAGTGTGTGTGTGTGTGTGTGTGTGTGTGTGTGTGTGTGTGTGTGTGTGTGTGTGTGTGTGTGTGTGTGTGTGTGTGTGTAGGTATTGACCTCATGGATTTAGCTGGTGATCTGCTGCAGCCTGAAGGAGATGATAACGCTCGGGTCGCGTGGAACGTTCGGCGCATCATTGGTAGATACCAGGAAACCTTCTCAGTCATCGAAAAGGCAAGACGACCTGTAACCTTAATCACTGAAAACACCATCAGACTTTCCTTCATGTTCCAAACTGGACTGATCTGAGAACAGCCAACAGAAAATCATGAACACGATTAAATCTCAAAAAATAATCTGAAGTTCTTTAAAATTCTTTTTTTTTCCATTCTTTCTGGATGCGCCAGTTTCTAAATAATCTAATCCGTGCTTGACTGATGGAGATGAGGGGTGGAGAGGTGTGATGGATGTTTTGGTTTGTTGTTTTAATCTCCGATGTTCTCCGCAGTGTCCTAAGCCCGTGGTGGTGGCCATCCATGGAGCATGTGTCGGAGGAGGTCTGTAGGAGGATCTTCTACCTCGTCTACACAGTCTGGAGCTTTTAACACTTTCCAGACAGAAACCAACACATTTACAGTTCTGTGCAAAAGTCTTGAGCTCCTCATTTCTTCTTGCTTTCCTTCCAGGAATCCAGACGTTCTTGTGTTTATAGTGTAAAGCTGAAGAACAGTTCTCCAGATCTTCCTGATGGACAAAGTCTTAGTTTTTCATTTTCAGTAAACATTAGAAATTAGCATATTAGAGGGACAGCTTAGGTTAGACGCTTTTGGAGACAGTGTCAGAGAGGCAAGATTGCATTGGTTTGGACCTGTCCAGAGGAGGGACAAGGATTATATTGGCAGGAAGATGTTGAGGATGGAGCTGCCACACTGTGAAGTGGTGGTCTAGTGGTGTCTTATCTATGAACCTGTGGCTCAAGAGGTCCCAGGTTCGAATCCCACCTCCAGCACTTCCATCACTGGGTCCCTGAGCAAGACCCTGAATCCTGAGTGTCTCCAGGGGGGACTGTCCCTGTAATCAGGACATGGAAGACACTCTGGAGAAGATCATCTGATCATCTAAATGCTGCAAATGTAAATGTAGAAGATTCCCTGCACCTGAGCAGCTTCAGAGGCTGATGCAGTGTCAGCGTTGCCGTCTCCAAACCGTTTAACGTAGCTAATCTCACTACCATCTGAAAAACCTTCCCTTTCATTCTTGTTGAAGGAGCTGGTCTAAGAGAGTTGAGGCTGTGCTGGAGAATAACGGTGGTGGTGGTGAATATTGACTTTAAAGCTGGTTAGAATGAAACTCTCTTTGTGTTTAGACTGGAGTTACATGTGTTTGTACACAAATCGCGGACCTACTGTCTCACCTTCACACAGAACAGACAGAAACGAGAGGTTGAAGACTTTTGCACAGGACTGTATATCAGACGTAAAGGTACTGATCCAGAAACTGTTCAGTTCTGAGGGATCAAGAAAGGCTGGACTGCTGCTGAAATAACCTGGAACTGTTGTAGTGGAAAAAAAACAGGAAAATAGTTTTAAGTGTTTGTAGGATAAACTAGTGCCGGTAATGTGTGTGTGTGTGTGTGTGTGTGTGTGTGTGTGTGGGGCAGGTGTGGACCTGATTACAGCCTGTGATGTTCGCCTCTGCTCGCAGGACGCCTGGTTTCAGGTGAAGGTATGAGCAGCGTTTGCGGCCGTGTGTTCTTTTTTGCGGTTTCCTGAATCAGTAACGTCTGAACGTATGTTTGACCGACACTTTTCTGTCAGTGTCATCTTCCTGACGGGACAAAGTTACAGTCACCTTTTTAAAATCTCATCCACTGTGGTTGAAAATCTCTCCTGGATGTTTTACATTTTCATTTTTGTAGATGAGAAACAGCTTAAATTCCAGAGGCGGGCCTGAGCATTTGTTTTTCTTTTATTTTTTTTACTTTTTAAAGCTGTTTGAATAAATATGCATATTAAGCTCCTCCCACTGTCTGGTTAGGAGGTGGACCTGGGCTTGGCAGCAGATGTTGGAACCTTGCAGCGTCTTCCGAAAGTGGTCGGCAGTCAGAGGTAAAGTGAAAGTGACTATTAGTCATTGTGAACGCGGTGAACCAAACACATCCTCTGTATTTATCACACACACCATCCCGACATATCCAGCACCTGGGGAGCAGCGATGAGGACGGTACCTTGATCAAGGGAACCTCAAAACAAACTGCTGTACTCCCTGATCCTGGGGCCTCGTCCCTAAACCCTAGGACACCTCCTCCGTCACACATCTTCACTCTGAAATTTAAAGGGTGCTGGTGGTCTAATGTAGGATACTTGCCTACAGACCTATAGCCCAGGTTCTAATCCCACCTCCAGCACTACCACCACTGGGTCCCTGAGACCCTGAACCCTGAGTGTCTCCAGGGGAGACTGTCCCTGTAATCAGGACATGGAAGACACTCTGGAGAAGAGCGTCTGATAAATGTAAATGATTAAATAATAATGTCTCACTTGTTCCTTCACTGTTCTCAGCCTGGTGAACGAATTGGCTCTTACAGCGAGGAAGATGTATTCTGATGAAGCCAAGAGCTCTGGACTGGTCAGGTGAGTTATCTTTATTATAAATTCACTTTTTGGATCTGTAAATACCCAAGGAATCTGGGGAATCTGTCACATTTATTAAAATGATTATTTTACGTACTGTTCTAGTGAAGTAGTCCGTGCTGCGTGTTGTGTAAATCTGCGTGTTTTCTGCATCTCCTCAGTCGCGTGTTCCCCGATAAAGACGCACTGATGGCGGGAGCGATGGAGATCGCCGGAGAAATCGCGTGTCGGAGCCCCGTCGCTGTTCAAGGAACCAAAGTGAATCTTCTTTACTCCCGAGACCACAGCGTCCCCGACAGTCTGAAATATGTGGTGAGTCTGGACGGCTGATCGAAGTTCATTTTAGCCTGAGAGACTCGTTGCTTAGCGAAAATCCTAAAATGATGTGGATACATTTTCTGGTAAAGATGAAAGTTTTAATCCTGTTGGAACCAAACACCCTGGGACCTCACTAACGCTACAATCAGACCCTCACAGCAATGTTCATCATCAGTACCTCACTGATACAATCAGACCCTCACAGCAATGTTCCTGGTTCTTCCAGTCTTGTCTCTGTATTTTGACTGAGGTTCTGTGTCTCCAGGCCGCCTGGAACATGAGCATGCTGCAGACCCAGGACCTGGTGAAGTCCGCCCAGGCCATCATGGAGAAGAAAAGTCCTAAAGAGGTTCTCTTCTCAAAGCTGTAATGGAAGAGACCCGGGCTCCAGCGTCAGGAGCTTTTGGGTTCTTCCTGTCGGTTCTAATGATTCTAACCAAGCCAGAACCTCCAGACAGCTCTGCTGTGTTTTGCCTTTTTTGAAGCATTGCTGGATGTGATGTTTCACCTCATAATCACTTATTTTAGGTGTTGAAAGAATGAACTTCTCCATTAAAATACTTTGGAGGTTAGAACGTTCTGTATCATCTCTTGTGTGAATGTGATGTAGAACTTTAATCCAAATAAAGCACAAAACGTCCCGTCTGACCTCCGGCAGGGTGGTGATATCCATCCATCCATCCATTTTCTGCCGCTTGTCCCAAATGGGGTCGCGGGGGGGGGGGGCTGGTGTCCAACCCAGCGCACACAGGGCGAGGACGGGGGACGCACCCTGGACAGGTCGCCAGCCCATCGCAGGGAGGAGCGGGATGGGGACAGTACCTTGCTCAAGGGTACCTCAGGGCAACCTATTGGGAAGGGGTTCAAACCCCCGATCCGCCGATCATGCGGCCAACACCTGAACCACCGGGTCACCGCCGCCCCCACGTGGTGATGTTTGCCCTGATAAACTGTCCAAACATATTTCACAAACACAATAACTACGACACGACTCACTGTTTCATCATAAAGAAGAATTAGCCTTCGTCTTCAAATTTCATGAATAATAATGACAATAAATATTAATAAAATAATCACATTTGTGTCACCATCTTTTCTTTTGGTTCCAAAATAATCACTCTCTCCCACCGAGCTGTCTCCCCACAATGAGAAGGTCCTGGGTTTGATTCCTATGCGGGACGATCCAGGATTTAGAAAAGTGTGGAGATCTGATTTCATTGCTGCACAAAATCGTGCATGCGCGCGTGTGTGTGTGTGTGTAAGATTAGAAGATGCATCAGCAGCGTTCCAGCGTCCCGGTGTTGAGTTATGATGAGCAGCTGACTCTTCCGTTTGAGGACGCTGCTCAGTGAGGTATAAAGAGGGCGCAGGACAGAGAGACACGTCCAGACGGAGGAGAGCAGCAGAATATTTGCATCATGATGGTGTCTGGGAGACGAGGAGTGATGATGATGATGATGATGATGATGCTTCTTTGTGACTTTGCCTCTCCTGGTAAGATTTCTGTACACTGAAGATGCTGAAGATCAAAAGTTTGGACCAAAATTCTAGGAGTTACATTAATACTTTATAGTTAACAGAGGTATTAAGTTTAATTATTAAATAAATTATTAAGTTACAATTTAAATTTGGATTTTCAATATAAATTATATTCAATTTATAATTTATACTTGCATAAAATATATAAAAATATATCAAATCAGTTAACAGTGTTTATGTTTGCGTAAATATTAAGTCAGTTTTAATATTAATTAGCATTAATGCTACATAAATGAGGACTGATCTATCAAATTTTATTGACAAATTAGCATTCGTATTTATATCGAGTTATTTTTTACATTATTAATAAGTAGTAGTAAGAAGGTTCTAGAGAGTCAATGCCACATTAAAGCTGGCTGGGAAACGTTACAGTGTTCTATCCTCTCAGGGCGGGTTCTGTGGAAGATGAAGGTGCGGGTGCGAGAAGAACAGGAGCGCCGTGCTCAGGACCACGTGAAGGTTCGGCCATTAGAGGGCGTCATTCAGCAACACCTGCAGCACTTCGACCGGAGTCTTGGTGAAACCTTCCCTCAGGTAGAGCTCAGGTGTGATTAACCAATCAGTGCAGCTCAGATGCCAGATTCTGATTGGCTAAGACTCCCTGTGTTGTTACTTTGATTTCTTATTTCTCATCACACTTCATCTGAGATGAGAGGAGACATCTAGCTCTTCCTTTATTCCAGAGGTTCTTTGTGAACGAAGCGTTTTGGGAGCGTCCCCATGGGCCAGTGTTCCTCTACATTGGGGGTGAAGGTCCTCTCTCTGAATTCAGCGTCCTGATGGGTATCCCACCTTTCAGCCCTCAAAATAAAAATTATTCCAGCTACTCTGACATAACCATACACTTCCCTAGAACATTGAGACCAGTTCCTCTGTTTTTTACACTGAAGACATGTGGGTTTGACAGCTGAGCAAGAGTTTAGACATCAGAATTTCAGGTTTTATTTCCTGGTATTTGCATAAAATTGGATTTGCTGTCCTAATATTTTTGGAGGGGACCATTATTGTGCTGCCATAAATATATGACAACATTTGACCTTTGGACACAAAGGTCAAACAAGGGTTCTGTCTGCCACTCAGGTCACCATGTCGACATGGCGAAGGACCACGGGGCTCTGCTGGTGGCCCTGGAGCACCGATTCTACGGCCGGAGCTTGATCCCAGAAGGCCTGGAGACCCGGAACCTGCAGCATCTCTCCAGCCAGCAGGCGTGAGTGATCTTCTGAATGATCCTTGGCTCTTCAACTGTACTTGGTTCATATAAAGTGAAGGTTCTTTAATTTACTTCTAGAAACAGATAAAGAACCAACTATTGAAAGGTTCTTAAGGCAGTTGAAAATGGGTCATTATCACATCCTTTAAGCCCCGCCCACCTGGAGGGCAAAACAGATCCTGCTCCTACTGGCCTCCACTGATCTTCAACAGGGTTGTTTCTCCAAAACACTCAAACTGATGATGCTGAGAAGACAAAGTCTTCTGGAGGCTTATGCTGTTGGACATGTCTCTGTCCTGGGGGAGGAAATGAAACCAGTCAGAATGGACGCCAGATTTTACATGTAGTTGGTTCATTTTTGGTGGAACCAAAGCAGCGGAACAGACGGGCTGTGTCCCAAACTGCACACTTCTACACTTTACACACTACATCACTGTGTGTGTCCAGTGGTTGTGCACTATTTGTCCACACTATTGAGTGTGTGTCCAGTTTGGGACATGGTTGTGTGGACAGTGATGTAACGAGAGATCAGTAATCAGTTCTCCAGTTAAAGATCTTCATCTTCAGTCTGAGAACTTCTCGATGATTGTTGGAGAGAAGAGGGACGCTCGCTAACATCAGCTCATCATCACCCTTTACTGTAACAGTGAGAGTCTCTCGTCCTCCGTCTCCCGAGCGGCGGCGTTACTGACCGTCCACACTGAGGACACACACAGCTGTCTGTCCAC
>CM029387.1:22266759-22311759 GCA_017165825.1 Hepsetus odoe
CTCTCTCTCTCTCTCTCTCTCTCTCTCTCTCTCTCTCTCTCTCTCTGTCTCTCAGTATGAAGAGCTGGTGCAGTACCCAGGGTCTGAGATCATGCCTGTGGGGGGGTACGGAGAAGCCATGAGGTCACTGCCCCCCCCTCACTACGGCCACGCTGTACCTGATTCGCTCAAACACCATCGAGATCAGATCTATGGGTGAGTCAAAGCTACATTTTTCCTGCCTGCTTGGTAAAGTGACCGTTGCTCTGACATGCTTTAACCCTGCCCACTTTATCATTGGGTCAGCCAATCAGAGCTTGTTTACATTTCAGAAAAGCACAGAAACCAAAAACAGAAAAGCAATTAATGCCTATCGTCGATGGAAAAATATGGGAGGGGTCCTTTAGTTTAGATTTGCTTAACCCTGTCCATGTGTGTGTGTGTGTGTGTGTGTGTGTGTGTGTAGCCATCCGTTGTTCCCTCTCCTTGCTCTGGTGTTTGAGAAATGTGAACTGGCCACCTGCTCACCACGTGACTCCACCTCCTTGTCAAACTCCTCCCAACTCCCTGGAATGACCAATCACAGCGATGTTTGCTCCTCAGATTCGTTTAACGAGGACATTGCTGCCTTCGCTAAACAGGTGAGTGACCCATCTTATCCTCATGTGGGAAATAATGTCCTTCCGTTCATCCACCCACCCATCCGTCCATCCACCCATTCATGCACCCATCCATCCATCCATCCATCCATCCATCCATCCAGCCAGCCACCCATCCATCCATCCATCCAGCCACCCATCCACCCATCCATCCATCCATCCATCCATCCATCCATCCATCCATCCATCCATCCAGCCACCATCCATCCATTCATCCATCCATCCACGGCATGAAAGATGAGGAGGATGCACACATACACACACACACTAATATTAATAGTCAGTCAGACTGTCAGTCAGTCACTTTCTGCTGCTTGTCCCAAATGGGGACGCGGGGGAGTGCTGGAGTCCAACCCAGCACACACAGGGCGAAGGACGGGGGACACACCCCTGGACAGGTCACTAATATTAATAATAAATTGATATTGCATTTTTTTCAGATACGTTCAGAAAAACCCATCTTTTCATCAAATCCAGAACTGGACAATCTGGTAAGACACAGCTCTTAACCACACACACACACACACACACACACACACACACACAGTCACATGCTCCTGATTAAGTGGTTGTTATTTCACTGACACTGAACAGCACTGACATGATCCGTTCCTCCTCAGATGATCCAGGCCATCCAAGTGTTGCGCTTCCACCTGCTGGAGTTAGAAAAGGTGAGTGTGGAGCGTCTGATTCTGCTTCTGATCCGTTACTGTTCTGTGCCCGTGAGTCGGTCCTCAGTGCCATCCTGTGTCTTCTGCAGGTCCATGATCTGTGTGACAACTTCTGCCATCGTTACATCACCTGTCTTAAGGGCAAGATGCCCACAGATTTGGTTCTGGAGGAGCGAGACAGCGGCTCCAAGTCTGACATGGAGGACTTCACCGGTTCCTGCACCAGCCTTTCAGAACAGGTGAGTAACATCCGGCGGCACCGCCTGAATGGGATGGGCCAGTCTGAAGAGATTTATTAGAGATGGGCGGAAGATTAGAAGACATTTTTGACTTACAGGATTAAGAAGATAAAGAAGAACTGATGACATAAAAAATTCTAATAATAATATTAATGCAATTAATATTTGTGATAAGTATTTGTATATATATTTTTTTTTCTAATTTGTAAAATTACCATTAAAAATGTCAAGTCAACTGAAGAATGAAGTAATTAAGGTCGATCAGAGTAATATTTAATAAAGTATGTGCTCTCATTGTAGGTGGAAATGAAATTCTCGCGGTGTATAATCCACCACTGGTTCCGTGGTTGTTGCCTGTCGTCTGTTTAAACAGACGTGTGTGTGAAGTGTTTATTTATGTTCTCGAATCGAACTGATCGAGTCGAATCAGGGTGAGATTTGAAGCTGCGTGAATCAACAAATCAATTTGTGAAGAATGACACTGAATCAGGATTCAAGAGTCGAGAGGTGTTATTGATCACATGCTCAGTTAAACAGGTACATCCGGCAGACGACCAGAACCTGGTGGACTATAATTACCCTCAACATACTACATTTGAAACAATTATTAGAACATCGAATCAGGAGGAGGTTTTATGGGAGGTGCTTCGTTCTGTTGGAAGGAGGTTCCACAGTTTTGGTTCCACGGCAAAAAGAGATGCCGTCGCACTGACTGTTGCTCTCTCTCCTGATCTAGAATCAGTCTTGGTTGCGAGACACAGATGACTGTGTGTCTACCCCCTCAGGGACCCCCAGTGCTTCCTGTGGACTCACCACACACAGCGTGGAGAACTGCAGCGACGCCGGTACACACACACACACACACACACACCAAATATACTCATATAGACTTACACACCATTCGGTTCAGCAAAATAATCCACAGGGGACAGATGGCAGTTTAGAATATTATATATATATATATTATTTTAATAACAGACAGGACTATATTTTCTATAATTAAACTGCTCAGTCATTCCTGTTAATGTTGCCAATGAAGCCATTTATAATATTATTCCTCTGAGACTTTCATTCTTTATTAACCACGTTAATGACTGGCTCGTTGCTTTAAAACCTCTGTTAATGTTTGAATTCCAAATGCATATTTAATTTAATGATGCAAATTTTGGGTGTAATTGCAATTTATCAGAATAAAAAACTACAGTCGACACTTCGAGTTGATAATACATGTCAGATAAACTCTTTTTTCTACATTTTTCTTCCTAAATGTAGTTCTATTTTTAAACCTACTTATATTCCAGCATAGAAGTGTCAGAATTATTCTAGTTTAGTTGTTAATTTTTTCAAGTTCATTATATTCTATAAGGCTTCTGGTTCCTAGCTGAGACTTTTTGTATTTTAAAGTGTAAAAGGGAATTTGTGAGCTCTTTGTGCATCATTCCTGTGCGAATAAAATACGTCACATCACCACAGCTACTGTCTGAAGGCAAAATTATGAAGCTAAATCTAGAAATTAAAGAGTTTTTTCTGAACCTTCACTTTAATGACTTACTGTGCATGCGTTTCCCTTTCGTCCCAGGAGACGGACTGGACGGAGCTGTAGCGTCTCCCAGCACAGGAGAGGACGACGACTCAGACCGAGACAGAAGAAGCAACAAGAAAAGAGGGATTTTCCCCAAAGTGGCAACCAATATCATGAGAGCGTGGCTCTTCCAGCATTTATCGGTAAGAGAGCCTCGGGCGAGAGGGTCCCTCGCTGAATATAAGAGATTTGATTTGGATGTTTGGGTCATTTCTGTATGAATAAAATAAAAAATCTACACATATGGCATCCCAGTTTGGTAAAAGTGAAGAGAATTTATTTTCACACATTTGAGTAAAGTCACCGCGTCACTTTTTCAGGGGATTAAAGAGGAAGAAGTTCAGAAAAGCCCTGTGTTTGTCATCTCGGGTCAGTAGGTGTGAAATCTGAATTTCATGAACTCGCTTCCGGGTAATAATGTGAGGCTTAACGGAGCTGAAATGAGAGGCTGTACAGTAACGAGCATATGGTAATTAGCCCTTAATGAAGCTGCCGTAATTACACACTGAGCTCCTGCACAGCGGCTATAAATAAAGAGCGGAGGGGCATCGTGCTGTAGTCTGGGGCCTATCTAGAACCAAAGCAGCTTTCGGCTGAACCGTGAGCAGGGACGTGGTACTTTACAGTAAATCAAATCTAATAACGATTTAGAATCACAGGAGTGGGCTGTACGGCAGAAATTCGTCACGACAAGACACTTTCTAGCTACATCACTATAAAGATATCGGTACAATATCACCAGATTAATCCCTTTTCTTAATTCACATCATTACAATCATAATTACACCCCTAATTATAATATCTCTCTGTTTGATTATTTGGGTTGGAATTTATTTAGTTTTCTATTTGTATGTCTGTTTATTTTCTTATTTGTTTATGTGTTTCCTGCCCCGCAGCGCCTTTAAATTCAGAATACATAATATATCACACCATATCATTCATCTAAATCTCATTTTCTCCAGTAAAGACCATCAGTTTCACTGGAAAAGTCGTTTCTTCAGTCTCCCGAAGAAACGAAACACAAATGGGTTTGATTATAGATTTTGTGTCTGAAAGAATGCCGGATGTCCTTTTAAACCCAGGTTCTCTTTTGCGCCCTCCCAGCACCCGTATCCATCTGAAGAACAGAAAAAACAGCTTTCTCAAGACACAGGACTCACCATCCTCCAGGTCAACAACTGGTGAGTCTTCGTCCCCGCTGGTCTTCCCCACCGAGCTCCCTAACAGCGTTCATCTGTCTACATTTACCAATCAATACTGATCGATAAAGGCCTGCACCTCCATCCATACTCGTTAAGCTGTAACGAGGATTAATGTTGTTCAGCTCCACGGGAAATAAAGTTCATCCAGTGTCGATGTTGCTGTGTGCTCACCCTCGCGTTCAGTGTGTGATTCCTCTCTTTCGTTCAGGTTTATAAACGCCAGACGCAGAATAGTCCAGCCCATGATCGACCAGTCGAATCGCTCAGGTAAACAACACCTGCTTAGACCATCACACAACATATGATTCTCTAGTTTATTTTAAAGGACACATCTTACAATTTTCTTGTATTTTATTTCGTTGTTTCATGAGGTGAAAGCAGGTCTCACTTTTTAACATCTCCACCCTTTAGGATGATCTCCTTCTGTTTCTTCTTCTCCTTTCAGCTCCTTTCAGTCTTCCTGTCCTCTGCATCTTCCCCTTTCACACTGTCCCTCCTCTTTGTCCTTCCTCTTCTCCTCTTTCCTGGCAGCTCCATCCTCAACATCCTTCTCCTGATTTACTCCACGTCTCTCCTCTGGACACATCCAAACCAACAGTGTCACTTCTCTCACTTTGCCTACAAGCTGTCCAGCCTGACCTGTCCTCTAATATAATCCTTTCCATCTCGTCCCTCCTGAAGCAGGACATTGTAGGCTAATATCGTTACTGTGCCTTTAAGAGTAAAATATGTAAATGACCACTTTTCTTCTAAAACTAGACCTGTCTCAAAAAGCAGCTAAATTTACTGAAGGCTCAGTAAGACGATATGTTTAACTGTCTTGGTTTTTGTGACATCACAAAGATAGTTTTAATAAAACTTTTATTCATTTTATATTCGAAAAAGGAAAAGCCCATTTTAAACTGATATTAGTCCTCTAACTAAAAGTCCTCCAGCTTTTTGGGTTTTTGTGCTCCGATTAACATCTCTCTCTCTCTGTGTGTGTGTGTGTGTGTGTGTGTGTGTGTGTTCACACAGGTCAAGGTGCCCCATACAGCCCAGAGGGGGCAGCTATAGGAGGTTATGGATTGGAGGGTCAACCTCACTTAGGCCTTAGGACAGCAGGTAAGCTTGAAGCTGTGGCTGCATGGCAGAGTCAATTGCATTGATTAAAGTAATTAGAACTTAATTAAAGAGCCATTCATCACCGTCACTGCAGGAAGGGACAATGACAGAATGTTGCTTAGCGACCATGGTCACCTATATAAACTGCATTACATGGCGGGGAAAAAGTTTAGTTATTACTACAGCTTATAATAAGCTGAATTATAGATGGAACTTTAATGTATATATAATCACGTTTCGGGATCTTATTTTTTATCGTGGCAGGTCTTCAGGGAATGCCGTCTCTGCCTGCTGACTACCCCGGGGCGCTCCTGCCCCAGCCGGGATACACCCACGCCGCCCCGTCTCTGCACCCCTACCCTGCTCCCCACCCGGCCATGCTGCTGCATCCGCCCCCCCATCCGCATCCCGCCGAACCTCTTATAGGACAAGGCCTGGACATCCACGCCCACTGAGAACAGGGGAGGGGACGGGGGCAGAAAGGGGGGATGGAGCCCACACACTCCCGGTGCACTGGTTTCACAGCACAGTTCAGAAGTACTCACCATACGACCTGTCCCACTAGCCCTTTATAATCTCACCCCCAGCCTCCCAAACCCTCCTGTGACTGTCCCGAACTGAAAGACATTGCCTGAAGGAAGGCGTTTCGTTCCTCGGCTGTGAGCACACGCATTTCTTTTCATTAAATGTTTTATTTCAAGACTTTGCACGCTACACATGAAAGAAACAAAATATACTCCGCACCCATGTCTTCCTATGGCCTTTAGGGTGATCTGAACCCTCTCCTGCTTCCCCAAACTGAACTCTGGGGTCTCCGAGGCCTCGCTCGCCTTGCCTACAAGCCCTTTCTTCAGGAACACTGACAGAGGAGCATGCCAGATGTCTGCAGTCTGGTGCCTTCACAACTGTACCAAATAGTCCCGCAAGAGTCTTCTAGAACCGACGTTTCCGTCAAGCCTCTCCACAAACCCAAAGACTCGTTCGCTGGATTCATTCAAATAAAAACAGGCTGAAAGCTGCCATTGCTACGGACCGATCCTAGTCTTCCCACAAAACGATGGCAGTTCAGTTCCTGTAGCCCTGTCGTCAAACACACCACTCTTTCATCACTCTATTTAATTTAAGTTTGTTTTTTATGTTGAATCTATTTTTGTATTTATGTATGTCAATGACTCAATCTCACCAAGCCTTGAGTTGATGTTGATCTTCAGTTTTTTGAAGCTTTTATTAACGGTAGTTCTCTCGAGGTCCTGACAAGCACATTTTTAGCTTGCTTTGTGGGATTCGACTCCGTGCATTCCCGCTGTTTATCACATGTAAACTGTATTTACACAGAAACCGTCCCAACAGAATAAAGTCTGTAAGGAGTTCCACAAGAACCCGTATTCGGCCCCCTTCATTTCAGACAGAAGGAACGTATTTCTGGCAACATTTTGTTTCGGAATGATTGAAGTAAAACTTCTAAATCTAAAAAAAGATTGTGAGATCATGTTCTTCATGTTTGCAGTGAAATGAAGATGTTAAATGGTGAGATTATAATGTTTATGATGGAATGATGATGTTGACAGTTACTGTAACAGGACTAAACCACTTTTGTAAATCTGGGCTGGAATTTCTTCGTTATTCTTGATTAACAGACAGCGGTGGTCTGGTGGTGAGGGAGTCTCCCTGGATCGGAGGATTGTGGGTTCGATTCCCTCACCAGCAGGTTGTCCTGTGGTGCCCTTAAGCAAGGTACCGTCCCCATCACTGCTCCCCGGGCGCTTTCAATAGCTGCTCCCTGCTGCACGTGTGTGTGAGGGTGAAATGCAGAGGTTGAATTTTGTTGTGTTGTGCTGTGCTGCATTTCACAGTCACAAGGGTAGTCACTTTCACATAATATTTTAAATTGTAACGCTGTTGGTTTGGGATTAGATGAACATGAGGAGGTGGAACCGAGTAATTTTTACTGGTGGTTCACAGTGACTTTGAAATCGTTGAAATCGTCACATAATTTCTCAGTCTGACACCTTTAATCTTTTATGAAACAAGAAGCAGAAATAGTCCCAGGTGATATTAATCTCACTATGAAGCAAACTAGAAATAATACCAAATTATAATAATCCTGTACAATTAAACTGTGGAAATAATCAAATTATATATCCCATACTATAAAACAAATTAGAAATAATCCCAGGTAATAATAATCATGTGCATTCAAACTAGAAATAATCCAATCTACTTTGTTAATCATGGGCAATAATGTAAAATTTAGAAATAATCTCAAATTATTAAAACCCTTTGCAAAGTCCCACAGCTAAAATATGTAAAACAGTAGGAAAAGGTTTGATTGTTCACAGTGACTGTAAACAGATGATCAGGGTGAAAAACATCAGCAAAATGAAAAACCTGATCCGTTTCTCCCCTCTTTTGGATGGAAAGTGGTTTCTGTTTCTGTGGTTTATACTGAGATTATGAATCCAGAGAGAATCTTTCATAAACACTGCAGTCGTGGGACATTAACCCTCCTCCCCAACCAGCAATAATCCCTTCCCAGCAATGATTAAATCTAAAATGTGTGAAGTCACCTTCCTCAGACCCTCTGGGAACATGGTTCTTCTGTCCTCCAGGCGGAGTTAAATTCATGTCTCATATTTTGTCTTCATTACTGCCTCACTGATGGCTCTGCAGCTCGTCATGACTTCTCTTTGGGAAACTCTGTTCAAGTAAACACACAGAAACACAGACAAAAAAAAACTAATCATTAAAAACGCACACTAAAACCTCTCATCTGCAAAGTGACATTAAACATTTTTATCCAAGTAATTCCAGACCATTTCTATTTGTCCTCTTTACATCAAAATCTAACACAATGTAAAGGTTTAAGAGCATCTTCAAATGACATGGAAAAAAAAAAAGTTTTTGTTCTGACAGTGGCAACAGACATGGATTTAACCAATCGCTGGGTTGTTTTTATTTATTGCTGTAAAACAGTCTTTGGAAATAATCCCAGTTATATTTATCCTAGGCTATTAATGGAGCTGCAGGAAAAAATCCCAGTTCATATTAATCTTATCCAATTAAGCAATCGGTAAAAATAATCCTTGTTTAATTAATCCAATGCTAAAAAATTATCTGTATATAGCTGTTAATCCCAGAATATTTATCCTGTGCTTTAAAACACGCTGTAGAAATAATCCCAGGTGACATTTGGTCAACCAATGATCACAAAACTGCAAAAATGACTAAATGAACGAATGAATTAATGAATGAACTTTTTCACATGACTGCTCCATTCGTAAACTGATCCCAGATCTGTAATTAAGGATGAAAACAGTCCAGTTTAACAGGAAAAATGTGCCGCTGGGTTTCTTTCGCGCCTGAACGCTGAGGCTCAAGGCAGCCACCTGTGGTCTCACTTTACTTCTTATCACATTTCCACACCAAAGTGCTGCAGTGGGACCACTGACCCCCCATCCTCTCTCTTTCACCCCTTCACTCTTTCACTCTCGTCCATCCCAGCCCCCCAGCCAGTGTGATGGATGCAGCCTGCAGCAGGGGTCAGGGTTCGCACAGGGGTCAGCAGGAAGCGGACTATCTCTCTGACCCTTCCTACTGACCCTCATCCAGGCCGATCCCTCTCTTCTCACTCCTTCTCTCTCCCACTCTGGGTTTCCTGCAGAAGTGAACGAGTATTTCCACGAGCGGAAGTGTTTCCAGGAACTTTTGCACACAGAAAATGAAAGTCTGCATCAAAATCGACTCGATTAAAAATAAAAGCAAAAATACCAATGAGCACACGGAAAGGTTTGAGCACCCCAGTGGTTAAATAAGTTACACACCATTAAGAGTGGACACACATTCACACTTTTAACAAACTTTCATTCAGTGAATTTAGTCATCTTGGTAAAATAAGACATAAAACATGCAAAAATGAATTTTGTATTAATTTTATGTGTCAGTGTGTTAAACTTGGGACATGGAGCACTCGCTGCTCCACATCATTTTTCTTATGTTCTTATGTTCAATACAAATATATTTTAAAAACTAAATGATTATCGTCAACACAAAAACGAATTACATTAACTGTGGTTTTGTTTTCACTGAGATGAGTTTGGTTGATGTTTTCATGAGCATATAGTGGGAGCTATGATTGGCCGAACGAAAACCAGAAAAATGTGGCTTTTGAGATGGGAGTTTCAAACAGTACTTTTTTTTTTTGAGGAAATTAAGTTGAATTAAAGTAAAAGATCAAAGTATAATCATTTTAAAAATGATAAGTACAGTTACAAAGTGCAATTACTTTGGTCCTCAAGAAGGGGCATCTTCTCTTGGTCCCCAGATGGTTGTGTTTTCTTGAGGTCCTTACTAAGCTTTTATATATTTCCACTCTATTATAATACACAAATGTGTAGAAGAGAAACGAGGGCATGTAGAAAGATGTCTCGAGGGAAATCTGCACTGAGCCGATCCATCAGTTTGTGGATCGGTCACTGCTGTAAGAAATGCAGTGTGTGTGCATTTTGGGGCTTGTTTATTGCCTGCAGGCGGGACAAACTGTGAACACACAATTTACACAAAGTCTCTTTACAAGGGCCTCAGTGTGATTATACGTGGAAGATGTGTGTGCGATCACACATGTTTGCCTGGCCGTATGTACGTAGCTTTGTGTGAGACGAGGGGAACCGAGTGAACATTAATCATCCAATTACACACCTGTCAGAATATAGACAAGGGAAGAGGGGGGTTAGGAGGGAGCGAGGGAAAGAGAAAGAGAGGAAGAAAGAGATCGAGAAAGTGGAGAAAATATGCTGAACTGTGAAGGAACAGGCTTTCTCAGACAAAGTTAATGAATAGAAAGACCCGAGGCTAAAGGACGGGGGAAGAAGGCCAAAGGCTAAAGGGTTGAAGGGCTAAAGAACACAAAGCACCAGAGAAATCAACACATTTCCATTCAGATTACAGTCATTCCTCACTTTTTCTGGAACATGTGTCTGAAAAACAAACACAAATAAAATCAGTAAAATTAAGGCACTGATACAATTACTTTACTCAGTATAAGTGGAAAAGAAATGTACTGAGAGTATACAGTGAAAAGTACAGGAATGTACTGAGAGTGTAAAGTAAAAAGTACAGGAATGTACTGAGAGTGTAAAGTAAAGTACAGGAATGTACTGAGAGTGTAAAGTAAAACGTTCAGAAATGTACTGAGAGTGCAAAGTAAAAAGTACAGGAATGTACTGAGAGTGTAAAGTAAAAGTACAGGAATGTACTGAGAGTGTAGAGTAAAAGTACAGGAGTGTACTGAGAGTGTAAAGTGAGACGTGTCTCCTCTGAAGGACGTCTGGAGCGTCTGTCTGTGCTGAGAGTGAACTGAATCTCACTCCATATTAATAGAATTAAAGACTATTAAAGCCTCGAACTTCAACTCCAATAAAAACAATCTACTGAAAATAATCCACATGAACTTCACCGCTTCACTTTCATCACCGTCTCTACTAGTTCTCCCGTCATATATTCTGCAATACATAAAGTGGACATGAGTATACCAACATTCAAATACTTTTTTTTACATCCTTACTTTATCTTCTTAATAGAATTTCATGTAATTCATGTAATTATATGTTTATTTTTCATGCTGGGAAGGTGAATGTGTCCAGAGCACTGCTTTGGTTCAAAATTCCATTTCTGCAAAGTGTTATGCCATAAAATAATTTTTATAATTAAATAATTTCATTCTATAATTAATGCAGTAAATTATGCATGAATTACATTCACATTTAAAGCTACATTCTAAGCGGTAAATTAGTTTTTATGCATTCAGTACCAGTTATGTCGATAAGTGAGCAAACTACAGAGTCAAATAACGGATCTGCAATTCCAGAAAAAGGCAAAGGGGACAAGAAAGGAGGCACGAAGGCATATAGACTGTTGATGCTGCATCTTCTGGATTAACCGGGGAGTAATTGGTTTGAAAGTGTTGAGGAACATTTAGCCACAAGCGTTCATTTATTTATCTCCATTAACTGGAGCGCCATCGCTATGCCTGACACTCGTTAGAGGGCTGTCAATCACGGGATTCCCAGTAGAGGAATTCACAGCAGCCTGGCTGATGTGAGAAGTGTTTTAAAGACATCACTACACTCTTAAAAATAAAGGTCCCAAAAGGATCGTGTGGCGCACTGGCTCAGAAAAACACATTTTGTTCCCCAAAGAATTTTTCCGAAGAGCGTAGACGTTAAATAACCTCCTTCTGTACCCAGGAGTCCAGGATGGGCAATATGATGTCGAGTTTGATTTCGATATTTTCTGGTGGAGAACATTTTTTGGACGGTTAAACGCTGGTCTATAGAATCCTGTACCTGCATGGTATCAAAGCATTACAACCTTATAAGACTTCAAATCCGTAGAACATAATAAAACATAGTGCCATCATTATTTTTCTCCTTAAAGCCCTTTAGCTAAAATTCATCATCATATTTACAGTATTGATTAGACAGTAAAGTCCAATGTTAATGGACAGGTTGACGGAGGAGGTTAGACAGGAGTCTCAGGATTAGATTAGGATTATGAGTATATTAGAGAGACAGCTCAGGTTGGAGACAAAGTTAGAGAAGCAAGGTTGCTTCTGACATGTCCAGAGGAGAGACGAGGAGCATATCAAGAGGAGGATGTTGAAGATGGAGCTGCCAGGAAAGAGGAGAAGAGGAAGGAAAAAGAGGAGGTTTATGGACGTGGTGAGAGAGGACATGCAGGCGGTCAGTTTGAAGGAGGAAAATGCAGAGGACAGGAAGAAATGGAGCCAGCTGATCCAGTGTGGTGACCCCTAAACAGGAGCAACTGAAAGAAGACGACGACGAAGAAGAAAGATTAAACAGTAAAATCCAGAGCTGCAGCCTCCTGGTTCACACTGAGTGTCCCAACCTCAGACTCCCACCACCCCATTACCACCATCATTAAACACTTAAACATTAGTTTCACCATTAACAACTGGCAACTTGGAACACTGAGTAAAAACAAGGTGGCGTGAGCGTCTATAGACAGGTGGATTTTATTGTTTCTTGGAAGTTGTTTCTGTTTCATCATTCTTCGTTTATAACAGCAGGAAAGTCATTACTCCCTCCCCCAATTCCCCTGCCGTCTCTCACTGTACAGACTCTGTCCTACACGCCTCGGGCCCACAGCCATCTGTGTATTCACTAACCCACACCCAACTGCCATATATCTAATTTATGTCCACACTGAAACAACTGGGGACGTCACATGATAAAGAGGTCAGATCACGTATGCAAACACACTCGTGATGTTAACCCCTACTTCAGAGAGGCTTCTGAAGGCTCTGTTTTTAAAGTTGTGTGTGTGTGTGTGTGTGTATGTCTGTCTTTGTGTGCAAGTGTGTGTGTTTGGGGAAACCCAGATGTTTTGTTAGGAATACTAAGGCCATGAGTGCAGGCCAGATGCCAGATGTCCCATTAGGCAAATGTGATTGGGTTTGAGGTTTTAAGAGGGTTCCATATGCAGCCCGTGATGGCGGTTTGTTTTGTGTGCATGTGATTATGGACGATGGATTACTACACACGATCCAGCATATGGGACACCCTGAGCAATTACATGCGTGGAATCGCACATATATGTCCACTCGATTCTCATAAATTTTATTATTAAAGCATTTCAGACTGGACGCCTTCATTTGCCATGTCATGGAAAATAATGCTGTATCATAATGTTTCATATTTTTTATACGTTTCAGTTTAGAGTTCAATATAAACAACCACTGTCATTATCGAGGGAAGTACAAATACTTCCTTACTGTACTCCAGGAGAGTACTCAAGGATCTGTACTCTTCCTCTCTACATTTAAACCCCCAAATCTGTCCTTTCTTCAGTTTTCAGAACAAAATCCTTACTTTAGGCTGAACTCAGCTGAGGGGAATTCTCCCACAATCACTAGAAATGTCCTTTAAAGGAGATACTTTTTACTTTTATACTCAAAATACTTTTGAACAGAAGTATCTGAACTCCTACTTACAGTTTTGTACTTAAAGTACAGTTTGTGTATAACATGTTATTTTTAATCTATTTTTTCAACACAGTAAGATTAAAAGGTGTTAATAATTTTACATCTAAAGTTAGACATTAATGATCTTACATTAAACTCTACAGTTTACGCTTCAGCAGGACTTTTATTTTGTAAGCTATCTTCTGGTACACGTGTGTAACACTGCCCCCCAGTGTTTCAAAATCCGCTACATATTAAAAAAAAAAAAAACGCTTCCCTTTTTTGGAGCTTCAAGTAGAGAAAAAAATTAAAGCGTTGTGGTTTCAAGAGTCTTTAAATCACTTAAAAGTTTCAGGTCGCACTTTGTATGTAAATTGTTCAGTAAATATGTTAACAAACATATTTCTGCCAAACTGATTACTTTATTAAAATAAACCATAAAGGAAATGCCTTCATTAAATATGATCGTCTACAAGGAAGAACTTTAATTTTGTAATTTTCTCGCTACCGGTTACTGAATAACTTTGGTGCAGTGTCGCCCCCTGGTGGTATTAGCAGTGCTCGTTGCTTTAATTAAAAGAGGGTAAAGTTAAATGAATATTTTCAAACATTTCAGTTTCCGGTGGAACTTTTTACGTTTGTTTCACATTCAGTTAATAATTTATTTTCACATGTTGCAGAAATTCTACCCATATATGTTATGTTGCGTTGGCCAAACTACACCAAAATCTAATTAAACTGAATAGAAAATAAAATAAAATAAAATCATAATCATGATAACTTTGTTTCTGATTTAATCGCTGTTTTGTAAAACTTCTGAAACTGAGAAATTATGTTAAAGGGACTATTTTATTTTGCTGATCAGGAAAAAATTGTTTTATAATAAACATGCTATTTATATAGAATCAGAAGGCCATGGGTTCGAATCCCAGACCAGTAGGTTGTCCTGAGATACCCTTGAGCAAGGTACCGTCCCCATCACTGCTCCCAGGACGGTTTCAATAGCTGCCCCCTGCTGGACAGTGTATGTGGGTTAAATACAATGCAATTAGGTTGTGTCTCACTTTGTGCTGTGCCGTGTTTCACCATGACAAGAATAGTCACTTTCACTTCATGTCTGACGAGGAGGAATCTGGAACCAAACCTGAGCTTTTCTACGAATCAAACAGAAATGAAGAAATTATTTGTGTTTTGCTGCATTTCTGTTTTATATTTTTTCTGTTTTGTGGTGTTTATACAGACATAAACACATTCACTGAGAGAAAGGTTTGTGAACCTTGTGCTTGTGGGTATTTCATACAGCTTTGTGCAAAAGTGAGACACCCTTTATTTATTGTATGTTGCTATGGAATCACCAGACAGAATATTGTAAAAAATCTCTTCAGACTCCTAACCTAACCCAGACTTCAGATATTTGTCAGGTTGAGGATGAAATTAAACAGGAACAAATGTTTTAGAGCACCAACCTGCAAAGAGTCTAAAGTTACAAGGTTCTAGAAAATGGGTTCCAACCACTCAACTTTCAGCATCTGCAGTGAACTAATCACTTTATCATCTGGAATCATCTGCTCCTGGTTCTTCACTGCTTCATGTCTTAAGTTAGACGCTTTGTTCTGCTTGAAGGTTCAGACGTAGATCACTGTGTGGATTAACCAACACAGAACTATCAAACTGCTCAGGTACAGAGACTGGACTGAACATGAGAGACAACAACACTGTCCTTCAGGAAGATCTGGAGAACTGCTCAGGTACAGAGACTGGACTGAACAAGAGACAGAAACACTGTCCTTTAAAGACAGAGCAGAGAGTAGAAGGTTTGAGGAAAGTTTTGAGGAGAAAAGATTTGGGTGACTATTGACTGTTAGCCCCTTTAGCTCAGACAGATGTATTGAAAGTAGCTTTAATGTACAATATATTTTAAGGTCCACTGCCGGAGCTCCAGTCTTTATTAAAAGTGTCCAATTCAGTATCTCTCTGGTTCATCTCGGCTGCTGACCTTTTTTGGCAGAAGATGGAGATTCTGTTTTCTGGTGAACAGATGCAGTATTGCACAAACTGGGCCAACTTTTTTGTGTGCATCTACTTGGCCATTTTATCAGAAACACCAAACAGGTAGAAGTTGAGGGTTCAGAGCCCTTCTGGTGATGCAGTTTATCGCCCCTTGACTAAAATCCCCAGTGGAACTGCAGAACCACTGTGTTTTTGGGTTGCTCGTCGCAGCGTGTGTGGTGTCTGCCAAGACCTGCTCGGTTTCAATACCGAGAGTGTCTAGCCTCCTTTAATCCTCCATCTGTTGTTTCTCTATCTCTTCCTCTTCTCCAACCACCTCCAGATCCTCCTTCGGTGTCTGCAGTTCCTCTGTTGGTTCTCCACTCTGAGCTGATTCCAGGTCTGTCCTCTCTGGTGATTCTTCTCTCTCTTTGGAAGAACTCGTATCTGCTTCCCTTGGGCCTTCAGCCGCTCCACGAGCCGTCCTCTTGATGGTCCGCCGGTTCCGGCTGCGTCGTGATTGGTTGCAGTGGAGAGTTCGTCTGCGATGCCATTTGCTGAGGGACTTTTGGGCTTCAGCGCTGAGCTGCCGCGCAGGCAAGCGAGGCTGAAAACTACTGATGTAGAACAAAGCAGCGTAGAGGGACGTCAGGTAGTAGCCACCTTACAGGGGAGAGAGGAGGACAATATTCACTGGCCACTTTATTAGAAACCCTGTCTCAGGTATGTGACACAGTGATTTTACTACAGTTTGAGGACAACATGAGGGCAGTGCTTACTGTGAAACACACATTTAAATAAAAAGTGAATGTGATACATAGTGACAAATGATATATACTCTAATCGACTGTATATATGATTTATATATGATATACATTCTCAGCAATCGTGTATGAAATACATTCTCATTCGTAATCCTCTGCTTTTGGCTGCTCCTGTTAGATGTCTCCTGAACCCATTGCTGCTGGAGGATTTAAACCGGTGACCTCTTGGTCCATGGGGGAGTGTCCCATCCCTAGAGCACCCCCACCTTGTGATGAGTTGTTGGTCTGACAGGCGATTTTTACGGTGTTTAAAAGGAGTGTGAGTGTGGAGGTAGCCTACCCTCCCCCTGCAGTTGAGTTGGGTCCAGCAGTTCCATCATGTAGTCCGTGTCCAGCTGCAGAGTAGCAACATCGCTGCGCAGCAACACCCACGTCAAACACGGCAGGAAGTCATCAGCCCCGAAAACCACACCTGTCACAAAACAGTCCCTTCAGAGTGAACACACTTACCAACACACACACACAGACCTGGGGCACGATGAGGACAACCATCTACACAAACCCAGTCTATTCTATTCTGACAAATATATTACATTTCTTGGTTTATGTGGTTAAAGCTGCAAATGAAGGAAAGAATAATGTTTATTTAATGTTTATTTTGGTGTATTTTAACGCATAACATACCTGGCAAATGCAGGGTTACTTTTATAGCATTTCATAAGATCATCCACTTGTGGAAACAATTTATTAACTGAATGTGAAACAAATGTAAAAAGTTTCCCCTGAGACTGAAAAGATACTAAACACTGGAAACTTTGACAATATTAATATTATTAGGGCTTTTTCTAAGTAAAGCAGTGGGCACTGCAGGTAAAACCTCCAGATGGTGACACTGCACGAATGTGTCCTTCATTTACAAATGTTTATAATTTACTCTAGAATAATAGTAATGTAATATTATCAGTATTATAAACCATACAACTTCAGTCACTACCATCTCCATCCCATGTAACATGGCTGTTATTGACATTTATTATTGATTTATTTTGTTACAAAGCTCACCAGGCTTGGCATTGGTGCTCATGCTGTGGTAGATGTTCTTGCAGACCTTGAGCAGAATGTCCACTTTCTTGTTTGGTGAGTAGGTCTGGTGCATGGTGGCCCAGCGCTGCTGGATCTTCTCCAGCATGACGACATCGGGGACCCCTGCCCCTGCCGTGCCCTCCAGATCCTCCAGGCTGCGGGTGGCGAGGGTGCGCTGATTTTCCTGCAGACGCTGCAGACTGCCGTCATCACGCCGTGCCGTCTTCATACACAAATACAGATGAGAACAGACTGGTTTCAGGGCCACCTTGTGCAAGACAAGGTCCAACATGGCATCTGGGGAGGAGGAAACAAAACTGAGTGAGTGATGAGTGAAGGGGGAGAGGGAGGACCACTCTACACACCCAGAGAGAGAGAGAGGAGTGTTATACTCAGTGATGGGGGAGAGGGAGGACCGCCCTACACACCCAGAGAGAGAGAAGACAGTTCTACTGAGTGATGGGGGAGAGGGAGAATGACCCTACACAGCCAGAGAGAGAGAGGAGTGTTACACTGGGTGATGGGAGAGAGGGAGGACTGCCTGACGTGTTAATTGTTAAATGGAAAATTCAGATTGGGATTAGATTAAATCTAATTAGATTGAATAGTCATTTAATTTGATTGTTGGTTAAATGCAAATTTATCCCCTGCAGTGAGGCATCCTCTTCAGTGTTTTCTTACCCAGTTCGCTGTCAGAGACATCCCCCATGCAGTCTATGATGCTGTGGATTTCAGGATATTCGTACAGCGCCTCCCTCAGGGCAGTGAGAGAAGAGCGGACTGTCTGCAGCATCTCTGTGCTGCTCACTTCGTAAATTGATCCAGTCTTCAGCGTCTGATCTATGAAGGTTCTCACAGCCTCAGCAAAAGGCCCATCTTTGCGTTCACTCATCTCCTGCACTCGTTTGTACAACCGCCGCTGGGGACACACCAGCCCCCCCAGGGCCAGTCCCACTGCTGAAAGGCGGTTTTTCACCTTGTCTGCCAGCGGCAGGCGGGACAGATGAGACTGGGATGGGCTGTGGGCAGGCTCAGGTTCAGGCTCCTCCTCTATACTGCTGACGGACAGGGAGTCCAGTTCCAGACAGGGAGGCTGGAGCAAAGTGGTGGGAGGCGGGGGGGTTAACCAGACTTTGTCCTCCACCCAGGACACACGGTGGGGGGACAGAGGGGGCTGACTGCTCAAAGAGTCCGTGCTCACCCTCTTCTGAGGATCCGAGTTACTGGAATTGCTCGATCTGCGCAGAACCACAGCCTCCAGAGAGACAGGGCTCTTTACAGGACCACCTGCTGGAGAGAAGAGACACATGAACTTAATGGTCTTTGAGCAGGTGTTGGCCTTAGAAACATCCATATTGTGGTAATTGTAATGGTACTGGAAATGTAACTGCGATTTATCCAGAGATTAAATAAATATGCCATACAATATAACCTCTTGTGCACAGAAAGGCATATCGATATGTAAATTGAATTACAGAGAACATACAGTGATTTGTGACTATATAAAAATGTAAAATAACGACGAATGAAGCAAAATGTGCCAATATGCAAATCAAAATAGTCCCAGGGGTTTCTAATAAAGTGGCCACCAGGTGTGTGACACATTGAGGCTTTTTCACCTGAGTTATCAGAGCTGCCTGAGGGCTCGTCCGCCAAGGCACCTCTCTTCTTAATCCCTGCCCCTCCCCAGGCCCTGGTGGTGCTCAGCCGGCGCTCTTTCCTTGAGAGGGCTGGGTGGTTGGTGGGCTGTGATCTGGTGGAGGCGTCGGTGAGCCAGTCATCACCGTGTTCTTGGAGATACAGCGGGTTGATGATGCAGAGAGCGCCGCTGGCAGTCGTCAGCTATGTTCAAAGGAAGGAGATGTGTGAAACATGAGAGGTTCCTTTCGTTAGACGAGACCTTTGAACGAAATTCTGCAGAGTCTTTAACCAAAGCTCTGTTCACCACATCTTGACCACTTAGCTGATCGCTATCCAATCATTATACAGCATCTTAAACCAAAAGTGAGGCTGAGGTGAAAAAAAGAACCTCTCGTTTTAAGCCAATGCTTTAAATGACATTAAAGCTTAACAACAAGGTTGGAATGTTCTAAAGAGGATGTAAAATGCTGTTATTGTTATAGAATTTCAATAATGTATAAATTAGACTAATTTAATACAATAACAATAATTGTCATTGCAGTATTTAAAATGAGAGGATATTTGGTGAACTGAAGAAAAAAAAACATTGAAATAACTGTGGCTGTAGATTATCACTTTAAGGAGTAAAGGAGTAAAAACTCTTGATTAGTATGTAATTTGTTTGGATGCAGGTTTTCGTTTTGGGTGAGGCTGCAGATGAGCTGTTAATGCTGTTAATGACAAAGGAAACCAGAATGGGCCCTAAAATAAATGTGACATTTTATAATTACTTAAACAGACATTTCATTTACAGAAGTGCTGCTCGGTGTTTCAGGTCAGCAGGGTTTCGGCTCAGAATATCGTTGAAATCGACAAGTGTGGTATTTGTTCCACATGTTGCACATCTGGAGGGAGAAACAGTTTGTTCATTTAAACGGAATGAAGCTGCACCTGTATCCGGCACATTACAGTGTCCTGAGCGTCTGATGTCCCAGGACTCATCGTGTCAGGCTGGAGGGCTGACAAGGGACAAAGCCAAGCCTCTGATAAAAACACACACACACACACACACACACACACACACACACACGCATATATATAAACACACAAACAGAAACTAGAGAAGTTGTGCATCCATGACAAAACACAGTGTGTTTAAGTAAAGGGATTAAAGGACTAACTCGGGCCCAGTTGCGAAACAAGACGATCTGGATGTTCAGCCAAACTGCGAACCCATGAAGGGACCAACAAACACAGAGGTAACACGTCCCTGAGAGAGAGAGAGAGAGAGAGAGAGAGAGAGAGAGAGAGAGAGCGAGAGAGACAGAGACAGAGAGAGAGACAGAGAGAGTGAGAGAGAGAGAGAGACAGAGAGAAACACAGAGAGAGAGAGAGAGACAGCGAGACAGAGAGAGAGACAGAGAAACAGAGAGAGAGAGAGAGAGACAGAGACAGAGAGAGAGAGAGAGAGAGAGAGAGAGAGAGAGAGACAGAGAGAAACACAAAGAGAGAGAGAGAGACAGAGAGACACAGAGAGAGAGAGACAGAGAGACACACAGAGAGAGAGAGAGCGAGTGAGCGTGAGAGTGAGCGTGAGAGTGAGCGAGCGAGTGAGAGACAGAGACAGAGAGAGAGACAGAGAGAAACACAGAGAGAGAGAGAGAGAGAAAGAGAGAGAGAGCAGATCCCAACAATCCTTAATCCATGTTCAGCAGGTGTTCATAAACTACTTGCAACTCCATCGATAAGCACAAGAACCTAAGGTCATACTGGTGTTTTGGTTCTGGTAATTTTTCAGGAGAACAACAAGCTTAACATTCATTTTGGAGCATTTCTACTCAGTTACCCATCAAAAGAAAACAGCAGCTGGTATTTGCAAATGAAATTTTAATGAAATGAAAGCTAAATAAGAATAAACACCAGCACTATTAAACACTCTACTTGAACTCGTCCAGTAATTTACTGTACAGAAATAAAGAAAGATCTAACTGGCCAGTAATACCAATTTTAACTGACAGGTAATAAGAGCATACAATAATTAAATGTTAAACGGAAATATAATGACACACAGAAACATTATCATTATTTGAGATATGAAAAATATTGAAAAATAGTCTCAGGGATTCTTTGTTCTTCTATGTTCTGGAACAGAGGTGGAGCAGTGATTTGGGAACGTGCCTCCACATGCTGGATCCTGCAGCACCTGAGCTTCAGTAAACCTGATCACCTGTAAACTCAGGAAAAGTTTGACATGGACTCACCTGCTTAAGGAATAGAAGGCCACCAACTGCAGCAGGTCAGAGAAGGCCAGGTGAGATGTAATGAGCTGCAGAGCTGAGAATGAGATAGAGAGAGTGAGAGAGAGCGAGAGAGCGTGAGAGTGAGCATGAGAGTGAGCGAGCGAGAGAGAGAGAGAGAGAGAGAGAGAGAGAGAGAGAGAGAGAGACGGGGGTGTTGAGTGAGTCAAATAAAGAAACCAGACAGACTGGTGGAAATTTCAGATGCAGGTACAAGGAACCAGGAAGTGTGTTGGCAAGGATACGGGTGCAGAGTAATGATTAAAGTGAATTTAACCCTTCTGACTAAAAAATAAATTACATTATCAATCTGCAGACAGAGTGAAGGGGAATTCTACCAACTTTCTAAATTTCCTGCATAGTTAATTGGTTGAAATCGTTCAGGTTTGGTGTGGAAAGTTTTAGAGAAACTCATCCTGTCAGAACTGCTCTCAGTGGACAAGCTGTCGCTTCTAAACCTTATTACATTTTAAATGCATTACTTAATAACTCATATTTGTATGATATTCTGCTCAACGCCTGCCACGCTCACCTGAGCCAGTGTGAAGGATGGGGAAGTCTTGGACGTTGTCACCTTGTCCCCCCAAAGACACACAAAGCAGTTTGTTCTGAGAGGAGGAATCAGGGACCACCAAGAAGCTCTGTGGAGAGAGAGAGATTAGACAGAGCTCCATAAAGGTGGACTAGAAACAGTGAAGACTGTGCTGAGTCAGAGTATAACCAAGGACTAAATAAACACCCCTGATTTACCAAATATTCTGCCTAATGAAGTGGTTAAGGTTCAACAGTGAGGTTCCACCCAGAACCAGGACGTCTGAACGTCCCTCACAGACATGTACACATGATCTAGTGGTGGAGACGCTCTCTGGTGTCTGAGACGGTGTTTTAGTTCTGAGAAGATTCTGGACTAAAACTGAACCCATTCATGGTGGAGGGACACGAAGAACAGAGATTTAGTTCAGATGGACTATTTTACCATCATCACCGTCCCACAGAGACACACAGAGACACACAGAGACACTCAGAGACACTCAGAGACACACAGAGAAACTCAGAGACACACAGAGACACACAGAGACACTCAGAGACACACAGAGACACTCAGAGACACTCAGGGACACACAGAGACACTCAGAGACACACAGAGACACTCAGAGACACACAGAGACACACAGAGACACTCAGAGACACTCAGGGACACACAGAGACACACAGAGACACACAGAGACACTCAGAGACACACAGAGACACTCAGAGACACACAGAGACACACAGAGACACACAGAGACACTCAGAGACACACAGAGACACTCAGAGACACTCAGGGACACACAGAGACACTCAGAGACACACAGGGACACACAGAGACACTCAGAGACACTCAGAGACACACAGAGACACTCAGAGACATGTGGAGTTTCACTGGTGGGATTGGTGAGAAGATATAATGGCTCCCGAAACGTGAGCAGCCAGAAGAAGAAGAAGAAGAAGAAGACGGCTCATGTAAACAGACTAAATTGCAACTCATTTTTGGAACATTTCTAACATTTCTAATTGGTCCACCCCTTCTTTAAGTCAAAAGAACCAGTGACAGGGAAGAATACATTGAATAAATTCTAACACACACACACACACACACACACACACACACTTACACACAGGGACTATACATAGACCATAGACATTTGTACACACGCAAGTTAAAGGAAGTCTTTCAGCAGCAGAGAAAACCAAAAACAGAAACTGAAAAAAGAGAGACAGTGTGTGAGATACTAAAGCTCTCGAGGTGACTAGAATTCAAGCGGAAATCTGCGCTGCCTGTACAAAACTCCACGCTACAAATAACACGGGGATATTCACCACACAACCAGCCGCCAGGAAAAACATCTAGAAGACTTTCCTAGAAGACACTGCTCACACTCACTGCACAGCGAATAAAGAAAGGTTAAAGGTAACACCAACATCAGGAAAGCGCTGAATTTTGAAGTGATTCAGATTACCCTCATTTTAGTGCATTTTAGTGCAGGAACATGGATCTTCTTCAGAAATTAAATACCTGTTTAAACGTTTATCTTTCAACCATCGGGTTTGTTCATCCTGTTCTTATCTGGAGGGGAAGTACCGGTTCACACCCACAACCATCACGATTAAATATAAATATAAAAAGATGAGTCCATTCTAACTCACTCACACATTGTTCAGTGCAGCAAAATTCAAAGACTTGTGCAAAATTTTAAAGCCCAACTACAAACAGCTTTATATTTCTAACGTTTTACAGTCAAATAAAAACACAAATATAAACCGGGCCCTGATTGGGTCACAAACACCTTAATTTCAATTCACAGTGGCATGCAAAATCTAAAATTCCCAGACAGTGGATATGAAAGTGAAAGTAAAGTGAAAGTGACACTTCTTGTCATTGCGAGGCCACAGCACACAGTGAACCACAACGAAATTAGACCTCTACATTTAACCCATGCAAACACAAACAGTGGGCAGCTATGAAAGCGCCCAGGGAGCAGTGACCCCCCCCCCCCCGTCTGTACCTTGCTCAAGGGAACCTCAGGGCAACCTACTGGTAAAGGGTTTTGAACCCACAATCTTCTGATCCTGTGGCCGACGCCCTAAACACTAGGACACCGCTGCCCAAGAAAATCACGTCCTAAACACATTTACAACAAAACTCAAATGATTGACGTGTTCATCTGCTATGTTAGTATTTAGAATTTAGAAATATTTAGAATTTGCTATGCTGGACTTTTTCATTTTGAGAACGAATATCTTCTGTAAATTGCTTCAATTAAAGATCTTACTTTTTCCAGAAAGAAGAAATTACTGCACTGCTGTAAATCAAGTGGCTTCAGGTTTCCCACTTCCCCTAACATGGACAACATTTCATATCAAAACCTCCAGATTTCTGAGGGTTTACATGACATTTTCCAAAATGTAGCTCTAAAATTGGATTCTAATCCAACGTATCCTTTTTCCTTTAACTGTTTTCTGATGAAAAGAGGCAGAAATACTCAAATGAAATACATATAAGCGACAGCCGTGCTGTGAATACTCTTTCCTTTATAGCATTAAGTATTTGACCACGAAAACCGTAAATAATAAACAGCCCAGGACCTCCTTTTCTTCACAGAAGTGTCCGTCAGCCCTTCTCCTCCTTCAATGACCAGCTCGGAATCTTCTCCACACTACTCAGAGTAAATAATAAACATTTCAAATGTGTTTAAAATGGAAACTTAGACAGTATTTCTCACCACTTGCAGCTACTTCTGCAACGGCTCACGATCAAAAGGGAAGAAGAAAGAAAGGGAAGCAAAACAAACAACCCAAGATATTACGATCCACCGTCCGTAACCCTGATCAAACCTCCACAGACCGTCACTACAGACGATATACTGTGTGCTCTGGACTCGGAACAGTGTTCTGGAGAACTGAACTGGAAACACCGCTGGTTGTAAAGACACAGAGCTTTTCCCATTTCACCACCAGAGCAAGGGTTTAGTTTTTTAATATCAACATAATTCTACTGAGCCTGGTCTTTATTTCCACTTGAAGCTGAAACGAATGACAAGTTAGTGAATTCTTTACTCTTCCAAATGTTCCTGACCAATAAACCATAAAACAAAATAAAGCCAGCTGTTCTTATACAGTTCTGGTTTCATGTACTGTAACCACGGTAACAGCTGCACTTTAAAAAACTATGATGAAACCAGAAACTAATTTACTAATACTGTACTGTGAAAATGTTCCTGTTCTGACAGGTGAAGAGGTGAGTTGGAGCTGTTCTCAGAACAGGTGATCTTCTTGAAGGTAATAATAATAATAATAATAATAATAATAATTTTTATTTATATAGCGCCTTTCTCAAACCCAAGGTCACTTTACAGAGCAGAAGATAAAAGTAAAAAAAAACAATCAATTAAAACAGTTTACACAGAGCACAAAGACATCCTGCTCCGATTGACTGGTTCCACTGTTGGGGAACCAAGAATAAGAACAGTGTGGAGACGTCCTTGTGTGAAGGGACGATGATGGTGGACGGCATTCCGTTCACAGCTCAACTAACCCTCTGCTCAACCCGAGTGTAAAGACTTTCTGTGAGTTTCATTTCAGTATAGATGTTCATTGCACTAAAATGCAAGGCAGTTAATTAATGATTAGTTTGTACTACAGTAGCATTAAAGATCAGTAAACAATTAGCAAAAAGATGTTTTATTAATGGAGGGTGTTATGAGGGTTCCGACTATCCTTTAGTCCCTTTTGTCCTCCAGCAGGGAACCGGTTATGGGTTCTTTTCAGGATTCTTTCAGTGCCGTCTGGCAAACTGGCCCACGTTTCTACCAGATCGGAGCAGAACTGTCAAGGATCAATGAAGGAGGGCCCACAAATATCATCATCATCATAATAAAATAACCAGTAGGACCTCCTTCTTTCTCTCTAGAAAAAGCAACCATTTTTTTGCACCTAGTTGAAATTGGTTCCTGAGCCAGACAGGAAACGACTCCCTGAAAATTTAGCTGGAAGACAAAGAACAAGAACAAGAACCAGGTTCCTGTTTCAGGTGGTAGGGAAAAAATGCCCTTTTGAACTGTGAAGCTCCACAGTTTTGTGGCGTGAAAAAGAGGCCGATCAGTGAAATCAAGATCTGATTCGCTAGATTAAACATAGCTGAGAGATTAAACTGAGATTAGATTTACCCCTTCAGCTCTGCCCCACAGCGCAGTGTGGGCTCCATGTCTGTCCCATGGGCTCCCAGGGTCCCAGGCTTCCTGACAGAGACGGAGACCCTGCAGGAGACTGGCGGGACCTTTCTGCTTGGATGCATCTCCATTGGTCATTTTGTCAGACAGGCTTGTTCTGCAAGAAACAGGAACACGAGCAGAGTTTAGTGAATTACAGACAAAGAACGGTCTGTTCTGATCTGTATACTAATGTACATGCACTGGCCACTTTATCAGAAGCACCTAACTTGTGCCTCCACTCACTGGTCACTTCATTAGCTTGTTTTTTCTCCTCACCTGTTCCCACATTTTGTGGATTCATCATCCAGGCCCTTCATGTCTGATCAGCTGGGTTTGGTCTTGATCTTTGGTCTTGATCTTCCGACTAGGCCACTTTCAGGACTCTGCACCAACTCTGCCATCTGTGCTGCGACAGGGGGGCCGCGAAATAGACACCCAAATGTGAGGAAATGAAGTAAGAGAAACGAATAGGAAATTAAGCAATTTAGAAACATACCCACATCCTTTTACATCAAGTTCTTTCTACTTTCTCTGGTCTTATCTGAAGTTTATCTAATTTACGGACAGATTTCACAGACTACTTTGTAGATTCTTTGTAGAACAAAATTGGGAGTGTCAGGATGGGCAAACGTTCTATTTATTTGAAATGACCAGCTTGGAAAGACTTCAGCAAAGGTCATTTTCAGATTTTAATTGTCTCACATCCTTCTTCAGCACACCCCATTAAAAATGAAACAAAAAAAGTTGCACACTTAAAACATGTCAATGAAACCATTTCTTCATCTAAACTGAGAGAAAAGCACTAACTCTTTCAACTACAGGCTTATTACCCATATTGAGATGTGCAGTAACTGCAGAAGAAGAGGAAGAAGAGATGAAATGGCTGAGAAGTTTGAAGTTTTAAACCAGTGCTCATCTGGGACAGTTCCAGTCCGAAATGTGAGTTTTATCTCTGAAGAGCAGCTGCTGTGAGTGATACAGGCTGGCGTGATGTTTTCTTTGCGCGATAAAGATCAACACCTGAATATTTATTCAGAAGTCTGGGAGATGCTTTCAGACCATGGGTTGGCCTCATCTCTCGCACTCAGAACTGGGACATCATTAAAGGGAGCTCAGAAGAAAAAGAGCTCAGGACTCACCAGGTACAACTCTCTGGATGAATTTTGGGCTTTTCTTCACTTCCTTCTCAACTGTCTTCCACTGAGCGTCCCGCTCTCACTCCTCCAGGTGGGACAGGTCAGGGTTCAGAGGAACCTCTGTCCCGTCCTGCATCATCTTTCTTGACCTGCATAGGCCCCGTCGGCGGGAGCCTCGCTTGACATTTCTCCTTTTTCAGCCGTGTGTGTGTGCGCACTTTTGTAAGTACACTTCCTCCTTCCCTTTTGTGGTAAACCTCTCAATTTCTATCTCTCTCTCACTCACTCACACACACACACTAAGCAATGCACACAGAAACACACTGACAGCAGACCCACCAGCAGAACCTGTAAAAATAAACAACTTTTACTGTAAACTTGGTTTTCTGATTTTTTTTGCTCCCCAATTTGGTTAAAGTCACTTCCATCCACTGTGAACGTCTCCCCTCCACACTCTTTTGTTTAATTTATACTTTTATATGTTCATGAGTTGGTCCACAGCTTCACAGATAGTTTTAAACATGAAGGCCTTAAAAACCAGCCAATAAGATGAATCAGGACCATCTGATGAAGAACGCCAAACTCTGCGGCGCTGTTGTGTGGAAGGAACCCAGTATGACGTCGGTGTGACCAGCAGCGTCTTCACCAGTCTCTTTTTCAGAAACGATAATCTCATTCTTCCACTTATTACCACTTCATTAGAAACACCTGCATTCAGTGTTTGCATCCTGGATCATGTGGATGGAATCTTTTCCAAATGTCTGATTAGTGCCTCGTTTAAGCTCTGCTCCAATTCAGCCACAAAACGAAAATAAATAAAGAAATGAAGAAACTCAGCAACGTGCCCCAAGTGGAAGAGTCCGGGTATGCAAACAGGTTTTGTACATCCAAAAAATATGAATAAAAGAAATGAAAAGAAACTTTTGACTTGTGTTCTCTTTATTTCCTGATTTTTTTGGTTAACTAATGCTTTAGCTCAGGGAGAATTACGACAGAAGCTCTTTGCAAAAAAAAAACAAAAAACTGCAGCTTTTCTTTTGCATGATTACAGAGATGCACAACCTGACGACACCAACAAAAAAAACTTCAAATGATGTGTTTAAATGGAACAGACCGGATGGGTTACTGTAATCAGTGAATAACAGAAATTAATAAAAAACATTTCTATTAATAGAAACATTTCTATTAATGTTTTTAAAAGAATAGCATTAATCAATTACTAAAAAAAGGATGATGAAAATCCTGCAGGTTTATATTATAAGCATTGACAGATGCTGATGCCAACACTTCAGCTCATCCATCAAGACTGTAAACATCCATGTGCAAAATGCGAACATTTAATGTTGGGCTTTTCTATCAACTTAATTAATAAAGGATAAAAGGATTGAAGAGAAAACAGTTACTTGTATAATCAACTGAGAATCATTTCAGTGAATCGATTAGAATAGCTGTCTATGTTTTTAGAGAGGAATCCCATTTAAGGGAGCTCCACCAAGTTTTACGTTTCCCATAATTAGAAATCCCAGATCTCCAGAGCGGGTTTGGTGTGAAGCGGTTCAGATTTCTCTCCAGTGTTGGTGAACGGAACTGTACGTCTCAAATCTGGTCATTTTCTGTCCTCCAGTGAAGCTCCCCGTGTCCGAGTGTCTCTGTGGGACAGTGATGATGGTAAAATAGTCCACCTGAACTAAATCTCTTTTCTTTGTGTCCCTCCACCATGAACTAAAACAACATCTCAGACATCAGACAGCATCTCCACCAGCAGTTCATTTCCATGAGGGATGTTTCGACGTTTGGTTCCGTTCACACACACTGGGAAGATCTGACTTGCCAAGTTTCACAGCAAACTCAGTCTGAATGCCTTTTCTTTCCATCTTTTAAAACACTGGTGGAGTTTTCCCTTAAGAGGAGCTCCAGGTGAGTGGTTTTGCCTCTGCTGCCCTTTGCCTCTCTCTGCTCGGTGAGATTTATTACATTTACAGCTTATATGGTGTCTATTGCTCTGGGAGTGGTTCCTCTAAAGTGTCCTCAGAAGATGGTCAAGCATAATAACATTAAGACCTTGGTTCTCAGGCACTTCCAGGAAATTAACCTTCAGATTCAGCTTTGAAGACAGAGAGAGGAGACGGACAGAAGACTCAAAGCGCAAAAGGGATCACATGGGCCGTCCCTGGGGAGTATTTTGACTTTCACGCTCTTCCAACCGGTTACCCAGTCTTGTCACTTTTCCCAGCCCCAGGCTCCGCCTCTTTAGCCTTCTCTGAGCTCTGGTTGGTCTTCTCGTCTTTCTTTTTGCCATCTTTGCTGTCAATCAAAGCATGTTCACGCTTTACCAGCTCCTCTAGTTCCACCTGGGATGTAAGAAAAAGGCAGATACACTCTGTCAGTACCTTTTACATTTATAGGTGAAGGACAGTTTATCAGAAACCCCTCCTTTTTCTCTGTTGCCCATCTCTTTTGGTTTCAGCCATCATCTATTTTTTGGATTTATGCATATTTTGGGCAGAGACGGAGAATAGGGAGCTGATAAATGATGGGCTTTATTGTAAACTGGTGTGTGTTGGGAGTCTAGAGATTTTTTTAATACCTTCCAGCCCAGCAGGTCTGCTAAAGCCATGCAACCATCATCACAAGTGCTCAAATGTGCGACGTCCCTATGAACAACAGGGAGGAACCAGAATCTCAGCAGTAAACGACACTGATAATCTCATTTTATACACTGGACAGAGTTTGGGCCGCTCACCTGTAAGCTTTAGCTGAATCAAAATCCATCCCTCCTCCAAATCCCAGCAGCCCCATCGCAAAGTCCGACTGTCCGGAAACAGAGAACGGGATAAAGACCATGAAACTAATGGTGTTTACAGAATGTTTTTCTATCCAAAAACAGGAAATAGATTTAAATACCATTCAATCTTAATGATAATGTATATTTTAATATTTATTATCAGAATTAAACATTACATTTTCACTATATATTATTTTAAGTGTTTACAATTATATTTTTCAAAATCAAAATAATTTCATTTATTTGCACAGTTAAACAGAAACACTGTCCAATGACATTTCTACTTTGCAAATCCTTTGTTTACCAATAAAAATACCCCCAAAAACCTGAAGCAAAGTCATTATTACAATCTTATTAACTTGTCAATTATTACAATTATACACAATTACTGTTTATTTACTGAAGATAACAAATCGGGGAAAATATTAAATGAGTAATGAGCAAAAGTTTTGGTACATATATTTTAATAATATAAATTATTATGTATTTTATATTATTTTCATAAAATAAAAATTTCCTGATCCATTTTTTTATTTTAACCACAGCGGTGGAGATGTTGGAGTCTATCCCACCCCTCCACCATCCTGGTTAAAATAAAACAGAACTTATGTCCTGAAATTTGCATATTTAACTGATCAAACTAAAGGATGTGCATTAATTTAGACCCGTGCAGAGTTTGGACAGTACCTGTCCCGTCTTCTCCATGTTGATGAGGAGCCGAGGACAGCTGTTCGGGACTCTGTCCACAGGAGAAGACAAAATGTTTAACAAATCGAACAGCACGAGCTTCCGTCCAGAACCTGCTACGCTTTTCTCACCTGCTGACGAGAGAAGCAAACGGCTGGACCTGCAGAGACGTTCCCATGACGATGAGAAGATCACACTGAGGGAAGTCCTGGTGGAAGAAAGAGTCCAAGAGCAGCAGAGTAAGTGATGTTTTTTATTACACCAAAGTGTAATTACTGCCTTTTACAGTTTACCTTTTTCATTGCAGTGAAGAACCGAGCTGGTAGGTTCTCCCCAAAGAACACAATGTCTGACCAGAAAAAGAACCACAGCAGGAGCTTAACATAACAAATTGAACTGGATGATGCAAAAGAGCATCTCAAATTAATAAAGCATTAAATAAAATGGAAGGAAAAAACTTCTGAGATGTATTTTCTGTTCAGGGTTGAAATTTTAGTTCATTCAAGTACATAAAAAAAAAACTACTTTACATTCATTTGAGAATGTTTTCAGTCACTTAAAGTAAAGCAATAAAGCTGCATTTATATAGAGCCTTTCACAAACCCAAAGCTTCACAATTATGGAAATTAAGGAGGAAAAAAAAATTCAGGTAACCAAAGGGGAGGAAAAGCAGAGAGAGAATAGATACATCTTTAGTTGGATTTTTAAAGAGGGTAGAGTTTTAATTTCTCTAAGATTTTGTGGAAGAGAGATCTAAAGCTTGGGAGCAGAAACCCTAAAAGCTCTGGAGCCCAAAGTGGACAGTCGGAGTTTAGGGACAGACAGCAGGTTGGAAGAGGAAGATCTGAGGTTGCGGGCGGGAGAAGATGGCCGGAGTCATTCTGAGAGATGGTGAGGAGCAAGACCATGAAGGAGGAGTGTAAAGAGGAGTGATTTAAACCAGATGTGCTTTTGATCAGGGAGTCGGTGAAGGTGATGGAGGACAGGAGTGATGTTTGGTGATTGTTTAGTGTGGGTCTGAACTCCAGCAGCTGAATTTTGGATAAACTGGAGACTGATTTTAAAGGTTAAAAATGTTTACCAATAAACAAAAAGAAACAGGAAGAACAATTAAGTGAGTAAATGGAACCCTTTCTTTTCTTTTCTTCCCTCAAAAATCCCTTTCTTGAAAACTGGTTTTCACTGAAACGGTATTAATTTACATTTTCACATCTTTTCTGCTCAGCTTAATAAACTTTGTACAATGAAATAAAAAGAGATTATAAATAGGGTTATATATTTTAAAGCAAAGGCTACTTTTCAGAGGTGAAGAAGGAACTTTGTGTGTCAATGAAGAAAAGAACCGTAGACGATATCTGAACTCACCAGGTTTGACCAGATTTTGACAGGCGTCACATTTGGGAATTTCCTCCGAGAAGATTTTCTCTGTGGGTCGAACAGTTTCGGTAAAACGAGCACTAAAAGGCACTTTCACTGCAAATAAGACTTTAAATTCCAGTCAAATGTAAGAAAGCAAACCTTTCATCCAGTCCATGGTGTACTCTTTCCGGCAGAAGCTGCTCACACAGTGGGAGGTGTGGAAGGTGCCATGGGCTTCAATCAGGTCCTCTCCTTGCAGCCCAGCCACTCTCTCTAAAGTGTCGATGTTCTAACAGAGAAAGAAACCTTGAATGGGTGCTGATGTCCCCCTGGCGGAAACTGCAGGGAGGACAGGTGGGAACTGACCTGTGAGTAGCAGCGTCTGAGCAGACCTTTATCCTTCAGCATTCTGATGAAGTAGTGACACACTGTGGGCTACAATTAACAACAAAGCAGTTAAATGCACAACCCAGCCACTAGGGGGCGCACAAGCCAGTGTATTTCACAGGTCACAGGTATGAATCCCAACACTACCACCACTGGGTTCCTGAGCAAAACCCTGAACTCTGAGCTACTCCAGGGGAGACCATCTCTGTGGAGGTTTGTAAATGATGGTGCCTCCCGTTCCTACCTTGAACTGTCCTGGGTACAGCTCCCTGGCCAGAGCGAAGAAAGGCTCTGGATGTTTCTGATGGGGAGAAGGAGAAGAAAAATGAAGTCCTTAAGTGCTGTCAAATGAAACCGAAGGTGTCTTCACCAATAAACACATACCTTGAAGTAGTCAATCTGAAAAATGGCCTCAGGATACGGCAGGCTGTACTTCTGCAGGTTGGCATAGAGACCCGTTCCTGGAGACCGGAAGTCGGGGATACCAGCCGCTGCATGAGAGAGAGCGAGCGATAAGTGACACTTTCCTCATTAAGAAGATTCTCCAGGAAATGGTGCTGCAGGAAGCATAACCCTATTTTTTACTCTAATGTCAATAAACAGACATTTGTGTTGAGCGTTTCATCAGAAACACTGTTTACTCACACGTTGAAATCCCGGCACCCACCATACAGATGATGTTCTTGCCTAAAAACACAGTGATGAAGAGAAGAGGGGTTGAAGAAGGAAGGTTGGAGAGGTGAACAAAACATGTTTAATAATAGACATATACACCTTTTACTTGAAAAGACTTTCACTGTTCTGAATTTATGGACACACAGTTGAGACCTAGAATTACCATCGCTGGCTGCTCTGTTAAAGTGAAAGTGAAATTGACCATCCTTTTCATTGTGAATCATGGCACAGCACACAGCGAAGCACAACAAAATTACACCTCTGCTTTTTACCCACACACATGCAGCAGCGGGAAGCTATTGAAAATGCCAAGGGAAGCAGTGATGGGGATGGTACCTTGCCTTACCTCAGGGCAACCTACTGGTCTGGGATTCTAACACAACCTTCCAATCCAGGGGCCTCGTCCCTAAACACTAGGCCACCGTGGCTGACAGTTTATCAGGCCCATCCTTCCCCATCAAAGCAAGCAGGCCACCAATGGACCAAGCGTCCAAGTATCATTTGGGCAAACCTAAGCACTTGTTTAGCTACAGAGGGAACTTTTACTGAAGGTGTGTATCCTTGCCCTGAAATTGTAAGTATAAAGGATTAAAACATACATTTATTGTTTGTTTTGTCAGAAAAAAATTGAGCTCAAATTGTCTGCCTAACTGAGAAAACCTGCTCTGTGAAATCTCCCTGATGTGCTGCTGATGGAATTATAGAAATACATGTAATGGAAAAGTTGTTCAAAAATGTTTAATTTTTGAAAATAATTTCCTGCAATAATTTTTGTTACAATAATGTATTTCATTTGTATTATTTGTTAGTATCTTTATTATTTATTTTTATTATTATTTTATTGCATTAACGATGTATATTATATATGATGATTTTAGACTTAATAGAGGTATTGAGAAATGGATTTATGATCAAATGATCAATGATTTTAATGCACGGTGCTGGTTAATATTATACATGTATTAATATATTATATATTAGTATTATATATTTATTAATATTAATACATATCTACTCATTGCGTAGCCCATGGCTGTTACTCACTGTGAGTTGTGAGCTAACCAGCATTAAAAACTGAATATAGTTACAAAAGACAGTCAGTGAAGTCAATAATACTTACATTTACCACTCAGGACGTAACGGGCGATGCCCTCGAGGCTGAGCTCTTCAAGAACTTTCTCTCCAGGGCTGAGGCCCAGAGTCCGCGAGAAGAGATTGCGCAGAAAGTCCACTGAAAAGAGGGGAGGAGAGAGTCTTGGTTTAAAGATAAACAGTACCTGCAGTAGGCTGCTGTCCAGAGGGGACACTTACTTTCACTGGCTCCAGAGGCTTCACCCTCGTCACTGCTGTGGTCTGAGTCCCCCTGAAGTGAAAACAAAGAAGCAAATCTATTAACAGGGTCAAATCCTGGACACTACCCTACAACTGCCAAATAAACTCAGACTCGGACAAATGAAGACTCATGCTTTACTACATGGCCAAAAATATGTGGTCACCAAAAAGTCATATACATATGTACTTGGTGACCACCTTATTCCAGAATCAAGGGTATTATTTGGGAAGTCTGTCCCTTCCTTTGCTGCAGTAACTCTTCTGAGAAGTGTTGTAATAATGAAATACTGCTGCAGCATGGTGCTGATGTTAGGTGATGAAGCCTGGTTCAACACTAAACTCACCAAACCATTCCTCTCCAAAATGTTCTACAAAGAAGAAACACAGAGATCTACAGTATAGGACTAAGGCTGAAGCACTAAAATTACCTTCTACCAAAATTCATGTATCTCCTCCAAGCCCTGGTTCTTCTGTCCAGTTCTGCAATTGGGGTCCATAAAGTGTCCCTGACTCTGTTCCAAATGCAGGCCCTTAAACTAATGTCTCAGTCTGTAGACTGCAGACCTTAAGGAGAGGCAGTTTAGTTCCTTCTGAATGTCTTTATATGAAACGCAATCTGAGGCCCAAAATTATTTAGATGTAATCGAACAGGGGATTTTTTAAAAATATGAGCCAAATAATATGTTTAGTACCTCTAAGTCCGGAGTTTCAGTCTCCTCTTCTGCTCTTTTAGTTTGTTCTATGGGACAAAACCAACATTATTAATAAGATTTCTTCCTTCCTTTACGGATTATCCGGACGAAAAGCTTCGTAAATTACAGTTTAATAAATTAGGCAAAGTATTACCTTGAGACTCAGACATCTATCCGTTTTCTCAAGCCCTGTAAATATTTTTTAAACTCGATTTACAGGGTGAAATAACTCTTTATAAAAGATTCTGCCTTCCAGTTTAAAGGGACAGCGGATTTGTTGTTGTGCGTCCGGAAAAACGTTCCGGGTGGAAAAGTGGTCGCGTAAAGGTTCCGCCTTCTTCGGAAAACCTAAAATATCAAAATACAGTCCCGATCAAAAGTTTAAGACCACTTGAAAAATGGCAAAAAATCCTATGTTGCCTGGTTGGATCTTAACAAGGTTCCAAGAAGAGCTTCAGCATGCTCCAAGAAGAAATGGGAGGGAGACCGAACATCTCTCTGAGCAGCAGTTTATTGAAAACAGCGCTTCAACTGAAACAGGCTGTTTAACAGCTGATCAAAATCTGAGGACCACGTGCCTTTAAAAGGCCAAAAATGGGATAACGGTGGAGCTACTCATTACCGAGTTCGTGTTTGGAACTTTGATTTCTGTTTTGGGGGGGTTATTGGTTTTTTTGGAGGTGTGGTCCTAAACTTCTGATCAGCTGTTAAACAGCCTGTTTCAGTTTAAGCGCTGTTTTTCATAAATTGCTGCTCAAAGAGATGTTTGGTCTCACTCCCATTTCTTCTTGGAGCATGCTGAAGCTCTTCTTGGAACCTTGTTAAGATCCAACCAGGCAACATAGGATTTTTTGCCATTTGTCAAGCGGTCTTAAACTTTTGATCGGGACTGTATCATTCTTTAAAAACACATCAATGCCCAATTACGTGTTTAAAACATAAACAGAGTGGTACAAAGTGTGTTGGAAGTGAAAAGCTCAGTTCTAGAGATTTGTTTCAGAACTGTGTATGGAACCAGACCTCTGATGTCTGAGAGTCTGGAGTTTGGAGAAGATTTAGGTTGGGATCTGGTTCCATTCACCACCATCCAAACCCACTCTGGTGGACTCTTTATAAACCCAGAATTATGGGGAAATCTGAAAATTTGGTGGACTTCCCCTTTAAAACTGCACCAATAAAACAAGTTCCATGATCACGCTCCTAACCTACAAGAAGAGATTTGTTAAATGGTTATTACATCTTAAACTAATCCTCCGGATATATGTTTATCTGTATCAAGAACCACGTTCATCACATATTCAATAACAATAATGGCCTATTTCTGTTGTTACACTTTATAAGTATTTAAAATAGCTGCTGATCCAGAATCGTGTAAAAGTCTCAACAAAACAACACACGGCAGATGGTCAAACTTACTGCATCAGTGGACACGAACCTTCAGCATCTGGGAAAAACCAAGATACGTTTTAGAAGAAAGTTCAGCTGAATTGCAAGCCCTGTTTGCTGCTTGACTTTAAATGTGAGAGAAAACTCACAGAGCATCGTGTGGAGGTGCTGAGCAGACCATCAGCAAAACTGAACAAAAACTGGTGTGGAGACGTAAAACAGTGACAGCGTAACTTTCCTCCAAGGCCTTTATTCTCAGTCGGTCAGCCTGGCAAAGGCTCCATCACTTACACACACCTCTATAATCACAGATAATAAGGATTACAGGATTTAACACTTAATCAGATCTGACACTGTCAGTGGCCTACAGACCAGCAGAAGCAGGAGGTGTCGCCTAAACGTTTCCTCCAAAAACGGGAAAAATGCAGGTGATCATTAAACCTTCATCACAAATTACAGCAGTTTGGTTAACTGGTTACACTTTCAGACAAAACAGCTCCTCGTGTTCTGCTCTGTTATGATCTAAAGCTATTTTTACATCATGCCCCCCCCAAAAAAAGGTTAACATGCAAAACATGCACACACACACACACACACACACACACACACACACACACACACACACACACACACACACACACACAAACACACACACACACACACACACACACACGAAGGTGGAGCTGCTTGCAATTTTGTTACACTATGGTATAGAGCCAGTTTCTTATTCCTAATATACATTCCTGTACCGTTTAGAATTGTAATTAGATTTTTATCCTTCTTTCCTCTTCTGTGTATCTAGAGTCTCTTTTTGGCTTTTTTAAGCCACTGCAGTCCAGAAGCACTTGCAGGTTGTACTTGTTTTACTGTGTCTGTGACAAACAAAAAGCTCGGATGTTGAATCTTGTGGGAACCCCGGAGTTCAGGTTTGACCACATCACAACTAATGCAGTCCATAAAGATCTAAAGAGCTAAATACAGAACATCTGTGGGTCTCTGAGGAACAGTGTGAAAACCACTAGATTAAACCCCATTAAACTGTTTCTAACTGTCTGGCTTTAATGGAAAGAAACTTAAACTGCTTTTTTCTGTTCATTGTAATCCTAGGGTCAGGATCCCCAATCGATCCATCATCGTTACCAGTAATCAGTGCTGATAAGCAGAAGGGGGGGGGGGGGGGGGGCTGCCATCTGTCATTCACGTTGTGATGTTTTCTTTTTTATGGAAAATGCTTCAACTGTAATTTAAAGAGAATAATACTTTATCAGCACACCGCCTCAGTGATAGTTTTTTGCTCAAAGGAAATGAGATGTAAGAGAAGTTAGGTGTCCATGGTGGTTATTTCCCATTTAATTCCCATAATTTAATGGTTCAGACATCAATAGAGTTTTTCAGAACAGGTCTGATATGAAATGTTCGGTTCTAGAGAAACTTACTGAATCAGAACGGTTCCCAGTGTGTGTGAACCAGACTTCTGAATGTCCAGCTGTTTCAGTTTGGAGAAGATTTTGGACTAAAACTGAACCCGTTCATGGTGGAGGGACACATAAGGGGACATAAAACACACAGATTTAAAGTGTTCGGTTCCTTTAAAGTTATGGAAAATGGAGGAAACATTAAAAAGCATGGGATTCGAGTCCAGTGTCCACAGTCCTTCTCAGTGCTTCAGTGTCTGTCTATCTCTACGTGTCCCAGTAGCTGCTTCAGTGGTCTGCTCATCTGGCTGTAGGTGGTCCGTCTGGATAAGTCCTTGTTCATATTCTGCTCCAGTGACCTCGCAGTGCGGAAGCATCTCCTCCAGAAGGATCTGTACCAAGCCTGGGTTCTGCAGTCCCGGCAGAGAGGACACGTCCAGCCGTCTCAGCTTCCTAGAGATCGGAATTAGAATGTACTCATGAAAATATAAAATATCTAATCAACTGTCCCCTGACTGGGAAGAAAATCTGTGCTACAGATGTGCTGTGCTGTTTCCATTCATTTGTATGTCCTGTGTAGTTTAGATCTGGACGAACCTTCTCATCACTAATTACTCATCATAGCTTTGGGTTCGATTCCTGTGCAGCCTCGTTTCTGTGGCACTACATTACCTGAGGTGCTGCAGTGCTGCCATGCCGCCCACAGTGATGCGGGGACAGTGGGACACGTCCAGCTCCTGCAGGGTTTCCCCGAACACATGCAAGCGAGCGAGGAACCAGTCATCCACCTCTGGACATCCCTTCAGGGAGAGGGAACGCAGCCGTTTTTGACTCACTGCACAGAGAGAGAGAGGAAAAACAAAGAGGGAGGTCAAAGAAAACGACAGTTGGGGTCACAGGGTCATTTATAATGTAGAAAAATCAACATTTCAAATAGAAAAATTAAAAAACAATGATAAAGAGCTGGAATGCTAATAATGATTTAGTGCCGTCTACTCTGCTTGCATTTTTAGTTTGTTTAAAATTCTGTTTGAACTGTAACCTTAATCACCAATCAGGATTCCTTTCTTAACTAGAAAATCCAAATTTACCTGGATCACACCTGGATTTTTCTGCCTCAAGCTGCAGGTCTAACCTGCTCCAGGGTAAAGTTTGGAATTCGTGCTTAGAAACAGCTCTTGGACTAATCCAAGCTTCTAACCAATCAACAGCAGCCTTCTGAATAATTCACGGATTATCAATAACTGTTACTGAGAGCTGATTGGTTAACAAGAACTGTTACAGAGAGCAGATTTTTTTATTGATAACTGTTATTGAGGGCCGATTGGTTAACAAGAACTGTTACTGGGAGCTGACTGGTTAACATTACACTGTTACTGGAGCTGATTTGTTGCCATAACTACTTTAAGCTGATTGGCTGTTACTTTTACTGAGAGCTGATTGGATGAGGAGCTGATCAGTGAGGTGGTAGGTGTTAAGATGGTAGGACTGGTGAGTCATACCGATGTTTTCCAGTCCGGCGTGGTTTATGAGTGTTCCACTGAGGTCGACCTCCTCAAAAGTTGAGTCAGGGGTGTTTAGGAAGTCATAACTAAACTTCCCCCTCGAGTCAGGACGAAACCAGCCTGACTGTCCGGCAAACCTGCAGGTCAAAAGAGGAGAAACACATCAAACCCATTTATACCAACATTACACAACAAAACTCCTGAAGCCACTAAACCAGCTTTAGACCTTCAAAACTTCATGACACGGTTAAATCCTGCTTACAGAAGAGGATACTCCACATCCCATAATACTCCACATCCCATAATACGGCAGGATAAACTTAGATTTCTAAATATTTATTTCTCCTTGCTTTCATACAATTTTAAGGTGCTTTAAAACCTATTTTAAAAACGCATTATATAGAACATGTATAGTTTATATTTCTTCCAACGAAAATAATCCAAACTGTGTCCTAAACAAGGACAGCAAAAAACTAATTTGTTGAATAATTATACATTTCCATGCTGATGGAACAAAACCTTTTTTCTAAATGTGTCTTTCACTATTACTTTATTACTTTTTCATCAAGATTACCTGATGGAACAAACAGAAATGTGCAGAAATATAAAGATGGCTATTGAAAAACGAGTCTGTGTACCTGAAGCTTCCTCCCAGTCCCAGGACATAATACGCTGCTGCCACGTTGACGCCAAACTTCTTCTGCGTGTAACCATAGAGTCTAAATCAGAGACAAAATATCAAAGACAAAATCATCTCCATCCCCACCTGTATCTGTCTGTCTGTCTGTCTATCCACTGTTATAGAAAGTGAGTAAGGCCCTTGTGAAAATCCACTGGCCTGTCTTTGGGTTCTTTGGGTTCTATGAATCCCCCCACTTCAGGAACCATTGGTGTAGACAGAGACAGATCTCTGAGGACAAAAACTCTTACACGTTCTTTTGTTGGACCAGCCGGTTCCTCATCCAGCTGCTCCAGCCTATGAGATGTTCCACATCATGGAAGTGTTGGTTGAGGTGGAGGAGGAGTTTGTTGAGGAGAGAGGGAGGAGTGGAGGTGTGTTTCCTCCGACTCACAGTCCAGAACAGCAAGATGGATCCCTGCCTCCTCACGTGGCCCTGAGAAGACAGACAGGCTTAAGCCCCAGACCCTCACATACTGAACACTCCGAACACTCCGAACACTCTGCTCCACCTTAACAGTGAAGAACTCACAGCTGCTCTGTTCAGGCTGGGAGTGAATTCAGCTGAACAGTGTTTTATTCACAGCAAGACAAGTCTGAGAAGATTTACTTTTTTTTCTTTCTTCATGTTTCAGTTGCTCCCGTCACAGGGTCACCACATCAGATCAAGCTCTGCATCCACCCAAATTGTTCTCCTGCATGTCCTCTCTCACCACGTCCATAATCCTCCTCTTTGTCCTTCCACTTCTCCTCTTTCCTGGTAGCTCCATCTTCAACATCCTTCTCCTGATATACTCTTCATCTCTCCTCTGGAAACGTCCAAACCAGCAGCCTCACTTCTCTCACTTTGTCTTCAAACTGTCCCTCTAATATACTCGTTCCTAATCCTGTCTCATGAAATTCACCAAACACCTTCAGTCTTCACCACTGCTTTCTTCACCCTGTGCTTCATCTCCTTGTACTCCTGTCTACTTTCTTCATCTCTCTGACTGTCCAACTTTGTCTTCACCTCCCTCTTCTTCTGTATACACTCCTGGATTTCTGGGTTCCACCACCAGGTTTCTTTCTAGCCGTCTGCCCGATCACTTCTGCAGTAGTTCCCCAGCAGTCCGGTAGCTCTTCAACACCTCCCAGTGCCCGTGTTAACTCCTTCCTGAATTCCACCTTGCAGTCCTCCTCCTTCAGCTTCCACCACTTGATCCTCGACTCTGCCCTCACTTCCCTCCTCTTCTTGACCTCCAAGGTCGTCCTACAGACCACCATCCTGTACTGTTTAGCTACACTCTCCCCGTCACTACCTTACAGTCTCCAATCTCCTTCAGACTGACCCTCCTGCAAAGAAAATAATCCACCTGTGAGCATCTTCCTCCACTCTTATACGTCACCCTGTGCTCCTCCCTCTTCTTCAAATAAGTATTAACTACAGCCATTTCCATCCTTTACACAACATCTACAAACATCTGACCTTCAGCATTCCTTTCTTCTGGGGCAGCGATTGTCTAGTGTTTAGGGAGTTGAGCCCCGGATCGGAAGACCGCGGGTTCGATTCCCTCACCAGTAGGTTGCCCTGAGGTACCCTTGAACAAGGTACCGTCCCTGTCACTGCTCCCCGGGCGCTTTCATAGCTGCCAACTGCTGCACGGTGTTTGCATGGGTTAAATGTAGAGGTCCATTTTCATTGTGGTTCACTGTGTGCTGTGACCTCGCAATGACAAGAATAGTCACCTTCATTTTTTCTTTCATTTCATTTTCACACCATGCCTACCCATCACCTCATCGCCTCTGTTCCTTCACCAACATGACCATTAAAATCTGCACCAATCACCACTGTCTCTCCCCTGGGTACACTCTATCACTTCATCTAACTCACTCCACAGCTCTTCTTTCTCCTCCATCTCTCAACCAACTTGTGGAGCAGAAGCACTAACAACATTCATCATCACACCTTCAACTTCCAGCTTCAAACTCATCACCCTCCCTCCCTTCTTCCCTCCTCCATTCCTCCTTTGGCAAAAGTTTTACACTGGATGTCCTTCCTTAAGTAACCCTCCCCATTTATCCAGTACTGGGACCAGCAGGGAGAAATACACAGGCTGTGCATCCCTAGTGTCTGGGTTTTACTCTTTTTTAATTATATTGCAATTATCAGTGCCAGCTTAAACAGTGCATAATGATGTCACTTCAGCATTTAAGGTGGAACAGGAACTCTAATGAGCAGTGTCGCTTCAGGGGTCTGTACAGTCGTTCTGGGGCTGTTGGCACACTAAATTAACACACATGATCTCAGCACCGTTTCAGGAAATATTCCAAAATAAAAGTTAGCAAACCGGAAGCTAATTTCACCTTAATTTTTTAAATAAACGTTAAAAAATACCTGAAAACCTTTAAAATAATAATAATACTAACAATATTTAAAAAATAATAAAAACAACAGCAGTAACTAAATTTTATCCGCTTTTAAAAAATAACATCTCAGATGTTAAAGCTTCGACTAATAATAAATTATGAGATGTATTATTTATCACTTATATTAAAGGTTTTAATTTGGGGAAAAAATTCTGAGATATTTTCTGCAGAATTGTCAAAAGGGTCAGTATTAGTTAAAGTCAGAGCTTTGATTTTAGGAGTTAAAAATAAAGTGTAGCTTGAGCTTTATAATAATCTTTCAAAAAAATTACATTTAAACAAAATTAAACGAGTAAATAAACACAGAAAAAATACAAATGAAGGACCTTCTCACCAACACGGACGGAGCCATTCCGAACTACGGCAGCCGCCGAGGGACAGACTTCACTCACCGCCCTTCTCACAGCCGAGCAGCAGGGGGCGCCACTGTGACACCGCAAACACAGGAGGAGCCTTCAAACTTTTCCTTTTTATTAATATCTTCTTTCTCATTTGGAAAACAACACCAAACATTTTATTTTTTTAGTAATCAATAGCAATAACTTAATATTGCTTTTTGCCACAAAATTTCATGAAGTAGTGCAGTTTATAGCAGGGGCAGTGGTGGCCTAGTGGTGAGGGAGTTCCCCCGCATTGGAAGATTATGGGTTTGATTCCCTCCCCAGTAGGTTGCCCTGAGGTACCCCTGAGCAAGGTACCATCCCCGTCACTGCTCCCTGGGCGCTTTCAATAGCTGCCCACTGCTGCACGGTGTTTGTGTGCATGGGTTAAAAGCAGAGGTCCAATTTCGTTGTGGTTCCTCGCAATCACTTTCACTTATACTCACAACACAACCACATATGGACCAATCAGATGAAAGAATTTAATGTCTATAGACGTTAAAATATTCAAATAATAACTGAAATAGACGCAGAAAAATAATAATCATAATGTGATTAAGTGGCATCATTTCATGTCGTTGGATTCCATGCATTATATTTAAAAAATATTCAAATTAGTTCATGGTTTCTATTGTTATTTGTTTATTTCCTAATCCACACATCTGTCTGTCTATCTATCTATCTATCTATCTATCTATCTATCTATCTATCTATTTATCTGTCTGTCTGTCTGTCTGTCTGTCTGTCTGTATCTGTTTATCAGAAAAAGAAATTATGTTTTTGTTTGTGTCTTGCTAGATTAAATACAGGTTATAATGTCTTCTTCTTCTTCTTCTTCTTCTTCTTCTATCAGCTGCTCCCATTAGGTGCCTCCACAGCAGATCATCCTTCTCCATGTCTTTCTGTCTTCTGCATCTTCCTCTTCCACACTGTCCCTCTGCATGTCCTCTTTCTCCACATCCATAAACCTCCTCTTTGTCCTTCCTCTTCTCCTCTTTCCTGGCTGCTCCATCTTCAACATCCTCCTCCTGATATACTCCTTGTCTCTCCTCTGGACACGTCCAAACCAACAGTCTCACTTCTCTCACTCCAAACTGTCCAACCCGAAGTGTCCATCTAATACACACCCACTATTCTGCTTCTCATTAATGAAGAGCTCGAGGAGGGGTGAGTGGGTGGAGATGAGTTTTTGGGAGAAGCATTTTGTTGACTCTTGATGAGAAGATTAGATGAGACTCTAACAGTTCATCTCGAGAAGCTGCGCTTTGTGTTCGGCTCTCGTCTGACAGGCGACGTGACATTTTACAGATGTTCACAGCAGTGCAGATGTTGAGGCATCAACACTTTACAGCTCATCAGTGTGAAGAGAGTGATGTCTCCCAGAGCAACACACTCATACAGTGTGCGTGTGCGTGTGTGTGTGTGTGTGTGTGTGTGTGTGTGTGTGTGTGTGTGTGTGTGTGTGTGGTGCCACTGCTCCATCAGACAGTTTCCTCTGAATGACAGTGAAAGATTATAATTAATAAAACAGATCTGCTGTTTTCATTTATTCTCATCTACATGAACATTTACTTCACTTTAAAGGGACCAAGTTCAACATTTAAAAATTCTCCCTCCCCTGAAAAACTGAGGAGACTAACCTTTAGGTAGGTGTAGATACTGACTTCTTGGTTGTTGGGGTGTAAAGTGAGTTACTAAGCTGGAAATAGTTGATTGACTGAATGTTCCAGGGTCCCAGGAATGAAGAACAGATACGGACACAAAGCAAGTACTGAAGCAAGTACATCACTCTGGATAAGGGCGTCTGCTAAATGCTGTAGGGGTGTTACTCTTACACACACTTATTTAGATGTGCATTCATTTCTCTCCAGTCGAAGGGTTTTTACTGCAGATTATAGTTTTGCGTGACTTTAACATTTTCTGTGCAGTTCTGTGCAGAAACATCACCAGAAATGAGCTTGCAGTTTATCCAACACTTTAATGAAATATTCATACCAAACAAAGGCTTTTAACTCGCAGAAATGCAGAAACAACGCAGTATTTCCATCTAATCTGCATATGTTGTAATGAATTAATGTACACATTTGAATGTGTTTAACTTGTGTGTCATTGAGCCAATTTAAATAAAACAATATTTACACATAATCCCCCAAAATATGCCTCATCTTTTCCTTCTTGAAGCCAAACATGTCTCAGAACATATGGGGGTGCTCAGTAATCTCTAACTGAGTGGCTTCTGGTGCTGTAGCACACCCTGT
>CM029387.1:22316759-22331759 GCA_017165825.1 Hepsetus odoe
AGCTGGTGGTGGTGAGGGGAATCCCAGCAGTTCAGTCCATCCTTTCCACTGGTGCCTGAACCCGACCCTAGAGTCACTGGAGGAATCGCATGATTCAGGGGAACGCCTCGCCTTGGTGGAACCTGAAAGAGAGCTAAATACAGATCTTACAGGGATCAAAGAGGAAGTCTTTTTCATATAGTCCGAACCCTGTTTCCAACTCTTGCCTTCTTTGTTCTTCACGTCTCTTATCACAGAATCCACAGTACAGAAGCTGTCGTTCACTTCCTTAAACTGAGACAGGTCATTGCTGATGTCTTTTGGCTCCTTCCTCTTCTCAGTCATACTTCCCTGCTGCTTGGAGCTCAATGAGGCAGCATCCCAGCTCCTGGTTCCACTACGAGAAGTTCCACTTGGACTCCTCCACGAACCGCCTTGTTCCGAGTCTGCTGAACTCGGAGGGTGAACTAAAGGTGGGGAGTCATCATGCAGCTGTTCACCCTCTGGAATCTCTGCCGGCTTCTCCATCAGACTGTTCTTCAGCTGCTCCGCGCTGGCGTTAACCACCAGGGTCCCAGCATGCACTGGTGTCTGTGGAGGAAGTCGAGATTCGAAGATTGCCAATCTTGCTTCCATACCTCTAACCTGCTTCTCCAGCTCGCTGAGCTTGCTAGCCTCCCTTTGGGCTTCTCTCAGTTCAGCCTGCAGAGCAACGCTGTGGTCCTGCACCCGTCTCAGCTCTGCTCTGGTCTGAGTCAGTTGTTCTTCCATAGTGGCTATTTTAGCTTCCAGCTTCTCCTGAATGGTTGGAGTCTCAACCTTCTTAGTTGCCTGGCATACAGTTTGGTCCCTCTGTTCATCCGTTCTCTCCAGCCTTTCTCTTTGGACAGCCGTCATGGCTTGCAGCTTTATTCTAGAGACCTCTCTCTCTTCTCTGAATTTCGCGCTCTTTCCTTGAAGCTCACCTTTGTCTTGAGCCAGAGCTTTTCTTTCTGTTTCCATGGCTTCGATCTCCCTTTGGCAACTGGACAAGAGTCCTTTGGTCCTCTCCAGCTGAGGAAGCAGATAGGTGATCCTTTTCTTGCGTTTCAACCCCTCATTCGTGACCGAGGCATTCACCTGTAGCATTGAGGCTTCTTTCGCCATCAGCTGCTGGTAGAGCTCTGTCAGCAACTCCTCCTGTTCAGTGAGCTGAACATTTATGTAGCTGATTTGTTCATCTCTGAGGTGAGATTGGATTGTCCTTGCAGCTCTGATCCATTTGGCCAGATTCCTTGCCTGCTTTCCTCTGAATGATTTTTGCAAGCAAACTGCAGCATGTCTGAACAGCTGATACCTCTGCTTTTGTTGATGCCCAAGTTTCCACCTTCTGAACCTCCTCTGGAGAACACTTGCTGCCCAGCACTGCTTCTTGAAAACCAATCTTTGCTGGTGCATTCTTACTGCAGCCTGAATAATGGTGGCAGCTTTGTGCATTGCAGCAACATTCATTCGAACAGAAAAACCCCTAAAAGCTGCCTGGATGCATATCACTGACCTTCTCCATACCTGGAATCTCTCATGTTCAAATTTACCCTTAGTGTAGGACCTAAAATGTCTTTGAATGATGATGGCTGACACCCTTATGGCCCAGTACTTAACTACCTCCCGGTGTCTTCTGAATGCAGCCTGAATCAGGGAAGCTGCCTGATGTTGCAGGATCACCTCCCTTCTGACCCTCTGACCTCTGAAGCAGGCTTGCAGGAACATTGCAGCAGAGCACAATTTCAAGAATTCCTCCCTCTGCTTTCTGGCCTCAAGTGTGGAGCGATACCTAAGCTGGATGGCAATAGCAGCATACTTGATGCATAAATATCGTGTCCGAGCACAGTGAGCCCTGTAAGCACATTGTATCACAGTTGCAGCATGGTGCTTCTGTTTCAGAGCCTGTCTGGTCTTCATCCCTTGGAATGCGGCTTGCAGAACAACAGCAGCCATCTTTTTCTCCTTCAAAGACTTCATTTCTTGCTTCATCATCTTATTAGCTCGGCACGGGGAATGCCGTGCGGTCGCGTTGCGGCGCGGGGAACGCCGTGCGGTCGCGTTGCGGCGCGGGGAACGCCGTGCGGTCGCGTTGAACAAGGCAAGGCGCGTTTGCTACCAACCTCTTGTTGTGATTCGCGCTGGCCGTGTTCCCGCTATCAGCTGCGCGCGGCGCTTTCTCTGCTGGCGGATCGCGGTTACTGGCGCGCGGCGCTCTCGGCGCTGAATCTCCGCGTTGAACCGCGTGCGGCGCGGTTGGCTTCGTGCTTCCGCGTTGAGCTGCTTGCGGCGTGGTTGGCGCCGTGCTTCCGCGTTGAGCTGCTTGCGGCGTGGTTGGCGCCGTGCTTCCGCATTGAGCTGCTTGCGGCGTGGTTGGCGCCGTGCTTCCGCGTTGCGCAACTCCAGCCGTCAACGAAGCCCCGCCTTCCATGTCGCGTGCGGAAAACAACACACGGTCCAGCGTGTTGAGATAGCGCTGCGCCCTTGTAGCCATGGAGATCAGCATCCGGAGACAAAGCGCGAACCGATCCATGCAAAGCTCGGGGTCTGGGATGATATCGAGTGGGAGCAGCGACATCGTCTTCTTCAGACGGCGATCAAGCTCCCTTGCCGTGGCCGTCGGCGTCCGTCGCACCCACTCCTCACCGTCCAGATGCTCGCGGAGGTCCAGAGAAGTCGCCTCTGTCCCCCAGGTCCTCATCAGCTGCAGCGTCCACTCGACAGCATTCACTGCCGCCCACAACACGCGCTCCTGCTCGCCCTCGTGGCTCGTGACGTCCAGGTACTGGCGGCTCATTTCTGTAACGGTGGCGGGGTACTGGAGGGACGTCAGCTCGGAGCCAGGAGTTAGGAACATACTTTTATTAGTCACACTTACAAAAACAAGGAACGGGGACTGCAGTTCTAAACAAGAAACCCTAGAACCAAGGAACTGCAGTCTAACCCTAGACACTAAGTTACATATACCAAAACCACCCGTTATGCATAGGCTTAACCTACCTAATGAGCCGCGCTCTGTTCTGACTCATCGGGGCTTAAATAGTCAGCCCCAATGATGCACACCTGCCTGCAGGGGCTCAGGTGTGCTCAGTCAGAACAGAGCGCCCTCTAGCGTGCCCAAAACACCCCACATGTGACAGAGAGCGCCTTCTAGCGTGCCCAAAACACCCCACTTGTGACACTAGATCTCTTCTTCCCCCCTCTTTCACATTTTTCTTTTTTTCTACATTTTCTTCTTCTTCCTCCCATCTTGAGAAAAAAATCAAGAAAAATGTCTTCAGAAACTTGATTTTGTTAAAAAATCTTACGTTGAGGTTTAAATACAGCAGAAAGCACAGTCTGTATGTATATGTATCTTACTGCATTACACTATGGTGTGTAATTAATACTGATTTGCTGTTTTTCTTTTGTATTTAACGAAGCTGATGACTGTGAGGTGGCGTGTTCAGGCCTGCAGATGGTGGCAGTGGGGATCTCGCTCATGTTTGGGGAAAAGGGCCCGTGATCCTTGCCTCCCTCTGCGGAAGTGACGCGCTCCTCTGCCCATCTGTCTACACATTAATCCCTGCAGCGCTTAGAGATATTACTGCCTGGCTTATCGCCGTGGCAACAGGCCTTCAATCCCAACTCGCCGGTTCCCCCCACGTGACTGATGTGGGGGGAGATGTAGTGGTGAGATTGATGTACACACACACACACACACACACACACACGACCATTCACCATTTCCCTTGCAGGAGGCAGTGCGGTCATTCTGAAGCTTGTTCCTCTGACTGAGATCAGTATTGTTTTTAATCCTCAGCCCCAAACAGACATGTCCTTGACCCCCCGGGGCACCCATAATCACTCTAGTGATTCTGATTGGCTCCCGACAGGTGGGTTCTGTCCACCCAAAAAAGACAATCTGTCCTTGTCTCTGCCACCCAAACAGACACAGGAGATGAGTCTCAGTTTGTACAACATTCAAGGTGTTTAATTCAGTCGTCATGTACAGAGCACAAGTCAGAAACACACACAAACTCAACCTTCAGAAAGGGTCAGATATATCTATATATATATATATGTGTAAAAAAACATTTTTTTAAATCAGAAACAAGTTCATCCATTTTTTTTTGAAGAAACCCAGATATCAAAAGAGAAGTGGTGGACGTTTCCTGTTAAAACACTCAGCAAACCCGTCTCTGAATATTCAGATATTTGTGATGGCGAGTGTTTCAGACTGATGGGTGGTGACGGTTTCACAGCTGTGATTTATTTTTATGCTGAAGATGCTTATTTTAGCTTTGAATCCTGCAGAAGCAATGGTGAGCTTTTTATGTTGTATGTTGTAACACCTTGGGGTGAAAAAGAAACAGGGTCTCTTGTTTTTCACAGCACTTACTTTAATTAGAATTCCTCTGCTGATATGGTGATATGGTGGATTAAAGGGCTGCAGGTTGACCTCATAAAAGCTACACGTGCCTGATCCACAGCAGGTCCTGAGCTTGAGCCAGGAGTGACGAAAAACACTTGAGGGTGTGAACAGGTCGCTCGTGGTTTCTCGAGCAGAGGGCAGTTTAATGCCAGTGCAATTTGTTGCATATAGAAAAACACCAGCTCCACATATGGCTTTTAGACACGTCCAACGACCCTTTCACCGAAAAAGGCCCTAAAGCTGTGAAATAGCTATTTTTCACCGTAGATCGTTTGGACTCCAGATGAGCAAAGGTTTAGGTCCGAGTTGCTACAGGAACGAGCCGGGATTAAGCTAGGTGGCATCACACCCTTTCTCCTACTGAACGAGTTAATCCATTAATGGATCATCAGGACCCACGTTCCCAAAGCTCTGATTAATCATTTTTGACCGAGACGTACAGCGCTGGACAAAAATCTTGAGCTCATTTCTTCATGTTGCTTTATATGTTGCAGACTTTCTTGTACTTTGATATATTGCTAAGGAGCAGTTCTCCAGATCTTCCTGAAGGACAGTGTTTTTGTCTCTCATTTTCAGTACAGTCTCTGTACCTGAGCAGTTTCAGAAGCAGTGTGGAATCATCTCCACAGAGAACGGAGAACAAAAGACACTCAATGTCCAAAGAAGAGCTTTGGGATGTCCTTCAAGAAGCCTGGAGAAGTGTTCCTGACTTAAAGAAAGGAGCTGGCCTAAGAGAGTTGAGGCTGTGCTGAAGAATAACGGTGGTGGTGGTGAATACTGACTTTAAAGCTGGTTAGAATGAAACTCTCTTTGTGTTTAGACTGGAGTTACATGTGTTTGTACACAAATCACTGACCTACTGTCTCACTTTCACACAGAACAGACAGAAACGAGGGATCAAGACTTTTGTACAGGACTGTTGTCCCCTTGGCGTTGAAGGGATGAAGGGATTGGTCCTGGAGGAAGTTTGGGATATTTTGATCTAAACCTAAAGGTAGTGTTGTTACCCTGGTTGCCAGAACATACCCTGACTGTCAGCGCTGTGTCCATGTGCATAAAACGAACACTATAGTTGTCGCTGTCGTATCAAAACATTGTCACTGCAAGTTCTCGTTGTTGTTTTTTGCTGCCTTTTAGAGGGTTAATGAAGGTCAGAAATGACCTGCTACATAATGGATGCTAAATTTCATATAAAACCCTATAAAAGTCCTAATTCTGGAGATACGACAGCGGCGATACAGTCCTGAGTCGATGGCTCCTGCCGTTGCCAGATTGTGATCCAGTGTTCATTTAGGAGCTAATCAGGAGCAGTCACTGTCCACTGGTGTCCTCTGAACGAACGCTACATAAGACAGCAGAGGTCCAAGTTGTTGGCAGGAGATGCTGTTCTGTTCTAAGCAGGACTTCAGGTTCTGCTCAACAGCAGAGGATCCCGACCCAGAAGAACCTTTATTCAACAGTTATTCAAATATTTCTCATTCAAGATCATTGGACCATTATTTCTAGATATTTAACTAAAGCAGTTTTAACTACATCTGTAAAATAATGTTTCTCAAGGGTTCACTTAAATCAAAGAACCATCAGAATTATTAAAAGGTTTTCTTAGAAGAAACAGCTGTTTTAAAGTGTCTTCTAATACGTCTGTGTACCAAAAAGTTTCTCTGTTGTTAATAAATTTTTTGGTACTAAACAGAAGCTGCAGTAAAGCGATTGTTTCTCATTTGCAGATCATTTTGCTCTTTTACGCATCATTTCTAAACGTTTATTTTCTTTTTTGTATTTTTTGTTAAAAGATGTTCTGGTAAGAGTGGAGGAAATATCTGATAGTTTTGCTTGTTTCAAACTTTTGTTTGTTTCTTTTTTTTTTCATTGTATTTTTTTCAATGAGATTATCCCATTAACACAACATTTTTCTTTTTATTTTGAAGCAACCCCCTTGGAACACCATTTTCACTCTTACAAGCACAATTTCACCAAATAAAATGATCTTGAATTAGAAATAATAGAACAGAATAAACATTTTGGTCCAACATTTTTGTAAAATGTATCTTTTTCTCCCTTGGAGTAAGTAAAATGATCTGCAAATGAATTTAAACTCAATAAAAAAACTAGATTTAGAATGAGATTTTTCAGAATATCACGTTTTTCTAGTGAAGACGGGCGTTCACGTTCAGGACATCCGCGTCTGGGTGTAAAGGGGACACATTAGGACCCGGGAGGCACGGCGAGAGAGCAATGGGACACTGCAGTGTCTCTTTTAAAGGGATGAACGCGTGGCACCGTAACCGGAGATTCTGCACTAGTTTGCTTTGGGTGCCTATTAAACACTGTAGTTCCAAACACCCGACAAAAAAAAAAAAAGAAAAAAGTTCAAAGTCAACATCAGTTTCCTTGGCAAGGTCGAGGAGTACAAGACAAGCAGATTTCTTTGTTCACAAAAACTCCTCTGATATGAAACCATGATCACGTTCGCCGCACGACACAAATGCCACAAGCTGTTTGACACTTTATAAAACGTGGGTAAGACTCCCAAATGGCTTTTTTTTTTACTAAGATTTGAGTATTAATTGTAGAAAGAGTAAAAACAAGGTCACCAAACGGTCAGATAAAAAAATTCAACAAGCCTGAGACCCTTTTTCACACATGCAGTAGACATGAACACTGGTCCAGCGCTTCATTGACATTAAGACCTTCATTAGTTTGAATAGAAAACCAATCCTCCCCTCAAGAGTGAAGGATTGGACCAGTGGCAGTGGATCAGGTCTTAATGACAAGCTACACACTTGAACTTTGTCTCCAAACGTTTAGGAAAAAGATGCAGAGAACCAGCGTCTTTATAAAAATGCTTGTGGCGGTGTCGGGACGTATGCACTGTGTTGATCTGGAAAAGAAAAATTACAAAACAATGTAACAATTTTTTTTTGTGCAGTAGATAAAATTAGCATTACTTTCAGTCCTATTTGCTTTTGGTGAGGACTGTCCCACCAAGCAGGTCTCCAATTCGCTGTTTGTTTTTTCCGATTTTTACAAAAGAAAGTACAAACGTGCTTTTTTTCCAACCACATACCGTAATGCATGCATGAATCTAGTCCTGTTAGCGTCTCTGAAAGTCCAATTCACTCACGGAGTTGCATATTACAGTACTTTGGCAAGGGAGTTCGCTCCACAGGCAAATTACCCTCATTTCTTAATGCAAATGCACCAACGTGACTTCATGGAACAGCTCTGTATAAAACAAAAAGTGACAAAAACAAACGCAGTGCACAAACCAGAAGAAAAAACAGAATTAAAGTCTTTGCATAAATTTCCTCTCATTTGAACGTTGAAAAATGTACAAACTCTAGAAGAAACTGGGGGGCTGAAGAAAACCTCACTCAGGGAAGCAGCGAGAGCTGAAAATACAGTGAGGATGATCTGGTTGGTCTGGTTTCCTCCTTAACTTCCAGGTACTGTTGGTGTTGCTAAAGCCAAATGAAGACAGATTCTTAGTGTTAGTCTTTTCCCAGGTTGGCACAAGGTAGCATCAGGGAACCCTTGACTTCTACCACCAGAATCTTTCAGGAACTAACAGTGCTTTTCCACTGGTACCAGGAACTGAGCCTGCTATCATTTTTTTCATTGTTCAGTATCCAGTAACTGTGTTCTGCAGTGTGATGGTGTCGTAAATCCAAACAGACGGTAGACGGGTGATTGTTATTTATGTGCAGTTGTTATTGAGTTTGTGGGTCTTTTTCAGGGAGTCTCACAGTGACCCAAACTGCAAACTCAGGACAAAAAATTTATCATTTCCTGCTTTGACATTTCTGTATTTGGAATAAACAGATGCAGCAACCCAAAAGACTCATTATGGACGGAGACTAACCCTAACCCATGCTAGCAATAATGTCGGGGCGGTTCCAACTCAGTATGGTTTGCTGTTTTTACAATGAAAAGCAGTTCCTGCGCGCTGCGGCTACGGGATGGCTTTGGTACGGTCCAGTTCTTGGTGTCAGTGGAAAAGCCCCATTATAGCCACTGAGATAATCACCGATTTCAGAGCAAAGCTAATCTCGGTTCTTGCAGGTGGTTAAATCGGAATGATTTTTTATCACCTCTCTAGACGCTATTCTCCACAATCGTCTTGTCTGACGATTTAATAAAATCGCTGGATCTAAAAGTGACTTTAGACGAGACCGCAGCCTTTGTCTTCAAACCTAAACAGTTCTTCTCCTCGAGGGCTTTGTGTATGAGACACGGCAGAGAAGGAGCACGTGTCTGTCTGAATGTGTCTCACTCTCCTGGCGGTGTTTGCTCTCGGCCTGTGGTTTGTCTCAGGGCCTGTCCACACTAGCTGCACTGGCTTGTCTCCGTGCTGTTTCATTGGTGTCTGTCACTGCTCTGCCTGCACGTGGAGAGCAGGACGGGAGGGGGAGTACAGGCCCAAGCACTTACACTCAAGTGCAGCTAAGGCAGAGCTAATAGTCTCTGAATGGAACATTAAATCCAAGTGGGTTTGTGTCATGCAGGAGACCTTATATCCTGCTGTAATCCATGGCGTACAGGGACTGACAACGGTGTCTGTACGCCCCCTTCCCAGTGTACTCAGCAAGGATGCCAAGCAGTTTAAACTGAAGGCCCGAAGAGGCTGAGCTTTGTGCGAAGGCTGCTACAGTTCACCTCGCGAGCCTGTCCCTCTGTGAGTCCCCGTCAGCCTGTCCCCCAGTCTCTCTCAAGGTGCAACGCACACATGCACACAGACACATTTCCCTTTTGCCGTCTTATCTTTTCTCGTAAAGGCATGCGGACCGACGCGACAAACAGAGAAAGCAAGCGGATAAAAACAGAGTAGAAACACAGCGAATTCTCTCAAGACAAACAACACATTTTCAGTGCTTTGTAAACATGCCTCTTCAAATACCTTTACACTTCTTTTCTTTTAAAATCAGTGTCAGAAAGAAAAAAACTATAGATATCTGTATGAAACCTCTGAATAAATCATATTCTTGAGATCCCCCACCATAAAGATAAATGAATCTACTTTTATAATGATTTGGTAACTAAATATGATATATAATTGAAACAGAATTTTCGATGGCACCGAGTCAAGTCGCAAAAAAAGTGGACAAGAGTTTCCTCTTCTCTCCATCTCTAAGCTGCATGGGATGAAGGTGGAAGGTTGCTAGACTGAAACAGAGGGTCTTGTGGAAGAGCACTGTCAAGCCGAGGTATAGTCCTGCAAGCCATCGTGAAGAAAAGATTCCATGGTGCTATGATGTTTAGATCCCTCCTCTTTGTTTTCTTTAGTGCGATTCATTGACAGGAGAACAAGCATAAACAGTCATTTTCTTCTGGCAGTGATTCATGGTGGAGGAGGCGTTGCTCTCCCCCGACTCCCTCTCTTTTCAGAGAAAGTGTTGAGGGTTGGTAGAACAATCTAAGAACAATGCCTTGGACATACCTCACCTTTTCCTGACGGCCTTTCCGCTCCTCTGTCCTCTCCTGGCCCTCAACTCTCACTTGATACTATCCAGGACCAAGAATCCAGCAATATGTCTTAACTGCTCCAACCCTCCCCCCATCAGCATCCCATAACACACTTTTTTTATTCTCATTCTCAACATTTGGCAGTCAGAGGGAGGGAGTGGCTTGTGGAAATGGGGTGTGGTTTGGTAGAGCCACTCCCTCTCCCTTACTTTCAACATTCATCCATGGGCCGTACCAGCCCCTCCGACATTCCATACACAGTGCCCAACCTCTGGCCAAGGGCAGATCAGACATAAGCAGACTCGCTAGACTGGGTCCGGCCCAGGTTGGGTGGCTGCGACAGGTGTGCCATGTCCTTCTTGCGGATCTCACAGATGGATTTCCGGCGTGCCTGCACACCCCGGATGGCCGCCTTGATCTTCCGCCAGCCCAGGTGATTGAGCTCGGCGAGGTTGAGCACCACGCAGATGCCGCTCACGGCGAACATGAACACCAGGAATACGGTCTTCTCAGTGGGACGGGACACGTAACATTCCACCTCCTTCAGGCATGGGTAGCGGTCACACTCAAAGATGCCCTGCACACTGAAGCCGTAAAGGAAGTACTGCCCTGCCAAAAAGCCAATTTCTAGGGCGTTTCGGAACACAACCTGAATTATGTAGAACCGGGAGATACCCTCTTGCCGCCGTACCTTGGAGCTCTTGCCATGGGTCAGGCCTCGTGGAGCGTTGGGGATCTCTTTTACCTCCAGACAGTCAGGCTCCTCCTTGCCTCCACCACTATCAGGATGCTGAACCAGGATGCCGTTGATGTTACGCAGCTTCCGAGCACCTTCGCGGTTATAGTCCCTCTCCAACATCGGGTACAGGAAGGAGTAGCGACGGTCACGCTGCTTGGCTGACTGGTGGACAGAGTAAGTGATGAAGCACAGGCTAGGGGTGCAAACCAGAATGATCTGGAAGACCCAGTAGCGGATGTGTGAGATGGGGAAGGCCTTGTCGTAGCAGGCCTGGTTGCAGCCGGGCTGGAGGGTGTTACATATGAACATGGTCTGCTCGTCTTCGTACACCGTCTCCCCCACGATGGCTACGATCAGGATCCGGAAGATCACCACTACTGTCAGCAGGATCCTGGAGAAAGGTGGAAGAGAGAGAGAGGGGAAAAAAGGGAGTTATTTAAGCTTTGACGTGACATTCTCACTGCCAGAGTGGAAGCGGGCTAATTAGAATAACTGATCTAATTCAAATGAGGCTCTGCCTCCGTTTTCATGGCAATCTCTGATTTGAAAGCGAGAGCTGACATCACCACTCGCCTGGGCTTTAATTATAGCAGCTCCATTAAACTCTGTTAACACAGTAACCTTCAGCACTGATGTTTCTCTCATTAGTTTGCTGAGCACATGATTGCAGCTCGACGCTTGGTCGCTATAGCAACAGGCCATGCAACACACCTTGCTATTTCTATCGGCGCGTTAGACCGAAAGGTGAGAGAGTGTGAGGGTATCAAAGGGTTGTGAGTTTCAGCTGTGAGTTCCAATGAGCTGGCTGTGACTGAACGACATGTTATCCTAAAGTATCGCGACAGTTTGAGTGCTCGTATCTCAGCAGAAAAGCGCTGACCGACCGAACAAGAGCCTTGACGTCACCGTGTCCACGGGTCGGGAGGAACAAAGCCCCCTAATGAAGCCCATCCTGTACCTTTTGGATGGTGTTTATATTCACTAACTCAGCTAAAAGGAAACATCCAGAATTTAAGGCTAGTAATGTTCACAAAGTGACATCAATGTAGCAACATCATAAGCCTTTCCAGAAGAGTGGAGGCTGAAATGGGACAAACTGCCCCCTTTAACAGTGCTGGACTCACTTTTGGACCTGGTGTATGGAGCCGAGCCCTGGTCTGAGTGCCGGGCGGATGCACTGCGGAGTCGGAAGAGTGACTGCAGGCATTTATTTTGGAAGAATAGATGATGATAACATTTCACTCTCAGGACATTTCTCTGGATTTCCTCTCTTCCCTCTGCAGCCCTGCCTGACTCCTCTGCTTTCATTCATTTTTAAAGCGAACACAAAAACAGCGCTCAAGCACGAAACACAGGCCAGGCTCTCGCCTGAAGCAGTCTACAGTCTCTACACACACACACACACACACGCACACACACACACACACGCACACACATGCACATGCACAAACACACGCACACATGCACAGACACACACACGCACACGCACACATGCACATACACACACACACACACACACACATACAAACGCACACACATGCACATACACATACAAACACACACACACACACACACACACACAAACGCACACACACATGCACACACACACACACACACACACACACACACACACACACACACACAAACGCACACACATGCACATACACATACAAACACACACACACACACACACACACACACACACACAAACACACACACACATGCACACACACACATACAAACACACACACACACACATACATACACACACAGACACACACACACACACACACAAACGCACACACACACATACAAACACACAAATGCACAGACACACACACACGCGCACACATACAAACGTACACACATTCAAACACACACATATATATAGGTTTCTATGTATTCTATTTTTCTGTTTATTTATTTTATATATGCTGTATTTTTGGGTTTCTATGGGTTTCTGTTCTTATATGTTATATATATTTAGAAATAAACAGAAAACACATCAAAAGCTCAATAAAAGCCTTCAGTCTGTGACGGTCCTGCTTTATTGGACCCAGCGTCGTCTGTCGTCCATCACAAAGATTTGATAAGTATTTGGAAACCCCCCGCCCTGGTCCTTTGGTTTGTAATCTAAATCGAAGTGGATTTGAGCACGTGGCTCGCCTTCCCTTCCTGCAGGGGGCGGGGCGGGGCGGGGTGGGGGGCATTTAATCCTCACCAAATCAGCCACTGTGACCCCGGACTGGAGGGAAAAAAAGAGAAAGGCACCTGTAATCTGGATTCAGTCCAAGCCCACAATATTTTAATGAAAATGCATTTTGTTCTGGTGAGGACAGGAATGTGTCCGGTACAGTCTTACGTCCCTGGTGCTCGGTGAAGTGTGAGCTATTACAGATAATGGGGGGGGGGTCACACTCTAAAAACTGTAAATTAGAAAAAATGCCAGTATTGAAAAAAAAGAAAATCTCACAGAGAATGAATTATATAATGGCTTCCACACGCAAAACCCTCAACCTTTAATCTGTACTGGGGCCAATAGAGGGATTCTTGCATTAGTAGTTTTTTAATGCTGTCCAATAGCTTTAGATTATCCCCCCCACTCCTCCTCCCTCTCTCTCTCTCTCTCTCTCTCTCTCTTCTCTCTCTCTCTCTCTCTCTCTCTCTCTCTCTCTCTCTCTCTCTCTCTCTCTCTCTCTCTCTCTCTCTCTCTCTCTCTCTCTCTCTCTCTCTCTCTCTCTCTCTCTCTCTCTCTCTCTCTCTCTCTCTCTCCCTCTCTCCCCCATGGCACTGCAGTAAACCGTGCTGGTAATAGAGATTATTTTATGGGGCTTTTCACGGCCCCTTGTGAAAACATGTTGACGCAGCATTAAATCTTCCCTCGGGCTCCAATCAGCCTGTCGGATCCAAATCGGTTCGTCCTGTTTCCTCACAATTAACAGGCTTTAATTAATTGTTAGTTTTGTTTGGTGCTGCCTTGGCGAGAGAGCTAGTGTTTCACTCCTCACAACCTGCTGAGAGAGCAGCTTCATTTCATCAGTGTTTTATTTTTCCAGACCGGATAAACAGCTGCTCTGGCACAGAACCGGCCCGGTTTAATCAGCCTGATTCAAAATCCTCATTTATTCACACCTCACTGACTCGACCCAGACTCACATCTCACTGACTCGGCCCAGACTCACAGCCCAGAGACTCAACCCAGCTCCACCTGCTGGCTCGGCCCAGACTCACACCTCACTGGCTTCGACCCAGACTCACATCTCACTGACTCGACCCAGACTCACAGCCCAGAACTCAGCAGACTCACCTCACTGGCTGAAGCCCAGACTCACCTCACTGACTCGACCCAGACTCACACCTCACCGACTAGGCCAGACTCACAGCCCAGAGACTCGGCAAGACTCACACCTCACTGGCTAAACCCCAGACTCACACCTCACTGACTCAAACCCAGACTCACAGCCCAGAAGACCTAGAGCCCAGACTCATATTAGTATGTCATTGACTTGACTAAGGCTCACTGCCCAGGGACTTGACTCGACTCGTTTTGTAGCAGTTTAAGTGGGCATGTGATGAATAAAGCATCCTGAATTTGGAATCATGACATCATTTGTAAATGTAGTGATATTTTGCTTCTCAGTCTATTAATTCAGTGACGTGTCCAAATGGATTTTCCATTTCCAAACAAATTTTCCAATAAATTTTCAAACAATGCCAAATAATTTTGCTTGTTTAAATAAACAAATCTGGAAAAAATCACTTTACACAAATGCTTATACTGAACATACAAAAAAGGATGATCTGAAATATGAGGTTGCTTGGAGCTGCTTCTGTGGAAGGGAAGAAGAGATTGGATCACGAGGAGGGAGAGGGGGAAGAGAGCAGTCTTTTTACCCATAACACCCTCACCCCCCTCCCTGTGCCTCACTCCATCGCTCCTGCACCCATCTTCCTGTGCCTGTTACCACGGCAACAGCACAGGGGCAGAAAGAGTGAGGGAACGAGGGAGTGGAGGCTGTACGTCAGAGCAGTTACTGTATGAACGATGACCAGTCACACCAGGACCTGCAGCTTTTTTCGCCGTCAGCCAGCCATGGCAGAAACGTGCACACCGGGGTGGGCTGCAGGTCCGAACGGGTCGACCTGGGGGGGTTCAGTTAAATCACAGCAGAGGGAGCTTCACCTCTGATACATCACCAGAACTGGCACAAGATCGAAAGCCATTCATTATTTCAGGTCCATCATTTGTAACAGCTGCAGAGAACATGATGTTCTTCCAAACGGAAGGACGGGCGCAGCAGAACAGATTCACCAGCTACACGTTCTGGACCGGATGATGGAATTTAGTCGTTTTTCTTCACCCTGTTCCAGAATATTGTTCCAT
>CM029387.1:22336759-22377544 GCA_017165825.1 Hepsetus odoe
GAACCCAGCCCTGATTCAGCCTTGAGGAAGATACAGTTTCACAGTTGCACTTCATGCCTTTGGAAATTTAACAGAAACGGAAATAAAATAATAAACGGAGTTTCATGCAATAAATTGGTTTGATATACAGTCCTGTGCAAAAACCCTGAGCCCCTCAGATCTTCGTCTTTCTACTCCAGACCTTCTTGCATTTTTAATGTCTTGGTGAGGAACAGTTCTCCAGATCTTCCTGAAGGACAGTGTTGTTGTCTCTCATGTTCAGTCCAGTCTCTGTACCTGAGCAGTTCTCCAGATCTTCCTGAAGGACAGTGTTGTTGTCTCTCATTTTCAGTCCAGTCTCTGTACCTGAGCAGTTCTCCAGATCTTCCTGAAGGACAGTGTTGTTGTCTCTCATTTTTAGTCCAGTCTCTGTACCTGTATCAGAAATGAGGGGTTCAAGACTTTTGCACAGGATTGCAGTATGTAGACATTGTTCAGGTTTTGGAACAGGTCCATGAATGGAAACTACACTGCCAGTGGGGGATGTTTTTTGTGACATCACAAAAAGCAGACATATCAGGCTACGGCATTTCAGCTTGAAGCCAATCAGGCAGGCCTCATTTGCATAGTTGACTCTAAGAGTAGTATAGAAAGCGATCATGAGCAGCACTGGGACTTTTTTGATGATTATTTGATTTATGAATAATAAAGATCAATCAAAAAGTATGAAGTGTGTGCTTTAATTTGGATTAAATGTAGAAATTTCATCTTTTCATTTACAGGTTTATGAGATTTTGTTCCGACGGTGATGAGTTTTGCTTTTTTCTTGGGGGGGGTGCAGTGCACTGAGCTGTGTGCATTTATAACCCGCCCGGTTAAGCCTGGTTAACTCACACACTCAGGTCTTATTAAGAGCTTGGCCTCACCGCGCCCTCGCAGCGGCAAACAAAGAGACAAACAAAGTCTCGTCACTGCAGGGCTCAGATAATCACTTCCACATTCATCTATCTACCATCACCCACTCTCATCCTGCAGCTCTCCTTTTCTGTGCCTTTCTTCAAGAAACACTTTAGGCTTTCAAAGGTCATCACAGATTTTAATTAAATAAAGCATCTTAAGAAGACAAAGCTGTCCTTTCCTAGTGCACTCTCTCCCAGTACATACCGTCCAAAATGGGAGAATTAAGCAGTCTTTCATTTATGATGTCACAAAAAGCAGAGCATCCACCTCTTCAGCCTACAGCCCCGCCCATTCAGCACAGACTTTCTGAACAAGACACCACACAGGACAGCCAATCAGATCAGAGATCATTTACATCAGACGCAGCAACAGAAGAAGCCTGTTTTATTCCAAACCCTCACAGCAATGTTCATCATCAGTACCTCACTGATACAATCAGACCCTCACAGCAATGTTCATCATCGGTACCTCACTGATACAATCAGACCCTCACAGCAATGTTCATCATCAGTACCTCACTGATACAATCAGACCCTCTGGCAGTATTATTTCATCATGATACCTCCTGGTAATCAGACCCTCACAGCAATGTTCATCATCAATTACCTCACTGATACAATCAGACCCTCACAGCAATGTTCATCATCAGTACCTCCCACTGATACAATCAGACCCTCACAACCCAATGTTCATCATCAGTACCTCACTGATACAATCAGACCCTCACAGCAATGTTCATCATCAGCCTCACTGATACAATCGAAGACCCTCACAGCAATGTTCATCATCAGTACCTCACTGATACAATCAGACCCTCACAGCAATGTTCATCATCAGTACCTCACTGATACAATCAGACCCTCACAGCAATGTTCATCATCAGTACCTCACTGATACAATCAGACCCTCTCAGCAATGTTCATCATCAGTACCTCACTGATACAATCAGACCCTCACAGCAGTAATTCATGTCAATTGCCTCACTGGCTAATCAGACCCTCCTGGCAATGTTCATCATCAGTACCTCACTGATACAATCAGACCCTCACAGCAATGTTCATCATCAGTACCTCACTGATGCAATCAGACCCTCACAGCAATGTTCATCATCAGTACCTCACTGATACAATCAGACCCTCACAGCAATGTTCATCATCAGTACCTCACTGATGCAATCAGACCCTCAGTAGTATTTCTGCATCATCAGTACCTCACTGATACAATCAGACCCTCACAGCAATGTTTCATCATCAGTGCCTCACTGATGCAATCAGACCCTCCTGGCAATGTTCAACCACTAGTGGAACTCTCAGGAGAGCAGAGTTAATTAGTGAATTTAGAAGGTCTCTTCTTTTCCTTTATTTCTTCTTCTGGCTGCTCCCATTTGGTATCTACAGCAGATCATCCATCTCCATGTTTCCATGTCCTCCTGTCTTCTGCATCTTCCTCTTCATACCGTCCCCCTGCATGTCCTCTCTCACCATGTTCATAAACCTCCTCTTTATCCTTCCTCTTCTCCTCTTTCCTGATCTACTCCTCGTCTCTCCTCTGGACACGTCCAAACCAATACCGCCTCTAGCTTCTTATATACTCGTCTCTAATCGTGTCCATGCTTGTCCCTCCCGACGCAAGATCTTAGCTTGTCTTTTCATCAGTGTCTGCACTCTATGAAAAAAAATAAAATTCTTGTGCTGCACACACTCACTGTGAACACACACACACACACACACACACTGCACACAGTGAATAGTGAGCAGTGAGTTTATTCTCCGTATGTAGCCAATCCCAGCGGAGCTGACTTGAGAAGTAGTCCTCCGGGAAGAGACAGGCAGAGAGAGATGAGGGGGTCGATACGTGCAGGCGGGGTAACTGGAGGGTTCAGTGTCCTCGGACTGTTGGGGTCATCATTTAAAGAGCTGATTGGTGTGTGTGTGTGTGTGTGTGTGTGTGTGTGTGTGTGTGTGTGTGTGTGTGTGTGGATAAGAGAGCTGAATGAGCAATGGCTTTATGATGAAGGGGGTGTGAATGACTAAAGAGCCCTTTGCATGTTCATCAGCTGAACGGGTGAACAGATCACTTCATTAACGCGCTCTTCTCTAGTGTTACTGTTAAGAGGAAACATACACAGACTCTCACTTAAAGGCCACTTTATTAGAAACGCCTCCCTTGTGCAATTTGTTGAAGTGTGTTAGCTCCTCTACACCTTCAGTTCTGATTGGACAGTGTTTGTACAGTTCAGAAGAACCTGGTGGAGGTGAACAGTGGAACTGTAAGATAAGGGTTTCCAATAAAATGACCGCTAAAGTGTAGGACAAATTACAAGTAATTGAAACCAGATGGTGTTTCTAATAAAGTGGCCAGCAAGAGAAGGCACAAGGTTGGCATTTCTAATAAAGTGACCATAAGGTCAACGGTGAACGGTGATGTATGTGTTTAGACCTGAATGAGCAGTTCTACTGAGTGATGGGGGAGAGGGAGGACCACCCTACACACCAAGAGAGAGAGGACAGTTCTACTGAGTGATGGGGGAGAGGGAGGACCACCCTACACACCCAGAGAGAGAGAGAGGACAGTTCTACTGAGTGATGGGGGAGAGGGAGAGGACAGTTCTGCTGAGTGATGGGGGATAGGGAGGACCACCCTACACACCCAGAGAAAGAGAGAGAGAGGACAGTTCCTGCTGAGTGATGGGGAGAGGAGGACCACCCTACACCAGAGACAGCGAGGACAGTTCTACTGAGTGATGGGGAGAGGAGGACCACCCTACACCCTGAGAGAGAGGACAGTTCTACTGAGTGATGGGGGACAGAGAGGACAGTCCTACTGAGTAATGGGGGAGAGGAAAGACAGTTCTACTGAGTGATGGGAGAGGGAGGACTAGCCCTACACACCCAGAGAGAGGACAGTTCTATGAGTGATGGGGGGAGAGGGAGGACCACCTACACACACCCAGAGAGAGAGAGGACAGTTCTGCCTGAGTGATGGGGGGAAGGGAGGGGACAGTTCTACTGAGTGATGGGAGAGAGACAGTTCTACTGAGTGATGGGGGAGAGGAGGACAGTTCTACTGGTGATGGTGGAGAGGAGGACAGTTCTACTGAGTGATGGGGAGAGAGGACAGTTCTACTGAGTGATGGGGAGAGAGAGGACAGTTCTACTGGTGATGGGGGAGAGGGAGGACAGTTCTACTGAGTGATGGGGGAGAGATGGATCTTTGGGGTTTCCTGCTAGAGTCTGCATGGGACGTGTGTGAACTCTTGCTTCCTGTCAGCTGTTGGAATTACATACCCTGAACTTGGATGAAGTTATTTTGTGGAGAAATTCCAGCCTCTAGTCTCTCTGGTGAATGACGGACTACTTAAGATGAAATCAGATAAACAGCAGTGCATGCCAGTTCTCTCTCTCTCTCTCTCTCTCTGTCTGTCTGTTTCTCTCTGTCTCTCTGGTGAAATACAGAGCATCATGAGAGCGTTCAGCGAATATAAACCACACTATCAATCAGGCCACAGCATTATGGCAGGTTGAAATCAATGATGAAATCAAAGTGTTGCTGTTGCTGCAGTAATGTCTTCTGTGTAATCCACACACTTGGAGACGTCCACACCGAGGACTGTTAACAAGGACTCTATACATTCTGCATAGCTGGACAGTGTGGACAAAACAGAGCCACTTATAGATAATAGAAAGCCTTACACTGTATTTAACACACTGGCGAATCAACGCTGAGGCTGCGCTGCATTATTCTGGATTATCAAATGATCCAACAAGCCTCCTTTGAAGTTCATTTTTTTCAATACAACAAACCTTTTCGGTTTGGCTTAAACAAATACAGCCAACAGTTTTAGACATTTGGGCTTTAGGCGAGGGTTTAATTTGGGTGTCTGAAGACATCTCAGATCGGTCACTATTTTTGAACCTGGAGTCATTCAGCAATCTGTAGAGATGTAAAAAAAGCTGATATATTTTTTACAAACAGCTTTTTAAACAAAATAAAAAGAGGAAAATTTAACTAAACATTACAATGAAAATTAACAGTGAAAGCTAAAAGTCTCACTTTATTCACTCAACTTGAGAAGAATGGATTATTTTGGATAAGCTGATCAATATCTCACTCCTTAGTTTCAACATCCAACCCCGAGGTTAAAGTTCTAATTCTTCTGTAGCTGCTGCTGGAGGCTGATCTTTCCCATTAAATCAAACCAGAAACTGAAGTTTGGGGGCTTTTCCACTGGTACCAGGAGCTGAGCTGCATCACAAAGAGAGGTTTTTATATCTGAATAAAGCAGACTTTACTGGAAACAGAGAGGATGGAAATACTGTGTTTGTTTTCAAGATTCAAGCAGTTTATTTCATATACACAGGCCAACTTGGCTGTTAAGAGTGAAAACAAAAGAATTTATAGTTTCTCAGGTCGACGCAGAAAAGAAGGGCAGCACCTCCAGTTTTCTGGTGCAGCTCGGTTCCTGGTATTTCGGTTCACTGAGTGCGGCTCGGTTCCTGGTGCCAGTGGAAAAGCCCCATTTGTTAGGAGTTGTTACATAGTCAGATAAAGCTCTTCTTCACAACATAAATATCCCAGTGTGGCGCTTAAGTTTTGACTGTGCACTTTTACAGGGTGTAGTATTATACCTTCGGATACAGAAGGAACACACAAATGAGATCCTGTCGTTTAAGAGCTTCAGTCGACAAAGCTTTTTGGAAAATCGCCTCTCAAGGAAGCAGCCGGAGCTCAGAAGTGAGCAAGTCATTACAGCCGAGCTTAAAATAAAAGCAATATTGCTTTGAAGACTTTGATCCCATCCGCAATGACTAATGGCTGTATTAATCTCCCTCCAATAACAATCCATTTTAGGATTCATAAAAGACCAGACTCCAGTACATGACCCGTCACGAATGAGAACCACAGACTCATTTATGTAAAGCGGCGGTGATGCATAAATCAGAAAGTTCATGATGAAGCTGCTGGTTTGAGAAGTAAGCTGGAAAGATCTGGTTTCGGGCTCCTGCAGACTCGGTGAACAGCTGGAGGCTGTGAAACCAGAAGCAAATACAAATTTGACCAGAACAGCTTCTGTTCTGAAGTTGTGTTGGACCAAACAGGTACTGAAGTATTTTCTATTAAAAGAGCAAGTTCTCTCTGTCTCAGGTTTTTGGACTGTTTCTTTCTCTCCTGTTCTGCTTCATGATTAATGCCTGCAGTAGCACCTAAACAATGCAGCTACTCATCAACTCAGATTATTAGTTTTCATCATCACTGTTCATGGAAAATCAGTAACAGTGCCCTGTAATGTTCATATGATCCATAGAGTCATTCTGACAAACCGTAATACTAAAGGAAGTGCAGAAGCGGTATGACTTTCGTATTTATCATGTTGCCAAATTGGCAAATATATGGCACAAAAAGGTATAAAAAATAAATAAATAAATAAATGATTTATAAATAAACTGAATTAATTATGAAGAACAATTTGAACTGTTTGATGAATTTTATTTAATAAGATGATAAAACGACGACTGGCTAATTAATTCTTCGAGTGGAAACATGATCAAAACAGCAAGTTTGTAAAAGCTTGTTTCTCTTTAAAGGCATGAACGTGGGCTGGAACGAACGTTTACCCATCGGCTAATCAGAAACCCACGGGTGACTCGTGTGGGTTCCAGTCTTTCTAGAGGAAGCTCAAAAAGGACAGTGCTTTATTTAAATTCTTCCTCTACTTTTCAGGAAGCGATGCAGCATCGAGCTCCTGCAGGGAGGCAGAATTCCCTTAGACACACATGAAGGCCGTTCTGTTCTTCATTGTCCTCCTGGAGCAGCACACTGACTCATCCCTGCTTTAAATAGAGCAGTCACACAGAGACACACACTCCTAAGGCATGACATAATAACACACAGGAATATGAACCAGGCCTCTGAACGAACACACACACACACACACACACACACACACACACACACACACACACACACACACACACAGTGGTCCCTGGCTTGGACATACAGTTCTAGGAACCTGTAAATGGACAATTTCACCAACTACAAATTTCTGCAAATGTAACTCGTTAAGTTGGAACCCTGACTATTGTGGGAATTTTAAAAACGACTGGAGTTTCCCTTTAACTGGTATTTAAGTTGACTTTCATTTGTAGGTTCTTCAAACTTTAATAAAGTTTTAGACACTAAAACCCCATCCTACAAAAGATCCTTTAGATCCAAAAACGTCTCTCTTATGGCCGTTTCATAAAGTTCATTTATAAAGTACTTTAAAAACAGTTGGAAGAGGGTAATCCACAGAAAATAAGAACAGAATTAAATGAAAGATGTTGGTGAACAGAACTGAACGTCCCTCACAGACATGAGCTGGTGGTGGAGACGCTGTCTGGTGTCTGAGACGGTGTTTTAGTTCTGAGAAGATTCTGGACTTAAAAGCTGAACCCGTTCATGGTGGAGGGACACGAAGAACAGAGATTTAGTTCAGATGGACTATTTTAACATCATCACCGTCCCACAGAGACACACAGAGACACACAGAGACACTCAGAGACACTCACAGAGACACACAGAGACACTCAGAGACACTCAGAGACACACAGAGACACTCAGAGACACACAGAGACACACAGAGACACTCAGAGACACACAGAGACACTCTGAGACACACAGAGACACTCAGAGACACTCAGAGACACACAGAGACACTCAGAGACACACAGAGACACTCAGAGACACACAGAGACACTCAGAGACACACAGAGACACTCAGAGCACTCAGAGACACACAGAGACAATCAGAGACACTCAGAGACACACAGAGACACTCAGAGACACTGAGACACTCAGAGACACACAGAGACTCTCAGAGACACACAGAGACACACAGAGACTCTCAGAGACACTCAGAGACACTCAGAGACACACAGAGACTCTCAGAGACACACAGAGACTCTCAGAGACACTAGAGACACTCAGAGACACACAGAGACACACAGAGACACTCAGAGACACACAGAGACACTCAGAGACACACAGAGACACACAGAGACACTCAGAGACATGGGGACAGAAACACTCAGAGACATGGGGACAGAAAATACAGAGTTTTAGGGACGCGCGATGTGAGGTGTGTTGGCCGATGACAGTATCTGATATTTTTAAATAAAGTGAAAGTGACAACCCTCGTCATTCTGAGACGCAGCACAGCACAACACAGCGAAATTCTACCTCTGAGATTCACCCTCACACACGTGTTTAGTGAAAATCCCTTTACTTTTGTCCCTGTCTCACAGTACATTCCTGAGGTCACAGAGTTTGACCTAGAATCTGACCCCAGGAGCCCCAGGAAAATCTGACCCTAAAGCCCCCAGGAAACATCAGTAGGAAAAGTTACAGCTCTGCTTAGGCGCTGCACTCATAAAATGGGGTTACATCTGTGAAAAACACTTTTAAGTAGGGCCTGGATGAGAGGATGCCCCAACCCAGGAAATATATGGGTAGTAGACAGGGCAGGAAGGTGGACCATGAGAAGGCCTAAGTCTAATGGTGGAAGGGGCAAAAAGGTAGAGAACTGAGAGTTTCAATCATGACAGCATTGAATATTATTGGTGGAAAACTAATAATGGGATGGGTTATACCAAATGTTAAAGAGGTTTTGAAATGTATTTAAAGTCCAACGTTGGGATGAGCATTTGGAGCTGCTCCCACGGGACCACGCCGCTGAAACTCTTCAGTAAATTGGTTGTGCTGCATCTCTCTGACTTCGCTTGATTTTTGACTGTTGGTTTTCTGACTTAGAAAGGATTTGAACTTAGAGGCTCCTCAATTTTTCCACGACACGTGCAGCGGGGGCAGCTACTGAGAAGCACCAGGGAGCAGTGAGCAGGGACAATACCTTGCTAAAAAGAGAATTGCCTCAGGCAACCTACTGGTGGCTCCAGACCCACAATCTTCCGATCCCGAACACCTCCTCACCACTGGATAGCGCTGCCCCGTATTATAAAAGTCCAACTTTTACCAACAGCGTTCTGATCTGTCAAAGTGGCATAAAGCCTTCATTAAACATCGCTTTTAAAAATATGTAATTATGACATGTGGGGCTTCACTGGGGGAAATAAAATGCTCAGATTTGGGACGTCTGGTTTTATTCACCACCACTGGAGAGAAAAAGCCACAGAGCCAATGAATAACCTCCAGAATAAGGTGGTCTCCTTCTGAGGTTGATGCACTAAAGAGATCTTTCGAAAGCAGCAAGGCAAACTAGAGCATGTTCTGGTCCCGAGAAATGAAGGCATTGTGGTCATTCTGGTCAAATCTGCCACTGCTCTGCCTGCGAGCACTGAGACGGAATTAAGAACCGCTGGCTGCAGGGAAGGCTGGTGGATGAGACTCATTCATAACCACAGAAGAAGGTCTGCTACTAGTGCAGTCAGTGCACCTAATCAATGCCCCCGGAGAACAACTGCACATCTGAGACCTGAGCTGTGACCCTGCTGGGAGCCCATCTCCACTGAGCAGAGGACCAAGGATGAGGACAGCTGAAAAGGCAGATGAGGGTGTGGAGATGCTCATCCAAGCCATGAAGACAAGCAAATTCATAGCCAGTGAAATGACCTCACATCAAGACTTTAAACCTCACTTTTCTCTCAAGCTGATCAGAGATAAAACTCTCAGATTATTAATTCTAATTCCCTTCCTCGCAAATCTGACCCAAAACAGCCCGAAGAGGTTCTACTGGTCACGGGTCAGTACGGGTCAACTCTGGGTTTTTCACTCATCTTCTCGTAGTCTCACATGAAGCCTCGTGAGCTTCACAATAATGACGGAAAACGAGCTGCGGATGACTTTATGGAGCAGAAAGATGCAGGACTCGGGTTTACTAAAATAAGCAAAATATCTATTTCTCTTCATACAAGCACAAAATGGTGTGAATACAGTTTAAAAGGTGAAATCAGCGCTAAGTCTGGCTCTTGGCTCAATAATCAGATTTAGGGACTCAAAGTCAGTGTCCAAATCTTTTTGTGAGGCTCTATTACTGCAATCAATTTGAGGAAGAGGTGAAATATTCTGAGGATCTTCAAGGAGATTTAGGGTGAAGAACAGAATCTTTTTGCTTTTTTCATTTCATCTGATTCAGTAACTGATGATTTAATGCTTCGTAGAATCGTTTCCAGCTCATTTTCAATCCATCGACCCGCTTTACCATCAGTTCCATCTGACAATATAACAACATCGCCCCCTACACTTCCTGGAGCATATTACAGTCTGCCAGAATGTCAGTGAGGATCATTTAATGGCTCCCAAAGAAACTTTAAAAGCCATATAGACTACACGCCCCTGATGCTTCCTGAGGGTCATATAAACATAGGATTATAGAGCGGCCTTCTAAAGTGCTTTCTTTACTCGTATTTGAAAGAGTAACAGCAACACGAGTAATAAAATGCAAATGGATGAAATTTCTGAGGGCTGTAAGAAGAGAAGTAATCACACAAAGTCTTTCCATCTTCCAACCATGTAAGCAGTGGCCGCTGGGCTGGAGCCGAGCCTGCGTTCGGTTCCCTCAGCCTGCAGGATTAACTCAAAGCCCCACCAACATACGATCGGCCGAGCGCCATCAGAGTGGAACTACAGCGGCGTCATAAAACAACACACTTTCAAGATTTAGTGAGTCAAGCAGCAGGAACATGAAATGACCTTAAATACAAAAAAATATAAAGATCTTTTCGTTTTATGATTGAAGCTGCTTTTGGATTTCTTCCCTGCTGAGAAGCCTCACAATGTAGAAACCATTACAGCAGCAGTCCCAGCAGAACCCAAACCTCACTGTTAAAGAGGAATCTCAGCATGTCGGACCCCAAGCGCACTGGTGTGTGTTCTCCTAGTACTGAACTGTAACATTGTATATATATATATATATATACAATAACACCTTTGTATGGATTTACCATTTTATCATTTCAACATCAATATTAAGTAAATCTCTAAAACCTCAATATGATTTTATAAGACAGAAACCACCACCATGAGTCTTGGTTCCTCTCAGAAACGTTGCATTTTGCAAGAGAAGATCAGTGGAACGGCTCCTTAAGGCTTGTATGAATACCTAATCCTGCCTCACGGAGAACAATGCCTCTTCCATTGCTGCAGGAAACGCTCTGCTTTGTCTTCCACTGGGATTAAATTGAGATGGAACAGGTGGTCCAATGATGGACTCTGGGACTCTTCATGGTGGAGTGCCGGGGTGATCAAGTGCAAAGGCATAAAGAGAGGCTTCCTTACCTTCCTATCATAGTAGGTGCTGCTGGACAGCCTCCAGGAAGGCGTTCAGGATGGTCCATTCCCCCATGGCAGTCAGGCTTCCACCAAGCACGGGACACTTATTCGAGGCAGCAGGGGTTCCTGTTCCTGAGGTAGGGCAGCAGCAGCAGCAGGAAGGGAGAGAGAAAGAGAAAGAGAGGCTTCCTGGCTCTACCACGAATTCTGATCTGAGAAGGTCCGAGGAACCATGTTCTTCTTCACCCTGTTCTTCTGCACCAGCACTGTCCTAACCAAACGCTCACTGTGTCCCAGGATGCCCCTCTGAGTGCCCCCCTGCCTCGTTCCCGTCCCAGCGCTCCACCTACGAGACCCTCGCCCGACCTTGCCCCCGTTCGCTTGACCCTTTCAGATGCTCCACTCACACACACAGACCCTTCCGTATCCACCATTACACACACACACACACACACACTCACACAGTCATCATCTCTCCTTTATCTGTTATAATCCACCAGGCACGTTTACCACACTCTACACACACACACACTCGAGCTCAGCCAGGACGCTCTCAGTACACATCATACACACATCTGCACACCTCGCTTATCTTCCTCGACGCATTCAGACGCTTCTATCCAGCAACCAGAGCACTTTCTTCCCTTTCCTCCATCATGTGCTTTTTTCCTCTGTCCTCTCTTTCGTTCCTTCTTTCTCCTCCAGGTGTCCTCCCTCTCCCTCTCCCTCTCCCTCTCCCTGCCTCTTTCCTTCTGACCCTGCTGTCACTACGAGCCTCTCTCTCCACCACTCACACGGGTTCTGCTCTCTCTCCGCCCCTCCTTCTCTCCTCCACTCCACTCATGCTTTCTGTCACTGTGGCTTCTCCCTCCCTCCTCCCTCATTCCCTCCCTCCCTCCCTCCCTCATTCCCACTGCCTGCTCTCCTTCTCTCAAAGTGCTCACCGAAGAAGCTCAGAATCCCTTTATATTTATTTAATCCCTTTATTGGTTTATTTTATAATTGTTATGATTGAGTTCATATACAAATAAAGTCCCATTAGTCAAAAGATATTAACTGTCCAGAGAGACGAGGAGCATACCGGGAGAAAGATGTTGAAGATGGAGCTGCCAGGAAAGAGGAGAAGAGGAAGAACAAAGAGGAGGTTTATGGACGTGGTGAGAGAGGACATGCAGGTGGTCGGTTTGAAGCAGGAAGATGCAGAGGACCGGAAGAAATGGAGACAGTTGATCTGCTGTGGCGACCCCTAAACGGGAGCAGCAGGAAGAAGAGGAAGAAGAGTCCAAAGATATTAATAATAAAATATCAGAAATGCTGTTAACGTGAATATTGGCACACGACCACAAATAAACAGATATCAGCGTTAAAACCCAGACTGCTTTGAGAACCACTAAATAAATGCACAGTAGCTCCACCCACTAAAAGAGCACAGCCACGCCCACTAATCTGCACTCAGGATTTTTTTTTATGGTCTACAGTGCACAATATGACGCAGTGGTGGCCTAGTGTTTAGGAAGTTGGACCCAGGATTAGAAGGTCGTGGGTTTGAATGCAAGACTAGTAGGTTGCCCCGAGGTGCCCTTGAGCAAGGTACCGTCCCTGTCACTGCTCCCCGGGCGCTTTCAATAGCTACCCCCTGCTGCATGGTCTGTGTGGGTGAAAAGCAGAGGTGTAACTTGGTTGTGGTGTGATTTCTGTGTTTCACGGTGACAAGAATAGTCACTTTCACTTTCAAGCGTGAGAGTAAACTGAGTGAGAGCTCAGTGGTGAAGAGAGAGCGGTGTTCCTGAGAGCAAACCTGTCAGAACGCAGGGCTGCTCGAGTTGTTCTCCCAGCTCCGTCGTCAGACCTGAAGGATGTGTTGGTCTCAATAATCTTTATTCACGGCCTTTAAAGGATCAGCGCAGAGCAGCCGACAGCGAGGGCATGAAGTCGTCCAACACGCTTCGCTAATCAATCAGAACAAAAACGCCTTATCTTCTTTCTTATCAGTGTAAATGTAAAATAGATTTTATTAAAGTGATTTTGGAGCATTTCTTTTGGGTCTGTATGAACGGTAAAAATGGAAGCAAAAAAAAAAAGAAAATCCGCAAACATGGCGGTTCAGACAGAACCGAAACATAACACCCCACAGTCCATAAAGATTTACATCTTCCTTTCAATTTTCCACCTGTCTTCACTCCTCCCTCTCTCTCTCTCTCTCTCGCGTGTGTCCGGAGGATTAAGTGAGCGGACTCGTCACTTCACCTCCCATCTCTCCGTTTATCCCCTCCCCTATCTGATCCAAACATCATCCAAAGCTCTCTCCTTTTCATCTCCAATCCTGCTCTCATCTTCTATCGGCCTCTTCTCCCTCTGCGGGGCTGTTTTGGAGTGTGGTGTGGTCTTGGAGAGCTGTGTTGTGTGGCGGTGAAGGATTTGACCATTTGTGTCTGTTATCCCCTCCGGGACGGCTCCACCGTTATCTCCTACAGTGCAAATAAGTCCAGAATTTTCAAAGCGGGCCACACAGGAGACAGCGCATATGTACACAATCACCATACACGCTGAGGACCGTGCAAGGGCAGAGAAACCCAGGCGAGAGGCAAAGTTACAATGGCCAAAAGTATCCAGACAGCCTTGACTTCATTTAAGGCACACTAACTGCTTCAGATTCACAGATTATGAAATCTCTAGACAAAAGTATCCACAGGCTTTGGAAAAACCAGATCATCATGCCTGTGGCCTAGCTCTCTCTGGGTGGGTAGGATGGTCCTCCCTCTCCCCCATCACTCAGCAGAACTGTCCTCCCTCTCCCCCACTCATAGTTAAGACATTGAGACTAGCCTTGGGTTCTTCTGACAAGCTTTGAGAAGGATTGGAGTAGAAACCAAGTCAGGCACTCAGTAAAAGTTAGGGTTTACCCAAAAACACCAGAGGAGGGTTAAGGAGCTGCACCCCTTCGTGTCAAAACCGATGGGACAATATTCATGCACGGCTGGGACGGGGAAACTGAACAGTGCCATGGCGGGAGATTTAGAGGCATTGTTTGAGCTGGATCACAGCTTTTACTAGCACGCTAAAGCTGGAATTAGAGCGAGGCAAAAGGAGGTCGAGTCACAGGGAAAGCGGTTTGTGTACATTACAAGAGCCTGCTCATCATCCACCCTGACACAGCGCTGACCAACAGCCGCTGGCGCGAGAACCCGGAGGAAACGGCCTCATCACGGTCCTCTTATTTCGTCAGATGGAACTGAGTGTTAATGGAAGAGTGTTTCAGAGAGATGAGACAGCAACTGTGGACCCGTGAATTCAAAAACTCAGTCTGCAGTCGTGCGTCCCTGGATTTCCCACAAAGGTAGATTTTAACAGGTCACATAACCATGGTAACCTTCGCTCTAGAGCAGGTTAAGCTGGGAACTATGGCACTTATGGGCTAATCATCTGTTGGAGATGGACCTCCCATTAAGTCCCATTTAGATCATCCAATTTCAGGTCATGACCTCATTGAAGTTCCTGTGTCTGCAAATTCTTGCTGCAACGTTCCAACATGTAACCTTCCCAGAAGAGCAGATTAGTGCAGCAAATTGGCGACAAACATCCTCCTGTAAAAACACTCTGGATTTCAGAGGAAAATGCTAGTGTCTGCACACTTTTGGACACCTGAACATCACTACTGATCAAGTTCCTCAATTCAAGGCTGAATTTATCCAATCCAGAGTCACAAAGCACAGATCACCACCAAAAGGTTCTAGAAACATAACACGTTCTTTTTGCTTCAGTGGCCTGCACAAGATCTGGATTTGGAAAAAGGTGGTTCTCAGCAAGACAGGCTGCACCACTTACCAAAACAGAGCACCTCCCTGGACTCATGGAGCTCCATCCAGTACCGTTAGAATGATTCTTTGATCTAGAACTGATGCAGCACCAGTACCTAACAACAGATGCTCTCTACAATTGGATACTCAAAGCAATGTTCGACCCTTCCCAAAAGCGATACGGTAGTTGTGACAACAAAAGGAAACAGCCTCCCTTCTAAAACCCTGGATTCAAGAACAAACTTTTGAGTCTTTACAATTTTAATGAGAAATAAAGTGAGAATTTATTTCATTCACTGGTACGCAGTTCTGGTGGCATAAACTCAGAACTTGAGTAATATCATCAAAAAAAAGAAAAGTAAGAACAGTGGACGACCACGCACTCAGTAACTCAGTGTATAAACTGTAAGTGTGACGTTTGGGACACAGCCTGGCTGTTCCGCTGCAAACCGGAACGCCATGGTGATGATACGACTAAAGACACAATCAAAACATTGCAGCTCGTCTCTGATAAAACGTTTCAGCACAAGGATGTGGGAATGACTGGTGTCCATTCTTTCATTCCCTCCCCAAGACAGACATGTCCAAGGGCTTAAGTCCCCTGTCTCCTCCTCTGGACTGTCTCTCTACTGGGATTCTGTAGACGTTCAGCCTCAGTGGTTTGTGCTTCCAATAACAACTATCCAGCGTTTTGGAGAAACAACCCTGGTGAAGGCCAGTGGAGGGCAGAGGGAGGAAGCTCTGTTTTGCCCTCCGTGTGGGCGGGGCTTTAAAAGAAAGAGAGGTCACGTTAAAACGAGTGAGAAGTTCGTCGTCAGTCTGCACAGCAAGAGTCCTGGATCAGCAAACTGGGCTGGGATTTCCGGTGAACAGCAGGGGGGACAATGGACGCAGGGGACACTCTTTAGGTGAAAGATTAAATCCCCCCGATTACATGATAATCAGCTTTGCCTGCTCTAACTGGCCCCAGGGGGAAGGGGCAGCGGGGCACTCACACACTGGCAGGGGTAATTAAAGCTTAATCTAATGGCTTGGAATCAACTTCCCTTCACTCAGCGAACCCCAGCAGGTCCCTCTGCTGAAAACTCAAGGCCGATACTGGAACACATTAAAGGAGAGGTTCAGCTAGAAATCCAATTTGTCTGCTGACGCAAAACACTGATCACCCAACACGGTTAATGTCCCAAACGAGCTGCTTTAGATTCTGATGAACTGCTTTTAATAAAAATGCACAAAATGCTGGAAGCCCAAATTTAGCTTTTCAGGGTTACCGGGATGTTTTGAGACCAACTACGTTACACGGGTTGGAGATAGTAGTGAAACGACGATGGAGCTGAAGGATTTGCATTCAGGAGGGATGAAGATAGACCGAATTAGGGAGTTTTATTAGAGGGACAGCTCAGGTTGGACGGTTGTGAGAGAAGTGAGACTGTGTTGGTTTGGACGTGTCCAGAGAAGAGAATCAACAGAAGGACGTTGAAAACACAGCTGCCTCTGGAGGAGACGAAGCTCTACTTTTTTCATAAACGTGTCCGTTTATTCTCAGTGGACAGAGCTCGGGTTTGTTTTTAGAGATTTATTAGAAAGCAGGAGTTCATGATGCAGGAAGGAAGGAGGAACAGGTTCTCCGCACTGCTCTGGCAGGTGCAGCTCCCTCCAGAGCACATTAACCTCCACTGCTGGTGAGAGATAATCGAATATTGATCTGCAGGGACACGGAGGTGAGAGAAGTGGGTGGGGCTACAGAGCCGACAGGATGATTGACAGAACAGCAACGAATGGAAGGAAAAGAAAACTGCATTTTAATCACAAGAACCAGAACACAATCACAGAACGACTCTCGGAGCCCAAATCCTCACATACAGAATTAAATATGAGTCTTTAATCGCCTCACGTATTGTGAGCCATTTCGGCTCTGAAGGCTGAAGCTCCCGCCTGTTTGGCAGGAGACCTGCGTTAAGCCTCGGATGGAGGGATGGAGGGAGGAAAAGAGCCACAATCTGCAGCTTTTACTGAAAAGAATCAAAGCTGCAGAGACGGCAGGTTCTACAGCTGGTGCCTTCCGCTTTATGACCCGGGCTTTCTAACAGAAAAGCAGGAAAATGTATTCCCAGCTCTACGGGAAGGAGCAGCTCCCGTTTCACAGCATGAAGAATTAAGACGGAGGAACCTGGAAAGAGATCGAGAGACTCCGAAAGGCAGTTCAAGCTTTTTTCTTTTTAACTGCATCTCAAGGCAACTGAGCTTTTCATTCTCACGGTCACAGCAAGTGGAAAAATGAAGGCGTGGAGGTGGAAACGGTCACTTTATCTCTCTGAAGGCCCTCTTCTCCACATACTTCAGCTTGTATTTCCTCTTGAACCTGCAGACGCAAAAGAGGAGAATAAGCAGCTGTTAGAACCGAGTCCATCAGTCACAATCAGAGGATCTCACAGCTGATGGGAGTCCGGGCAGATATTAATCTCTTTACATATTAAAAAAAAGAAAGAAATAAACCCCAAAAATCTTACTTGGCTCTCTCTCTGGGCTCAATCATGTTCCTCTTCTGTAAACTCTTAAAGCGATCTTTGAGGATGCTGCCCTCTGGCTGCACAAAGAGCACACGGTCACATTTTACACTTCATGCCAAACATCACCTTAAACACGTTTCAAACTTTAGCTGTGATTAAAAATCATCCAAACTGAAAACATTCTCTTCTGGGGGGATCATTTTGTGGTTCTCCAGTTTTGGACTCATCACAGAACCCTAATGAGGCAGCTCCACCTCTTTCTCCAAGTGAAATCACGGTTCAGCCTGTCTGATCCAATTATACAACCATTAATCAGCTTTAATTACTAATAAGTAAACGCTGATCAAATGAACGAGCTCCCTGCAAAACTGCAGATTTTTTAGAGACAAACGTGTTCTGAAGAGATTGCTCCCTTTTTTAAAACTTCAGGACGACTGGCACATCTGTACCGTGTGTGTGTGTGTGTGTGTGTGTGTGGACTACAGGTTCAAACCTTGAGTGTACGGAGGGACCCCGGGATCTCCTCGCTCAGCTGCACTTCCACATCAGGGGCCTGAAACCTGCAGGGAATGAACAGGTGAGGAAGCAGAACCTGCACAAGTGTCATTTATTTTTGGATCATTTAACTTCCGTCATTTAAAATATACTGGCAGCAACTTTCACGCTAGCTGGTGATTCCCTCTAGTTTGGGAATCCAAAACCAAAAGAAATACATTTAGAGAAGTTCATGAGATTCCTCCACATTTTCCTAAATGTTCTTCGTTTCTCTTCTAATGACCTGCTTTTCTGTAGAGCGGGTAAAGGGAACCCAACACCACGACTCTAGAACAGATGAGCACTCCTAATGCACTCCTAACAGCAGATTATTTGCTTGAAATCAGGCGTCGAGATTCTAAGAGCAGAATGTTTGGATGAACTGCTAAAACTTCTATTTTCTCATTTTACATCGTTTTAGAACTTGTTGAAATAAACTACACTAATCAAAGCTGTTTATCAGATCCAGGCAGGTCAGGTGCTCATTTTTATGGGCAGATATTCTCTGCGGGACGGTGACGAAGAACAACCAGAACGTCTCCGAGAGCAGACCGCGTCTCCACCACCAGTTCATGTCTGAGAGGGACATTCAGACGTCCGGTTCTCCAGAACGAAGCGTGTAAAAAGCTGTACCGGGACACGGCAGTGGTACTAACTTCAGTCTGCCCAGCCGACGAGGTAAAGCCTTCTGAGCCTCCTGACGAGCCTGTCGCTGCACCCGTCTCGTCCTGGTCCTCTGCTCCCTCTTCTTCACCTCCGCTCGGATGGAGCGCAGCTGAAACAGCTGCTGCCGGCTGTCAATCATCTTTCTCTCCGCCTTCTTCTTCAGTTCCTGTCACATGAACGAAAGACTCAACAGTTCAGACAGGAGGAGGGAAGTTCTTATGCTCTTTTGGGTCTCCAATCACAGCCTCGGTACCTTTATCCTCTCCGCTTTCTCCTTCTTTCTCTGTCGCTCAGTTTTCTTTTCCTGCTGCGCCGTCGGACCAACGGCTTCCTTCTCAGCGTCTTCGCCAGGAGCCTCCGATTCCTGCTTTAACTCCTCTTCCTCCTCAACCAATCCTTCGATCTGCTCTTTAAAGGTGCTCTCCTGCAAAGAGACACAGTTTAGAAGGTTTTCTAAAGGTTTCAGTTGAGAAGTGCTCAAAAGACATCAAGATCTAATAATCCTGATATCAAACCTGTGTGGCAACATCCTCCTTATTGATCGCAACCTGTCGCGCCAGCTTCTCGTCTCCCTTCAGTTTCTTCACCTCAACCTCGTGGGCCTCCAGCAGCAGAGCCTGAGAGCACAAACAGGGTGTAAAACATTTCCTAATTAAACAAGCTCCCGGTTTCTTTCCAAATCACACTGAACAGAATTCAACGGAGTGAAATCCATCAGGTTCCATCAGTGCTCTGGTGGGTTCCCATAAATACAGTAAAACATTTCAGCGTTAGCGGCACAGAGGACGAGGTGCCTGTCGGGGGGCTGCAGATCAAACTGGCCTCTAGGTGTGAGCGAGTGTCCTGTGAGGAGCTGATGAGGATCAGGGTTCACTGGGAAAAAAGGTTTTTCCATCACTAGCACTTCAACAAAAACTCACCTGAGATGGAAACATTTCAGTAAATCATGATGGAAACATCTGGATAATAAACACAAATGAGACGAATTCAAACGACTGATCAGATGTTTCCAGCTTTGAAAGCAGTTCTGAGACAGCAGGTACCTTCAGACTTACCACACAAAACCCTTTATCTGATCGAAGGCTGATTTTAGGGAGTAAAACTGAAGGAGGCACGAGTTTATGGACACGTAGAGGACGGCGTGAGGTCATCCACTCTGTCCCTGCCAGACTGCAGAGGAAACACCAGGATGCTTTAACCTCAGGAGACATCAATCACATCCCACTGGACCAAAAAAAGTTTTCCTCCTTTCAGTATAAGGTCCTGGGTTGGATTCCCAGGTGAGACAGTCCAGGTCCTTTCTATGTAGAGTGGACATGTTCTCCCTGTGTCGGTTTCCTCCAGCCGTCTTGCACACAAGACACGTGCACAAGGCCAGGTCACGTGATTGTCCCCTAGATGCAAGTGTGTTTGTCCTGGTGACCTGTCCAGGGTGTGTCCCTGCCTTTTGCCCTGTGAGAGCTAGAATGACTCCTGCCTAATCAGAACAAGCTGCTCAGAAAATGAGTGAGCGAGCGGTTTTGATTTACCTGATGAGAAAAGAAGTCAGGGTTGTAGGAGCCGCCTGGAGCAATAACTTCCACAGCAGGAAGGACGGACGGTTTCTCGTTCAGCTGCTCTGGTCTCTGCAGGAGAAAGAGAGAAAGTTCTGTTGATGAATCACAGCAACCTTAGAGTCACCTCTGACCATCAGGGTCATTCTTCTCACCTTAACCAGCTTCCTCTTCGTCTGTTCCAGGTAGTAGGGATCTGCTGTCTCAGGACCTGTGAAGGACATATAGTGTTTCAGACACTCTGGTCCAGAGAGACATCTACAGCAGGTCCCATAAACCCAGAGTTAAATCAGCAGCGTTTGATCCACAGATCATTAACTCTCATTACACACCTAACAAACAACGGATTTTCACTCTTAAAGAAGTAAAATGATCAATGTTGAAATGACGAGCTAGTTAGGAAACTATCCATCAATCATTTGAGTGATTAAAAAGATCTTATGAAATTTTTGGCAAATGAGAGAACAGAACGTCCTCCATCGCCCTCAGATCCTGAAGAACCGTTCACACAACAGTCCTCCAGGCCCCAACCAGTGTCCTCACATTCCCGGAGGAATACTGCAAGTACAAGGATGGTATCGTCACAGGACGTGGGGACGTTTCCAGTCAAACACTAAAATAACGTGCGACGGGAAAGACGCAGCAGGCCGAGTGAAAAGATAAAACACACACTTATTGAATCCAGAGAGAATCTTTCATCAACACGGCAGTCGTGGGACATTAACCCTCCTCCCCAACCAGCCATGATCCTGTCCCAGCATCAGCACCTGCTGCCGAGCAGGTTCTGGTTTCAGGAACGCGGTTACAGCTGTACTCACTGCCTGCGCTCCACAAATCATAGAACTTCCTCTCCGGGTCTTTGCTGGTCACCGGCTTCTCCGTCTTGGACTTCACCGCTGACCGTTTTTGGAGGAGCTTCTGTCTCGGTGGTAACACGCCCATGGCTGCCAGCTTCTCGGCCTTCTGGGCCACACGACGCTCCTTCTTGGCATTGGGGCGCTGATAGGCCAAGATACTGAACAGAGAATTAAAACACAAACACATCAAACCACGTCCCGTCTGAACACAGCAAAGGGTTTAATGTCGATTTTCACATTTTACACCAAACATTTAAACCCACCAGTGTGAATGAAAGGGGGGGATGGAGGGAGTAGACGAGGTGAAGGAGGAGTTTAAATACTAACAGCCAGCATGGAAGAGAGAAGAGAGTGCAGGCAGATTGGAATGGGTGGAGAAGAGTGACAGGAGTGATCTGTGACAGACGGGGACCAGCAAGAGAGAAAGAGAAGGTTTACAGGACAGTAGTGAGACCAGTGACGTTAAAGGTTGGAGAAGGTGATGAAGACAGGAGGCGGAGCTGGAGGTGTCAGAGATAAAGATGCTGAGATGTTCGTTGGGTGTGACGAGGATGGACGGGATTAGAAATGAGTATATTAGAGGGACAGATCAGGGTGAACATCTTGGAGACAAAGTTAGAGAAGCAAGGTTGCGTTGGTTTGGACATGTGCAGAGGAGAGACGAGGATTATATCAGGAGGAGGATGTTGAGGATGGAGCTGCCAGGAAAGAAGGAAGACCAACGAGGAGGTTTATGGACGTGGCGAGGGAGGACATGCAGGGGGTCGGTTTGAAGGAGGAAGATGTTGAAGACAGGAAGGAATGGAGACGACTGATCCTAGGCTTCTGTGGCGACTCCTCAACGGGAGCAGCCGAAAGAAAACACTAAACATTCATTCCGTTTACAAATTCTACACTAAACTAAACCTCGCCGTCCGTTCTTTACAGAGTCAGAGGAGAACTCATCCAGATTTCGTTGCTCAGACTGTTGCAGCCGCTGTACAGCGCTGAGTGTTTGGCCCTCAGATCCTGGAGGACCGTTCACACAACAGTCCTCCAGGTCCCTACAAGTCCTCATCACATTCCCAGAGGAATACTGGGAGCGCAAGGATGATCTCATCACAGGGCGTGTGTGTGGAATGCTCAAAACCTTGAGTCAGAACATGACATGAACTGGAGATGGAGACGCTGCCTGATGGCCGAGACGACGTTCAACCAGTTTGGAGAAGACGTGGGACTAAAACTAAACCTGTTCATGGTGGAGGAACACATGTTGGGTGTCTTGTCCCCAAAAGAGAAGAAAAATTGCTATTATGCCCTTAAAAAGGAAAAAAAAGGGTAAGAGAGGAGAACGGTTCCTTACTCTTTAGGTGGTGCAACACGAGAATCTGGCTGTAGGATCAAATCTATTCGCAGTGGCTTCGAGTTTTTACCCTTTATAGGGATATCTGGAAAGAGGAGATCAGAGAGAGACAACCGGATTATTAAAGATTTAAAGATGATTAAAAACATCCCAACAGTCCATCAAACACCTGGATACATCACCTGGTTCAGGGACGCTCTCCTTGTCTCCGGTGTCCACATAGAAGAGGCTGTCGTCTGGTTTGTCAGCTATTAGACCGCTATATACATAAAAGAGCACAGAAAGCAGCGAGATTACAGATTACAGACTGTTTGAATTTTTACAGCTCAAATTTGAATTAATGATGGTGTAAGGGATTAACTGAGCTCCGTTTCAACTCAATGCCTTGTAATATATAAAATAATGCACTAATAATACAGGAATATTCTGTAAAAGACCAAATAAAGTAAAACAAACTCGTAAAAATAAATCGATCCAAGGCTCAGGATTAAAAAAAAAAAAAAAAGTAGAAACTGTGCCCAAGTTTGACCACAGGCTCAGTCTCAATTGGTCCCTTGCTCCCTACTCCCTAAGTAGTGCCCTTGGTCGGTCTTAATGTCACATGCACCGAAGCAGTACACAATAAAGTGAACTAAAAAGTCATTCGAGACTGGCGACCAGCATTTCCAACTGCACACACATCACATTTACCAGTTGCGGGGGTTAAAGTGGAATATTTACATAGCGCACTTTGTAGTGAGCAAAGGGCGCGGCCATTTTAACAACCACGTGACCGTTGGTTGTTTGGCACATGGCGGCGATAATGCAGTTAGTATTTATCAGCATTTTAAACACAAAAAAAATTTAAAAAACCAATTACACACGTCTTCGTGTTTCTGATTTGAAAGAACATCAAAATAAACCCACCCCGCGGCTCTTTCCTGGAGTCTGACGTCGTCCAGAAACTCTTCCACATCGTGAATGTCGCTGTATTTGTTCCAGTTCTTCTTCTTGTTTTTATTAACGCGGTTTTTGCGCCCCGGAATCACCGCGGTCCCGTCCGAACCAGAGTTTAGGGCCAAAAAACCGGGCTGGGAAGCGGCCACGCGTCTGGCTCTCCTCAGCGCAGCCATGTTGGTGCTGGAGTGGGCGGAGCTAGCGTGAACAGGGGCGGGTACATGTGTACGATGCTCCGCCCGTAAGCGTGACGTCACGCCTAGGGAGGGGCGAGGGGCATCTTCATAAAGTTGTTTGCCTTGAATACTTGAGTGGCTTAGTGAAGTAATAACATTCACCATCTACAAACTGGTACCGAGGAAAATTACAAACTACTACTGCAGCTTAACATCTTACAGATTAGACTTATAACATCTACTATCGACAGAACATTCACAACACGTTTACATCGTTAGCGGCTGGTAACAGGAACGGCCACAAAATATACTAGTTTGTTACAGAATTAGAAGAATTCTAATTAGAACAAATTAAACATTCCCACGAGATTCAGTGTGAACTCATTTAGAGTGGGTTTAGCCCCAAATCTTCTTCAGGCATCTCAGACATCAGATATCAGATAGAGAAGCAAGGTTGCGTTGGACGTGTCCAGAGGAGAGACAAGGAATAAATCAGGAGGAGGATGTTGAAGATAGAGCTGCCAGGAAAGAGGAGAAGAAGAAGACCAAAGAGGAGGTTTATGGAGGTGGTGAGAGAGGATGTGAAGGTGGTTGGTTTGAAGGAGGAAGATTTAGAGGACAGTAAGAAGTGGAAACAGATGATCCACTGCAACTCCTAAACGTGAGCAGCCGAAAGAAAAAGAAGAAGATCTCAGACATCAGGCAGCGTCTCCACAACCAGTTCATGTCTGTGAGGGACATTCAGATGTCCCCAGTGTGTGTGAACAGACCGGACATTTCTCTAAAACAGCATTTCACAGCAGACCCACTCTGTTTAAACACAGAGACTGGTGATGATTTTTTAAGCAGTTGGAACTAAGTTCTGTTGGAGAAGCATCTCAGGAGACTCTTAGTGAAGCTGCTTGTGAGAATCTAGCTTTGAGGGAAAGAGAAGATTTTTTAATCTTATTTTATGCTCTCTGTCTAATTTGTTATGTGTGATTACATGTTTTGATGTTTTCACTGTTATGTGGTACTGGGCTCCTTCCCATCCTGTGCTGTTGCTAAATAACCATCTAACAATGAAACACAACATGGAGATTTCATTTTATGAATATAAACGAGATATCATTTATTTTCAGCCCAGAACGTATACTCCAATACTCAGGAACACGTTCCCTCCTGGGACAGATTAACTGTTCAATCCTGCTCTGCACTTTCAGAACTATTAATCTTAGGCTTCACTTCCATAGTTTGGATCAGACCAAGCAGCTCCTTCTTCCCCTTGTCCTTCCAGGTTTTGTCCAGCGTGAAGATCTGGGCTGCTGGAAGGAGATATGGCTCGTACACGCCGGTGTCCAGGAGGACGGGTGTGTTCTGGGGTCTGCAGTTCCTGTAAGCAGGCTTACCGTTGTGCATGTTCTGGATGGTCTCTTTAAAGGTGTAGTGGCGTCTGACCATGCCGGGGGACCTGCTGGACGTTGCTGAAGGTGGTGGCTTGAAAACTAATAGGTTACGTCCCTCTGCTGACCTGGGGCGACCTGAGGGTGAGGCCTGAGAGGGTTTGGCATTCGCTTCCTGTGCATCTGTGCTACACTCCAGTTTAGGAACAGCAGAATCACGTCCATCCTCTAAAATGAGAAAAGATTTCATGATGTAGAATTCTGCTGAAAGCTTCAACACTCTGTAGGTATACAGTCACGGGCTGAAATCAATCTGTTTGTTAGATCACTTTTATTTCACTACATTTGTGGCATTAAGCAGACGCTCTTATCCAGAAGAACTTCAATTTCTTGATGACTGGGACCATCTTCCTGGAGCAACTTGGGGTTCAGGGTCTTGCTCAAGAACTCAGTGGTGGTGGTGCTGGAGGTGGGATTCAAACCTGCGATCTCTTGTCCTGCAGGCAAATAGCCTACCACTAGACCACCACCACAGCTCACAGCTCTAAAACAGCTTCACGGACTTTGGGTCTGAGCCTCTACTGAGCAAAAGGAAAGTAATCGAGGAACACTCCACAAAACTGGAGGAAGTCAGTGGACCACACTCCACTGAACATCAACACCTCACCTGTGGAGTTGGTCCAGAGCACTAAGTTTCTTGGTGTTCACATCACCAACAACCTCACATGGACCCTCAACACCAGCTCCATCACTAAGAAAGCCCAGCAGTGTCTCTGCTTCCTGCACAGACTGAAGAAAGCCCATCGTCCACCACCCATCCTCACCATCTTCTACAGAGGAACCATCGAGAGGATCCTGAGCAGCTGCATTACTGCCTGGTACGGGAACTGCAACGTCACAGACCACAAGTGCCTACAACGGGTAGTGAGAACAGCTGAGAAGTTCATCGGGGTCTCTGCCCTCTGTACAGGACATCTTCACCACTCGCTGCATCCGCAAAGCAACCAGCATTGTGGATGATCCCTCCCACCCGTCCCACACTCTCTTCTCCCTCCTGCCATCCGGGAAAAGGTTCCGCAGCATACGGGCCTCCACTTCCAGGATGGGAAATAGTTTCTTCCCCCTGAACATCAGACTTTTAAACTGACAATATCCTCACATTATTACTCTTCCATCCATATATCAACTATTTATTTTTTACTTTATTGCACATCGCACTTTACTGTACTGATAACGCTGCTTCGCTTGTTGTCTTGTGTCTTGTGTGTAGCACCAGGGTCCTGGAGGAACGTTATTTCGTTTCACTGTGTACTGTGTATATGGCTGAAATGACAATAAAATCCTACTTGACTTGACTTGAAGAAACTTCAGGAGGAACCAAGACTCAGAAGAGGAACCTGTCCTCTGGTCAACACCATAAATAATTAAAACATCAAAGTGATGGTGGCTGATGAATTGTGTACAGGAGGCTGATCTCACCAAAGGTTTTGTGTTCAGTCGTCTCCTCTCTGTCTGTCTGCAGCCCTTCCTCCCCACTCCCGCCGTCTGTGGTTTCATTCCTGTAAAACTCCTGCGTTAAAAACAATAAACACCAACTCAGACCCCAACCGTACAATCCTGGTAAAAGAGACATGTAGTGTAACTGTCTCCGCACCCAGGAGTGTTTCTCAAGTGCTTTTGGTTGATCCTGTGGGTACTGCATCTCCAGCGGAGGACCAGGTCCTTTTAGAGGTAACGGTGTTCCAGCATCAGTTTGGACAGTTTTACTCACTTTTGGCCCTGAGAGGAGCACAGTCAAGTGAAAGTGACTATTAATCACAGTGAACACACTGAACCCCACCCAAACACTTCCTCTGTATTTAACACACACACACACACACACACTGTCCTTGTCCAGCACCCGAGGAGCAGTGATAGGGATGGTACCTTGCTCAAGGATACCTCATGGCACCGTACTGGTCGGGGATTTTAACCTATGACATTCCGATCCGAGGTTTTTAATTAGTGTTCCTGACTGTGGATCCTGGGTGTGTGTGTGTTCAGGTGTGTGTGGGTTCGGGTGTGTGTGGGTTCGGGTGTGTGTGTGTTCGTTCAGGTGTGTGTGTGTATTCAGGAGTGCGTGTGTATTCAGGAGTGCGTGTGTTCAGGTGTGTGTGTGTATTCAGGAGTGCGTGTGTTCAGGTGTGCGTGTGTTCAGGTGTGGGGGTCAGAGTGACTTTGTGGTACCTCTCTTTGAAGCACCCTTCAGAAATCTGTGTGAGTAGATATTGTGAACTTCCAGTTCTTTCTCCATCTCCTGAATAAATAACATCTTTTTATTAATCAATTAGCATGTTAATTATCAATCAATTAGCATGTTTAATAAAAAAGCTAGTTGGGTCTTGTTCTGACCTGTGCCCCTCCAGAGTGACAGAATAAAACTATTCTGTGCAGAAGGATGAAGTTCTCCACAGTGAGGGTGGATTAGGGATTTTCTGACTAAACCAGAACTCATTTGTCATTTATGCCTTTATTTCACTGTAATGATCTCTTAACTGAAAAAGAAAGTCCGAGCAGGAGCTGAATCACACTCCTTCAGAGAATTCAGGGACGTGCCATTTTAATGGACTATACGCTACACACGCAGCAGAGGGAGGTTCGGATAAAACCTATCTGGAAGATTTTCATTCTTTAATTGTTGCTGAGAAACTCGTACCTTGACCTTTTGCGTCAGATTACTTATTTGCTCCTCCAGAGCTCTGGCTAGCTCTTGAGCTTCCATGGTCTTCCGTATTTCAGCCTTCAGCTGACGATTAAAATAAGCATTGCTCAGCGTGAGGTTCTTCTCCAAGTCCTGTCGCCAAGAAAAGATTCATTTTTAAATTTAGTTTGAGGATCTATTCAGATACAAATAAGCAGCACTAAAGTAAAGTAAGAGAACAATGCCTTTAATAGATAAAGCCTGAGGTTATTCCTGAGGAAGGTGCAGATGAAATACTGATCTGATGCATCAACTAAACCAGCGTCTGCTTCCTGATTTAGGACGTGATTTAGTGAAGCGTTTAGCTGTTTAAAACGAAATGTTTATGTCAGATTTTAAAATGAGAAGTCTTTAAGACTTTTTATCTAAAAGAAAGAGAAGAGCCCACCAGCGTTTCAATATTCAATATTCAATATTCCCCTTAATTCAGTGGGTAAACAGTGCAGTTCAAAGTGGAGCCAGAACCGTGCGCAGTGTGTGTGAACGGAACCGGATGTCTGAACATCCCTCACAGACATGAGCTGGTGGTGGAGACGCTGTCTGGTGTCTGAGACGCTGTTTTAGTCTGGAGAAGATTCTGGACTAAAACTGAACCCGTTCATGGTGGAGGGACACGAAGAACAGAGATTTAGTTCAGATGGACTATTTTACCATCATCACCGTCCCACAGAGACACTCGGAGACACTCAGAGACACTCAGAGACACTCAGAGACACAGAGACACTCAGAGACACTCAGAGACACACAGAGACACACAGAGACACTCAGAGACACACAGAGACACACAGAGACACTCAGAGACACACAGAGACACTCAGAGACACACAGAGACACTCAGAGACACGTGGAGACCCTGGAGCTTCACTGGGGGACTGAAGATGACAGAATTATGTTTGAATTTAGAGGAAACTGCTCTGTATGCTTTGGTAAAATTCATACAGCGTGACATCAGTATTAAGTTTTATAAGGCTGGTTTGGGTTTGATTGATCAGCTCCTCTCTGCTCCGTACCTGGATCCTCCTGCTTTTAGTTTGCAGCTCAGTGGCGAGTGTGTTGAGGTGCTTGGTGAGTTTCTCTCGCTCCTCCATGTTATGGTCCTGACTGAGCCGTTGGAGCCTTCGCAGGGCGTCACAGGAGTGCAGGAGCTCCGTCTCTGTGACCCTCAGGCTGCGCCAGCTGCGTCCAGCTGCTGCTGCAGGTTCCTCACCTGGCTGCCCAGCTGTTTGATACGCAGATCCTGGGCCGAAGCGACGCGCTGCAGGGGGACGTCCGGGAGGCTCAGTCTGATAGGGGGCAGGAAAGGAAGCTCTGCTTCGTTGATGCAAGTGGCCGACTCTGTTCTGACCTGTAGGATAAAAAAAAAAAAAAAAAAGAAAGCATAAATAATGTATATGGCCTCATGGACCAAACAGGATCACCTGATTGTGCCATACATATATAATAAGTGGTGGCGTAATGATTAGGGACGAGGCCCCAGGAACAGGAGGTCACGGGTTCAAATCCCAGATCAATGGGCTGCCCTGAGGTCCCTTTAATAAAGGTACCATCCCCATCAATGCTCCCTGGGTGCTGGATATGTCTGCCCCCTGCTGGATGGTGTGTTAAATACAGAGGATGTGTTTGGTTGTGTGGGGCAGTGGTGGCCCAGTGGTTCGGGCGTTGGCCACATGATCGGCGGATCGGGGGTTCGAACCCCTTCCCGATAGGTTGTCCTGAGGTACCCTTGAGCAAGGTACCGTCCCTGTCACGTTCCTCCCTGCGATGGGCTGGCGACCTGTCCAAGGTGTGTCCCCCGTCCTTCGCCCTGTGTGCGCTGGGATGGACTCCAGCGCGACCCCGCTTGGGACAAGCAGCAGAAAATGACTGACTGACTGTTTGGTTGTGTTCACAATGATTAATAGTCACTTTCACTTCATTACTGTATATCACACTTTAACTGCTGATTTACTGCAAAACCATCGATCCCTCACCGACGGTGAGTCTTAGTGTCTGTAGTTCATTGTGTAGTTTTTATTGTCACCATTTGTCAAGTGTCTGTTGCTGTAATGGTGGGGTGATGTGGGCTGCACATCAGAACGTAGCTGAGAGCTTCGTACTGAACTTTAATTATAAAATAATAATAATAATAATCCTTTATTTATAATCCCACGAATGGGAAATTCGCTCTCTGCATTTCACCCATACACACATGTGCAGCAGTGGGCTGCTATTGAAAGCGCCCGGGGAGCAGTGATGGGGACGGCACCTTGCTCAAGGGTACCTCAGGGCAACCTACTGGGAAGGGGTTCGAACCCCCGATCCTCCGATCATGTGGCCAATGCCCTAACCACTAGGCCACCGCTGCCATCAAAAAACAAAAGTGCAGAGAACTGGAACCAAACATACGGAACGTGATGTGTGTAAACATTACATTTACATTTACATTTACGGCATTTACATTTTACGGCACTCTTATCCAGAGCGTCTTCCATGTCCTGAGTACAGGGACAGTCCCCCTGGAGACACTCAGGGTTCAGGGTCTCAGGGACCCAGTGGTGGTAGTGCTGGAGGTGGGACTGAACCTGGGACCTCTTGATCCACAGGTCCATAGACAAGTACCACCACTAGACCTCCAGCACCCTTAACAAAGGCACTGCTGGGATTCAAACCCAGGATCTCCTGTTTACTCAATAGGCACTATAACCATCTCAGCCACAGCGCCGTTTGATAGAAGTTAACATAAACATACACGAAAACAAGCACACAGAATGATGCTCTGCTCTGACTCACTGGGGCTTATAAACCCCGCCCCCAATGAGGCACACCTGTCACCCAAGTGAGCACAGGTGTGCACAGAGCAGAGTGCCTGAGAGAAAGTGTTTATGTAAGAATTTCATTCGATTTTTACACTTGAATCTTGAATATATAGCATCATAATTTTCATTTGGCCTTATGTCATTAGACTCAGGTCCCCAATAAATAACCACAAATGAAAACGATTTTTACAGTTTTTCATTTAATATTTGAATAACAATAAATAAGAAATGCGTCTGTTTACATTCATTATTCTGCTTTTGAGATTTGAGCCCAGTTTTTGCTTGTAGAACCTTCTATAGCGCTGCTCATCAGTAACACCTCTTGAGGGTTTCATGAACAGGTTGGTGTTATACTGAAGATCAGAAGCAGTAAAGTTGTTCAGGATCACCATAGTGGATGTTATTGGACTGAAAACTGTGATATTAAGATTTTCAGCAATAACACTGACAGGTCCTGTTTCGCAGCATCCCAAATAAATACCTTTAGGTCCTTTCTGGAAGAATTTCTTGCTTGTAGTTGATGGATTTAGGGGATGGAGCTCAGCTTTATTCTCTTCCTCATCTTCAGATGATGGTCCATAACCAGAGCAATGAGAACCTTCTCGATTCCCTGTTCTAGAGCTTTGTGTTCTTTTCGTTCTAGAAGAACTTGCTTCATCTGAACTGTGGAAGAAATCCTGATGTCCTTCATCTGGAACACAGCTTACCTGTTGATCATCAGAACTCCAGGGAACACTTTCTGAATCCTCCTTTCTGGCCTGACACTCCTCAGACATTTCTCACTTCACTGTAAAAAACAAAAAAACAACCTTCAGCATCATCATCACCATCATCATTATCATCAATATCATCATCTTCTCTATCATCATTATCATCATCACCCTCAGCATCACCATTATTTTCTCCGTCATCATTATCAACATCGTCACCACCATCATCTTCTCGTTCATCGTCATCATCACCATCATCATCATCATAAGACATAATAGTAGAAGATAATTGGGAAAATGACTCAGACATGAATCTATTACAGTTTTAAGGTTTTTCTTTCTGTTTGTGTTTAAGAGTAAATAACCAGCACCAGAGGAGGTGACTATTCTTGTCATTGTGAGGTCACAGCACAGCACACGGTGAACCACAACCAAATCGGACCTCTGCATTTAACCCACACAAACACCGTGCAGCAGGGGGCAGCTATGAAAGCGCCCGGGGAGCAGTGATGGGGACGGTACCTTGCTCAAGGGTACCTCAGGGGAACCTACTGGTGAGGGGTTTGAACCCACAATCTTCCGATCCTGTGGCCTAAACACTAGTTTATGATTAGACGTTTGGAATGATTCTATTATTTTTACTGAAATATGTTTACTTTAATAAAGCATGCACGCTCACTTTAGCATTAGCGCTAATAAACCCCAACCCTTCTCCAGAAGTTAAACTCAGTCTGAGTACTCTTCTCAGAGTAAATTTTGTGGCAAAAATTTTGATTCCGAGTTCTCGAAATCTCGCAGCACAGATAAAAATTAAATATATATCTTAGCTTATATACCCAGCTTAGCTAAGCTTCAGGTTTCCATGGCAACCCCAAGGTTGTGGTCAGAGCGCCCCCTGCTGTTTGTGCCTGAAATGGAAAAAGCACTTTTCCACTTTAAACATTTGACATTATAGATGTTTGTTTATAAAGTTGATATTTCAATGTAGCTTTTAGATTAGTATTTATTTATTAATATTGAAATAAAGCTCAATGTTGGAAAAACAGACTAGGGTTAAACCCAGGGCATCTGATCGTATTTTACTCTTTTCAGGAAAAGTGAACTCAGAACACGTTCTAGCTTCACTGCAGCAGCTGTCCGCCTCTGAGTTCAGAACTGTGTTTAAACGCTGCTCCTGGTGTTCAAAGCTCTTCATGGACGAACACTAAGATCAGCCAGCGCTGCTTCACTGGAAGAGAAGCGGAGATTCTGCGATGGACGGAATATTTTCTCTTTATTTTCTCGGTCCTGTCTTATTTTCTTTCAGTCTTTCATTTTCTCCCTGTCTTTCTTTGACAGGTTGGACAGGTCTATGGATCGCTGTGTAAGGCTGGTGTGCTGCGACAGGGCGCTGTCTCGTGTGGAGCTGCTGGTCCTGCAGGAACGTTCACTGGTTTCTCTGTGTTCTGTGTGCGCGGCTGAAATGACAATCAAACCCAACTAGACTAGACTAGACTAGACTAGACTGGACTGGACTAGACTGGACTGGACTAGACTAGACTGGACTAGACTAGACTAGACTGTATTAGACTAGACTGGACTAGACTGGACTGGACTAGACTAGACTGGACTGGACTGGACTGGACTGGACTAGACTGGACTAGACTAGACTAGACTGTATTAGACTAGACTAGACTGGACTGGACTAGACTAGACTAAACTGGACTGGACTAGACTGGACTAGACTAGACTGGACTAGACTTGACTAGACTAGACTAGACTGTATTAGACTAGACTGTATTAGACTAGACTGGACTAGACTAGACTAGACTGGACTGGACTAGACTGGACTAGACTAGACTAGACTAGACTGGACTAGACTGTATTAGACTAGACTAGACTAGACTAGACTAGACTGGACTGGACTAGACTGGACTAGACTGGACTTGACTAGACTAGACTAGACTGTATTAGACTAGACTGTATTAGACTAGACTGGACTAGACTAGACTAGACTAGACTGGACTGGACTAGACTGGACTAGACGAGACTGGACTAGACTGGACTAGACTAGACTAGACTGTATTAGACTAGACTGGACTAGACTGGACTAGACTAGACTAGACTAGACTGGACTGGACTGGACTGGACTAGACTGGACTGGACTGGACTAGACTAGACTGGACTAGACTAGACTAGACTGGACTGGACTAGACTGGACTAGACTACACTGGACTACTACCGTCCCCGTCACTGCTCCCCGGGCGCTTTAAATAGCTGCCCACTGCACGGTGTTTGTGTGCATGGGTTAAAAGCAGAGGTCCAATTTCGTTGTGGTTCATGGTGTGCAGTGCTGTGACCTCACAATGACGAGGGTTGTCACTTTCACTTTTTTCAACTCCAACAGAACACGAGGAACTAAAGACCAACCTTACTGTGAGGCAGAGCCTCGCGCTGCTCTGCCTCGTTGGGCCTTAAATAGCACACCTGTACCATCATGAGCTCAGGTGTGCTCAGTCAGAGCAGAGCGCCCTCTACCGTCACATGACCGTAACACATTGTTACAAAGTGTAGAGCACTGCAAGGTACACTTAACATTTAAATATATGAAAGGTGCTCAATCAATAAGGTATTATTATTATTTTATTGATATTATTATTACAATTAGTATTAGTATTAATAAAGTTCATATTGTATTATTATTATTACAATTCATAATTCATTACAATTATTAGTGTTAATAATTAATAATATTATTATTATTATTACATTTATAATTTATGTTATTGCTTATTATTATTATTAGAATGCATACTTTTTATTATTATTAATGTTCATATGTTGCTATTATTATCATCATCATCATCATCATCATAATTATTATTACAGTCATAATTTATTACGATTATTATTATTAAAATGCATATTAAATACTGTTATTATTATTTTTTTTATTATCATCATCATCATCCTCATAGAGCTTTAGAGGTCTGAAACCCTGGCCTACTATTTTTGTCCCCGTCCCCTTAGTCTAATTTAGTGTCCTCAGTGCCAACAGACAGCTGAAGTTGCCAATCACTCACACACAGCAGAGACACTAAAGTCCCCCTCTCTCCGAGCTGTGGACAGAAATAGACCCACAGGGTCCTCAGTGCACTCCTCTCTCTGTCTTTCACACTCCTCCACACCTTCCACTACCACCTTTACAATGGTTATCAAAGTCTTCCTGGCCTCCTCCTCCGGATCAACAGCGGTAAGAACTGTTTGTCTTTCACTTTTCTATCTGTTTTCATTGCTCCCCTGCTTTCAGACCGTCTGCTCCTCTATGAAAGGTGGAACCACCATTTAAGGTGGAACAGACAACTGGAAGAAGCTTAGTTTGACGCTTTATTGAAGTTGTTTGAGCTGCAGGGAGTCCTGCCTGCCTCTTAAAGCTCTCACTGGAGTCTGTATATCTTTATTTTTACAGCAAAGCTCTCCGCCCTCCTCAGCTTTCCTTATATATCTCAGCAGATCGCATTCCAGCCCAGCAATCAGGCTCCTCACACTGAAGCTTCTGGAAAGTCTGCATTCATAATCACTGTTTTTATGCAGCTATATAAATAAAAATCACATTTAGTGCTATATATTCTGTATGTGTGTAGGCGGGTGTATTAGTTTAGTGGATTAACATCCAATAGTTTTCAATTTTCACTTTTATTTTCACTCACTGATGGAATATGTGTAGGAAAAGTGTATTTATCTTCAGCTGATGGACACATAAATTAATTTCCTTCTCATTTTGCCCTCGACCTTCACTTCTGATCAGACTGTGAGCCTTGCAGCTCCTGCATACAGGCTGCTCTCACATAAATTGGATTATTTTAAAGAGACTGACTTCACCCGCTCTGGATTAAGTTTGTAAATCAACCTCTAAATTCAGTCTGACACTTTTTACATTTACATTTACGGCATTTAGCAGACGCTCTTATCCAGAGCGACTTACATGTCCTGATTACTATAGTTACTGGTGGCACTGGATGGTGTGGACATATTGCACTTATTCAGGTTATTTCTGTGATAATGTGGTATTGGAAGATTAATTCCTGCACAACATTAATGATGCTGCAAATCAAACACACATTCATATGGGCTGTTCCTTCCACCTTAAAAAGTAGTCCCTACCAGGCTGAGCTCAGCTTGTTCAGTTTGGATCAGATTTCCCTGAATGTGGTTCTGTTCAGTCCAGATCAGGGTATCGCTGAGCTTCAGAACCTCTGTTCATCCATAGACTCTCTGGCTGAACAGCAGTCCTTATCACGATGCTACCGTGTGTTCTGACACCTTTTCATCAGATTCAGTACTTTTTCAGTGGTTTGTGCTGCTCTATTGTGTCTTGGATCTCCATCACCCTGTGGTCAGTTCCTTGGTACTCCTGCCTTGGAGCACTTTTGGTCAGTTCTGTCCGCTGTACACCAGGAACACCCTACAAGACCTGCTGTGTTAGAGGTGTTCTTACCCAGTTCATTAACGTCCAACATCAACTGTTCCCTTACTGGCTGATACCCCCCCGACAGGAGAACCTGGAACCATGTCACTGGAATACTTCCCTCCTGTCAGAGTTTTGGAGCTGATAGGTATAGAGCAGATCTTCGGTCCTGTTTCTGGGTGATGATGGTTTTAATGTTGGGTTTGATCCTTTCCACAGATAAAGAAGAAGCAGCAAGATGTGCTGGGTTTCCTGGAAGCCCTAAAGATTGAATATGCTCAGCTTGATATTGCTTCAAATGAAGAGAACCGCATGTGGATGAGGGAGAACGTGCCTGGAGACAAGAAGCCCTCCAACGGAATCCCACTTCCACCTCAGATCTTCAACGAGGAGAGCTACTGTGGGGTCAGTGCCACTGGGCCACAGAACCGGACCTGCATGCTTCCAGCTGTTCTCCACTCCAGCTGTTCTCCACTCCAGCTTCTTTAGAACTGAATGATCAGCAGGGGAACAGGTAGAGGGGGAACTGCTGGAGCAGCAGGTCCAGACCAGGCAGGGAGAGAAGATCCGGGGGTTTATTCAGGGGAACGGAATCCAAAGATTTTGATTTTGCTTGTGTGTTTCAGGACTACGACACGTTCTTTGACGCCAAAGAGGACAACTCGGTGTACGAGTTCTTGGGTCTGACTCCTCCACCAGGGTTCAAGGTCAGTATTTTTTCCTGAAAATGTAAAAAAATGTAAAAATCTACCAAAATAATTGGACTGTCTGTCTGTCTGTCTGTCTGTCTGACTGTTACATTATTATGGCTGTAATAAAGGTCTAACTGTAGAATTACATACTGTTCAGTGCAGAGTGCCGAGATTTATAACTTTAAAGGGTTAAAACAAAGTATTTTTATAATACATATATTATTATTATTATTGTTGTTGTTGTTGTTGTTATTATATTATTATTATTATTATATTATAATGTTAAAGTCTCTTGTTTATTAACACTTATTAATGCTAATCACACCCCAAACACACACTGTTTCACACTGACACTGAAAACGATGTGTTTTTGAACAGGAAGCAAAACAGTCCAGTGTCTCTAAAATGTTGGAGACAGGAAGTGAAGAAGATCATGATGACGAGACAGTAATTCTCTCTGACTTTCTTTATTTGTTGCTTGTCGTTCAGTGTGCTCAGTGTGATGGACAGATCAATTCTGTCCTCTAACATCCTTCCAAACTTTCTCCCAAAGGCATGAATCCTGTCCCCAAGTCGGTCCTTCCTGTCCTGCTCTCGCCTGTCTGTCCTTTTGTACTGCTCTCACCCATCTGTCCCTCCTGTCCTGCTGATCTGACCTGGACATGAAGGTCCCGAGAGTTCCCTGATCCCAGTCAAGCATGTCTTCTCGTCACTGCCTGAGTGTCTGAGATCAAACTCATCAAACATGTTTCTCTTTTTCAGAAGCATGCAGATTCTGACGTCCTTTTTCTTTTCTTTTAAAAGGTTCAATCTGTCGTTTTAAGTAGATATTTAAGTGTTTAACATGGGTGAAACATCTAAACATCTGGACACTTTTCAGAAGAACCATATCAGTTAAAACAGACCCTCACACACACACACTCACACACACACTCACAGATAAACTATTGTAATGCTTCTCTTGTTTGGGACACGTTGATCTCTTTATCCTCAGAAGAAGCTGTTCTCATCAGAGGAACAGAATGGAAACACACACCTGGAGGAGGAGGAGGAGGAGACTGTCATGGAAGAAGGTGAAGAAGGAGAAGCCGAGGAAGGAGAGGTGGAGGAGGAGGCGTCAGAAGAAGAAAGTGTAATTTAATACTCTAAGCACATCCTCTTTCCTCCACCCCCCACCCCCACTCCCGGCTAATCCTTTCTCCTCCCTGATGTTCTGAGGTGTGGCTCCTCCAGTCACACCTGGAGTCAGGCTCCTCCAGACTCCTCCCCTCACCTGTAACTCACTTTGTGGTCCTTTAGACCTGTTGGATGCATAACCCTCTCCATCTCATTAACCCTTTTTCCCCAGTAACAGATCCCGTCCACAGTGGTCCTGCTGTTGGATTAACTGAATGATGAGGGAGGTGTTGGGACTGGGAGGCTACTGACTGTCTGTAACTCTGTTTTTCTCTCTGTAATAGAAACTGGCTTCTGCGGAGGAGGAGGTGCAGGTAATGTCCTTCACAGCACTGTTACAGGAATGATCCAGGAACCAATAACTGTCCAGTGCGCAGCTTTTATTTTTACACAAAATACACACACAACACACACTCTGTTGATAACACACTGTATGTAAACAGTAAACATGTGGTGCTCTCACAGTTCATCAGAACTCAAGTCTCATTAGTGTTTACTGAGAAAGTGGTTCTGAGTGACAGCAGGACTGTGTGCTCCACATTCTCAGGTTCTTCTTCTTCATTTCTAGGAAGGAGAAGAAGACGGAGACTATGAGAGGGTAAGACAGTCTCTTATCTTGTTTTTTTTTTCTTGAAGATTTTATTAAAAGTATCTCAGAATCTGCATGTTCTGCTGACAAATCCAGTTTACACCAGTAATGAATTTCAAGCTGCATTATGGAGGTCAGCGCTGGTCCAGCAGGACCCTTCAGGACCCTGGAGTCACTACATCACCATTGGACCCAAAACATTGTTTTAATGTACAGTCCCGTGCAGAAGTCTTCACCCCCATTTCTGTATACTCTACAGTGAATCTGCTTGTTGGTAAAAACCCTGTTTCCTGTCGGACTTTCTGATCTTCATCAGACGGAGATTAGATGGAAGAAACAGGAACAAGTGTTTTAGAGCTCCAGACTGCAAAGTGTCTAAAGATTCAGGGTTCTAGATAAAGGGGTTCCACCCACTCAGTGTCCAGTATCAGCAGTAAACAAATCCCTGGATCATCTGGAATCATCTGCTCCTGTTTCTTCTCTGCTTCATGTCTTAAGTTAGACGCTTTGTTCTGTTTGAAGGTTCAGACGTAGATCACTGTGTGGATTAACCAACACAGAACTATCAAACTGCTCAGGTACAGAGACTGGACTGAACATGAGAGACAACAACACTGTCCTTCAGGAAGATCTGGAGAACTGCTCAGGTACAGAGACTGGACTGAAAATGAGAGACAACAACACTGTCCTTCAGGAAGATCTGGAGAACCTTAACAACATAGATTCTTCTTTTAAACTTTATTTCATTTTCAGCTCCAGCTTTTCCTCCAAGCTCTCTGTACTGTCTGAGTGTCTCTCTTTTTCAGGTGTGTTTTGGTGAAGGTGTAGATTTGCTGACTGATCTTTATGTCCCTTGTTCCAGAAGAAACTTCCAGAAATGTAACATTACTGTACCACTTTAACATGTTCTCCTTCCAGGTCTCTCATCTTCTCTCCCCCTTTTTTCCCTGTTATGTCTCCCTCCTCCTGTCCTGCATTGATGGACACACCCAGGGACCGTCTTTTCTGTGTTCTTGTCTTTTGTCCTTGTAGGCTGAGACCCTTTCTCCACCAGAACATTTGTCCACAGATATTCCTTAAAGAGGAGACATGGAGAAGTTCTTCACCATTGATAACTGGGTCTGGAGTTGTTTGTCTGTTTATTGAATGTAAATAATGAAGACTTTTATTTTTACAGGTGATTTAAAGTTGACAGGAGTGGGTGTGATCTTTTAAACTCAACCAATTAAAGCTGCTTATTTTGGCAAATCAGAAGTAATTCAGGGGCATTATGATGACACACAGTTACACACGATTACACACATGTATCACATTTTACACACGCGTGCACATTCACACTCGTTCAAACACTTCTAATCATGTTCACACACATTTACACACTTACCAACATTTTACATTCACACGTTTACTCACATTATACACACATTTGCACATATTTACACACACATTTATGCTATGAAGGGTCTTGTTTTGTGCTGAGGTGCTGGAAGAGTCTGGTGCGGTTGTAAGTGTGTGTTTAATTTTGGTTATTATCTGAATGGACTGATTGTGACATGGTTGAGGAAATACTGCGTGATTATCTGCTGCTCAGCACGGAGAGTATCAGTGATGACCGCAGGGTGGAAGAATTTAGTGTCCTGCTGTCCTTAAACCCTGTTCTGCCCTCCTGCAGGGAGAAGAGGACTTGGTGTCTGAGGTAACTTGTCTTTTGTGGATTTCGTCTGCGTCCTGCAGGCTGTGTGGGTGTTTGCTGTAGTGATGGTGAACCGGGTTATTTGGCTTTTATTTTTTCCCTCATTTTCAGTCTGTGTGACCCCCGTCCCCCGTCCCCCGTCTCCGCTCTAACCTCCTCTTTCCCTCTAGTCCTCCCGCCTCCTGGTTCTCTGTAGACTCAGATTCAAGCAGATCTCTCTCCACCTGCATGTGTCTTTATGTCCTCTGTCTCTTTCTCTCCACACGCTGACCTGCTCTCATCCCCTCTCAGGAGGAGGAGGAACTTCGACGGCTTGAGGTAGACCTTTCCCTCTATCTTTCACTTTCTCTCCTCACTTTCACTGTGTGTCTTCTTCATCCCTGTTCTTATGTTGGTTGTTTTGGACCAAACCTGACAAAAATACAGGATTTCAGTCTTTACGGTGAACACAGAATCATGACCAATCATCTCTGTCGTAACAAAAACCTGCTGAGCCTCCAAACGTTCCTCTTTTACTGGGGCTGCACTTTATGGAAACACATAAGTTATTACACTAATAATGAAGGAATAGATGGAAATTAAATACAGTGTCTGACTGGAACTTCAACAAATACAGACGCTGGTTAATATTAATTTGATTCTGTCATTTAAACAAAGAGCAAACATTAAGACTTTACTTACTTCTTACTTTAAGAAATCAGCTTTAAACATGTCCATACCGTCCATGGAACAACAGTAACCACTAACTGACAATGTACCAAAGTGTGTGTGTGTGTGTGTGTGTGTGTGTGTGTGTGTGAGAGACAAAAAAAATCAGGTGGTTTTGCTGCGACAGAGAGATTTCACTTCTTTACTCTTCAGCAGAGTCCTGCCTGCTCCCTCCTTTTTTATTCCAGAACATCCGCATGGAGAACACAGAGCTGCTTTCCCTGTACACACTCTCTCTCTCTCTCTCTCTCTCTCTCTCTCTCTCTCTCTCTCTCTCTCT
>CM029387.1:22382519-22385019 GCA_017165825.1 Hepsetus odoe
ACACACACACACACACACACACACACTTTCTCTCTCACATACACACACACACACACACACACACTTTCTCTCTCACATACACACACACACACACACACACTTTCTCTCTCTCACACACACACACACACACACACTTTCTCTCTCTCACGCACAAACACACACACTCACACTACGATGAAAACTGAATGGGCAGCGTCCTAACACAAAGCTGAATAAACAACATGAAAGTGAAGTTGCACAGGAGCGTCCTCGACCATCAAACTGTGATCAAAGACCACTTACAGTCCTGTGCAAAAGTTTTCATTTCTTCATGTTTTCCTTCTAAAGATCCAAACATTCTTCTTTGTTTTTTTTTCGTGTATAGTTCAGGAACACTTTCATTAGTCATGATTAAATTGCAGGTTAAAATCCACTTAGACGTTTTCTTCAAATCGCTCTACTTCAGACACCTTTCAATCAATGTTCTGCTTCTTTTCTTACTTTCTTTACTTTATTCTCTCTTTCACTCCACTTGCTTCATCCCTCCATAAATCCCCTCCTTTTTTCACTGCCTCCTCTTTAATTCACCACTCTTTCATTTACTCCATCCATCCATTTCACAGGAAGAGCCTGAAGAAGAGCCAGTCAATGAGGTAGATCTCCATGGCTTTGGACTCTCCAACACACACACACACACACACACACACACACACACACACACACACACACACACACACACACACACACACACACACGCACACTGTACTCTTATCTCTCTTTTCTGCATGAGCTGTGTGTTTAACCAGGTGTATTGAGTCAGTGGTCTGTTAGAGCAGGTGTGTGTGTGTGTGTGTGTGTGTGTGTGTGTGTGTGTGTGTGTGTGTGTGTGGTGGGGAGGGGGGTAGGTACAGGGGTGCATGTTTCCACCTCCTCCTGTGTGGTAATGCTCTTCTCCTGCTGTTTCTGTGACTCAGGACGGGGAGGAGGCGCAGGAATCACAGGTATTCTGGTGCTTTGATCTCACTGCATGTAACAGGTTCTGCAACATTAACACTTTCATAACAAGTCCATGTTCATGCGATGACAGGATGAGAAACTGAACTGGTCTGATCTGGAACAGCTTTGAGCTCTGCAGAGTGAGATGGGCCTAATCTGGAAAACACAATTCTTTTTTCCCCAATCAGGAAGAACAGATCCCGAGCTTCCCTTTGAACAAACTAACATCACTTCCTCTGATCTCTCTATTGGTCCCATTATACAATACTGAACACCAGGGGGCGCCAGAGGAGCCTAAGACAATGAAATGTTGAAAGAATGCTTTTCATTTAAAAGAAATACTTCTGTTTTCCATTTCTCTACAGTCAGCAAGGCAAGAGCCTTTGCAAAATTTGATTATTTGATTTTTTTACTGGATATGCTCAAGTTGTTACTGACTGTTTTAAAGTAAAGTTGAAACATTTGCAAACAGAATGACTAAAATGACTGAATGAAGTTAAATAAATGTGTAATATATATGTGTAATAATGATATACCCTCAGCATTCACTTATAGATCTTTAAATATTCAGTGCTGTTTTCTGAAGCTATTTTTCTAAAAAAAAAGGATGAAATGAAGCAGGTTTGCACCTGAGCTCCACTGGAACCCAGTTAACTAAGGGGGCTTTCAGTAGCGCCCCCTAGTGTGTGGACAGGCTGGAAGAGTAGGAGTTTCTCTGAGGCCTCCTGAATACACAGCCTGCTGAGAGTATTGATCACCTGTTGGGTTTCACCTGGCTGGGTCTGTAATAACTGGATTATCAGATTAATGAAGATGGTGTCGTCTGTTCTTCACTACTGGATTAATTCACTGCATAAAAAATAATCACTGCAGGTTCAATACAGGGGTGATAATGAAGAGTGAACTGAGACAAATAATCGTGGTGTTTCCCAAACAGGAGGGAGAGGAAGAAGATTACTAGTCCACCAACACACAGGATTACAGCAAACAAGGTACTGCAGTGCACTGCTTCACCAGCAGATGACAGAAAAGAATAAAAGTGCTGTAAATGAGGGTTTCCCTGCAGCATTTTTCAACACACACACACACACACACACACCCCTACCTCTACCCCTACCCCTGTGTCTTGACTGTGGGAGGAACCTGGTTCTCCTGGAGGATACCTTGACAGGAGAACATGATCACATGCCCACATATAGAAACAATAAGAAGACAATAACACACACACAGTATTTACATCAAGTACAGATCAAATAAAAACACTACACAGGTTTTAAACAGCTTATCTAAAGGCTTGTACCCATTCATTGTGTGTGTGTGTGTGTGTGTGTGTGTGTGTGTGTGTGAGAGAGAGAGAGAGAAAGACAGAGAGAGAACAGCTGTGATTTCTGGATGTTCTTCTTTAAGGTCCCGTGATATCTCACTCTTTATTTTTTACCCCCATGTTCAGGCTGGGGCGACCCTGTCCCGTCTGCTGGGACAGTTTCTATTGAAGACCACTTCCAGGATGCACACCTGTCCATGA
>CM029387.1:22387519-22430019 GCA_017165825.1 Hepsetus odoe
AATTAAATTATGGGTTGATACGAAGAGTTCCTTTTACTGCGACGGTCCGATGTCGACACAAGACTCAGTGTGAAGGCTGTTTTGGCTCATGGCCACAGCTCTGGTGACTGATGGAATAATGTTGATTTTCTGTAAAATCAATGTAAATATATCTCTGAGTCAGAGCACAGCGATGCACTGACGTGCTGAGTCAGATCTTTAATCTAATAACTCAATAAGGTCTCATTCTCACCGTAAACAGAGCAGCACCGAGAGGCCATGCTTCATATTGATTAGATCCACAAGGAGAACACATTTCAATTTAGCTCTAAGGTGCACCTTTAACCGCTGTCTCTCATCCAGAATCAGAGCAAACTGGACCATGAAAGCTGGGATAAGACACTTCAGGACACAGTAGGACTTACTTTCAGATACAAACATCAACTAAACTCCAGACGAACCCCAGGACTGCTGTTCAGGCTGATCTGATCTCTGTATTTAGGACTGATTCTAGATCAGCTCCTGAAAACACTGTTGTGTAAAAATGCTGGAGTTTAGTTGATGTTTGTAGAGACAGTAAGTCCTACTGTGTCCTAAACCACACCCACAAGTCTGATCCACCTTCATGAAGATCTGGAGGAGGGGTGAGTGGGTGGAAAGAAGCTTTGGGGAGATGTGAAAATATCTCTCCTGTGTTTCTGCAGTTTGGAGTGATGGCTTGACTTCTTCAATGGGAACATGCCTGGTGTTCTCCTCATCCTCCAGCTGGAGGTTCTAGTGTGTGTGTTTGGAGGTAAGTGTAATGAAACACTCTGGTGCTACTCAAACTGATCTTGATCTGCTGTACGACAACCACAAACAGACATTTTTCTCTTAACTTTAAGAGCAACAGGAAATTTGTTGATGTTGAAACTTATAATGGAAGTCTAGAAGCAGCTGCTGTAACAGCTGGAGAGACGCGAGGCTCTGGGGAGATCGGAATCCCTCATTTAAAGGAAAATTTTATTGAAAGCTGCGAGTGAAGCTTTAAGTCCAGAGAGGTGACTGCTCCATTTTGTCCTCAGGTTTTCGAAAAACATACAAACAAAGACAAATCAATTGCAGACCAGGGCAGCGGTGGTCTAGTGTTTAGGGAGTTGGCCCCAGGATCAGAAGGTCATGGGTTTGAATCCCACACCATTAGGTTGCACTGAGGTACCTATGAGCAAGGGCCTGTCCCAATCACTGCTCCCCGGGCACTTTAAATAGCTGCCCCTGCTGCACGGAGCGTGTGGGTTAAATGCAGAGGAAGCGTTTTATTGTGCTTCACGATGACAAGAATAGTCACTTTCACTTAAGAATGTGGACCGAGGCTCCGTCATCCATCCCATATTCACTTCACTAAAAGGGAAGAAACCCACACCAACGGGAGCTCCCTAATGATTTTATGTGGGAGTTGCAGTTTCAGTAAATGAAGTCAAATGAATGTTATAAATTACATATTTATAATTACATGCCAAAAGCAAATGCTAGATCACTGAACTTCTAATACAATTGATTGCGGCCATCCTACTTTTTACACACTCTTACCTTTCAGACAGAAAAAAACATCTATATTCCTGCAGAACCGAGAACAGATTATGGAACCAATTGTAACAAACTAATCAAACAATCCTGAGTTTAGAAACTAACACAGATATTCACATTCACTTTGTCCAAAGAAGTCATCCTCTGCTCCCCAGCGCACTGCAGTGACGGTCAGGTTAACAGGCTCTTTTGATTGCTGGACATGTGTGATTCACCAGGGTAATGAACAGTGAACCAGCAGATGGAGAATTAAATTCAGAATTAAAAAATGTCTCAAATTCTTTACCCCACAGGGCTGTTTTTTTATTTGTGTTTATCTTCTTCAGTGGTGCTGTGTGAGATCCAGCTGAAGCCTCAGAATGCCACCGTCCTGCAGGGGGCAGAGGCGCGCTTCAACTGCAGCACCAATGAGTCATGGGATGTGATGGTCTGGCAGCTAAACAACCGACCAGCCCTGACCATCTCTGTGGTGCACGGCCCTCTGGGATACGACAACAGCATCTGGGCGGTGAACCACTCCACCTTGGCCACTTCAGTCTGGGAGCTAGTTCTGAAGAACTCAACTTTTGTTCCCAGGGATCAACAGGTTACCTGTGAGCTACTGCCTGGTAACGTTCACAGACAGACTGCAACTCTGTCAGTGCAAGGTACCTTCTTCACTCTGTCACGATTACTCGACTGAAAAATAATCACTTAAGAATGAAGCTTCTCAAGGCATCATAAAGCTGTGTTCTAAGCATTCTCCACAAGCGGAGCTCAAGTGGGCAGCGGTGCTCTAGTGGTGAGGGAGTCGCCCCGGATAGGAAGACTGTGGGTTTGATTCCCTCACCAGTAGGTTGCCCTGAGGTACCCTTGAGCAATGTACCATCCCCATCACTGCTCCCCGGGCGCTTTCAATAGCTGCCCCCTGCTGCACGTGTGTGTGAGGGTGAAACGCAGAGGCTGAATTTCGTTGTGTTGTGTTGTGCTGCGTTTCACAATGACAAGGGTAGTCACTTTCACTTTCAAACTGCTTAGCATCACTGAAAGAGAGGAAACCCACACCAGTAGGATCTCACCAACACATGTATGTTGTACTTGCAGATTTCATGTTTATGAAGAAAAGTAATCGCTAAAAATTTGTAATCTGTTTAAACATACTATATATATATATAGGTGATGTGAGGGCTTCAAGCATGAGCACTAAAAGGCCAACTTTACAGAAATACTTCCACATTTGCAAACATACACACACGCACACACACACACACACGCGCACACACGCACACACACACACACACGCGCACACGCGCACGCACACACACACACACACATACACACACACACACACACGCACACACACGCACACACACACACGCACACGCACACACACACATACACACACACACGCACACACACGCACACACACACACACGCACGCGCACACGCACACACACGCACACACACACGCACACGCACACACACACATACACACACAAACATACAGCACTGTGCAAAAGTTTTAGGCAGGTGTGAAAAAATGCTGTAAACAGAACGCTTTCAGAAATATCAATAATGATGGTTTATTTTGATCAATTTACAAAATGCAAAGTGAGGAACAAAAGAAAAATCTAAATCAGATCAATATCTGGTGTTTCTACCTTTTGCCTTCAGAGCAGCATCAGTTCTTCTAGGAACACTCGCACACAGTCAGGGATTCTGTAGGATTATAGTCGGTGTCTGATCAACCAGTTTTACCAAACAGGTACTGATGACCATCAACGTCACACGGAGGAGAAACACAGTCATGTTTGGAACCGACCAGCCGAGTTCCTTCAGAAACCGTGTGTGAGTGTACCTAGAAGAACTGATGCTGTTTTGAAGGTAAAGGGTGGTCACAGCAAATATTGATCTGATTTAGATTCTCTTTTGTTCATTCACTGCATTTTGTTGATTGATGAGAATAAATGATCAACACTTCCATTTCTGAAAGCGTTCTGTTCACAGCGTTTTACACACCTGACTAAAACTTTTGCACAGGACTGTATATATATAAATATATATATATAGAGAGAGAGAGAGAGAGAGATGGAAATTAGGTTCTGCTGCTGGTGGGCAATCTGCCATTGTTGAGGGTGGTGGTGGTGGTGTTGGGGGGGTTGAGTGGAATTGGAATCGATTGGGCAGTGTTATAAATCCCCAGACAAGAGAGGCAGTGATGAACAGCGAAGAGCTGAACTCCACTGTGATCAGAGTTTCAAGGTCCATCAGTAAAACATGAACACCCAGTGTGTGTCGGTGTGTATCAGTGTGTGTTAGAGTGTATCAGTGTGTATCAGTGTGTGTCAGTGTGTGTTGGTGTGTATCAGTGTGTGTTAGAGTGTATCAGTGTGTATCAGTGTGTGTCAGTGTGTATCAGAGCTAATTTAATTAAGTGTATGAAGGGGATCACATCACTGATCATCTAAAAAATGGTCTTTGATGTAAAGTGAAAGTGAAGATGCTATACCGTGATGTTTCTGTTTACGTAATCATTTATTTTGAAGGTGGAACGGTGTGTGGACAGTGTGTGTGAAACAGACCCTCATTGTTAAAGTGAAGTTTGGTGGTTTCAGCCCAGTTCCTGTTGAAATCTGACATCTGTGTTCCCTCTGTAGAAAAAGGGAGTGTGATGGTTCTGGGTGGGAACCTGTCTGCCCAGGTGGGCGTGCGAGTAGCGCTTCAGTGCCAGGCTGTGGGCTGGTACCCGCACCCTGCCCTGTCCTGGAGTGTTAATGGACGCTTGGTGAACAGCACACAGTTCAACAGCAGCAGTGTCCAGGTCCTCAGCGGACTCTTCAGCATCAGCAGCGTCCTGGAGCTGAGGGTGGAGGGGAGCTCCTGGGTGGAGTGTGGGGCGTCTGTGCCGGCCCTTCCTGCACCACAAACCTTCACCGTCTTCCTCACTGCAGGTGAGCAGAACTTTCACTCATTACTCATCACTCATCACTCATTTTCACTCATTTTCACACACATTAGGGGGCACTCTTTCAAAATGAATGGGTTGCTATAAAGCGCAGAACAGGAATCTGATAATGGTTCAAACTTGTTTATACCCTCCAGTTACACAAGCTGGGGCTGAACAGCTGTATGGATGGGCGGGGCTACTGTTCGTTCTAAACGGAGGGATCATATTTTAGTGCTGAATTACGTGCTGTGTGTTCTTTCCTGCAGTGTCTCCAGGAAACAGCAGTTCGGTGGTGATCGCTGTTACTGTGACACTGAGCATCATCATCGTCCTGCTGCTGCTCCTCACGCTGCTCTTCTTCTGGAGAGTCACTCGGACAAGTACGACTTTACTCGAATCACTTCAGCCAGAATCCAGTGGAGAACCTGTTCATGATTATTGTTTAGTTCAGCACAAACAACCTTTTAATATATTTTCTGTCTGTCTGGCCAGATATCTATCTATCTATCTATCTATCTATCTATCTATCTATCTATCTATCTAGCTATCCATCCATCCATACATCCATACATCCATACATTAATCCATCGATCTATCTTTCTATTGTCTGTAAGTCACAGCATTTCACTCTTATTTTAAAACAGTGAGAAAAATGGAGCTTTCCACAGTACAGACCCATGGACACCACTCTCTCTTCATCACTGAGCTTTCATCGTGTAGTCTTGAGCTTTGTTAATTCACTAACATTCAGCTGTGGGCAGGGCTGTGGGGCAGGTAATAGTGGGCAGCGGCCTGGGCAGACAGTGGGCGGGGCTAAAGTTTGAGCAATTAAAACCTTTTCAGCAACACTGAAGTTCACGCTCTCAAGGAGAAATTCTTCAGGTCATGCGGTCTGGATGGCAGGTTCATGTCATGTCTTTTCTCTCTTGTTTTTTAGACTCTTATTCACTTGTTCCTAAACACTAGACCAGCGCTGAGCCTCATGATGAACCGTATCACACGGCCGAGAGAATGAAAGAAGTCTTTTAGACTTCTAGACGTATTTCCGTTTGGCCTGGTAACTAATGAACCACGGACCGGTTCCATGGTTGGGTACCACTGCTGTAAAGGGTGTGTCAGTAATGATGGGCTTATGGGAAACTATCACAGTAGTCAGATTACTGTGAAATGTAATCAGTTACATTTCTGTAGGCTAGGCTACAAAAAGCCTTTCTCAGTACTTTTGGACTTTTGGACAAAAATACAAATTCTATTTCTCTGTAAACATCTCCAGTCATGTGAATGAAATGCCTTTTGCCCTAAATCATTATTAAAGAACCGAAGGAATATCACCATGATGTCAGACTAGACTGTGGTGCTAATAGCACCAGGTTCTCTCCCTGTTCTCTTCCTGTATGGGCCCGAGGGGGTCTAGTGTTTAGGACCACCTCTTATGGTTTAAGGCCTCATATTTCTCTCTCTCTCTCTCTCTCTCTGTGTTTTTACAGAATGTGAGAATCCGTATCGAGAGGAAGTGAGGTAAACAGCATGCTTATTAATGAGCGACACTCTCTCCTGTTCAATGAGAAACAGTCTTCAGGGATATTTAATAGAAAATCATGCTGCAGATTTTCACCATGACACAAAGAGAAACAGAGCCGACACGGTTAGTTCCTGTCATGAATTTAACTTTGTGGCCATAAGATGTCCCACTGAAGACATGCCCACAGATTAACACCCACCCGCCGCTTCTTCAAGCCCATTATCGTCATATCGGTCTCCTGGAGTTTTCAGGTGCTCTGTTTAGTTTGCGGGACTGAACCACATCAGCTTCTCTGCAGCAACTTCATCCACTCTTCAAGAAAGGAGCATTAAAGGACAGAGTGGCATTAAGAATTGTCAATACTGATGATTCATTTGTAAAAACATTCCATTATCATGCAGCAGTGTCTTGTGTCAGACGTCTCTGTGTTGGTCTGTCTTCATTCTCTCCTCATTTGTAGGATTGGTGAGCAGAACAGGAAGAAGAACCCTGAGGAAACCGAGGGAAACGTCAATCTAGGATACCACTCAGAAGGCCCTGCCGGTGAGCTCTGGTGCCGAGTTCATTACAGATGTTTTAGCTGTTTAACCGGACGGATTCATTCTGAAAGTGATCAGAATAAATTTGGATTACTTAAAGATCCAAATCAATTCAAATCTTCACAGCAATGTTCCAAAATTCAGTCAGTCAGTCAGTCATTTTCTGGGCCGCTTGTCCTAATCAGGGTCGCGGGGGGTGCTGGAGTCCATCCCAGCTCACACAGGTCGAAGGACGGGGACCCACCCTGGACAGGTCGCCAGCCCATCGCAGGGAGGACGTTCCAAAATTCACCAAGCTTTATTCATGCATTCATTTATTAAACTCTTTTTGTCCCGTTGGGAATTCCTGTGCATTATACATGCTCACTGCAATAAAATATAATGGAAACAGAAAAAACAGATCATTTATCCTAATTATCCGCAATATCAGGATAAAGTGCAGATATTAAACACAAGATCCTAATAAAACAAAGACAACTGGATTATGAACATGAATTTGTACAGCTGACTTAAGAATATCTATACATTTCTATTTAAATATGATTATTTATGTTTTCAGTTGTGATATTAATATTAATGTGTATAGTTTCTCAGGAGTACAAAGTGACGCAGTGTTAATAATAAAGCTGCGGTTGGTGAGGTTTCTCTTCAGATAAAACCAGAACGATGGAAACGATGGAATAGTGTTCCACCATCGGTACCACTGACTTCAGGAGGAACGCTGGATGAGTATCTGACTGTCACTGAGTTAATGTCCACATCCTCCTGTTCCTCGGCCCACAGGTTTCCCCCGTCTGGACCATGGCGTCACCGTGACGACCGCCGCCACTCCACAGGTAAGACAAGTCTCCTGAATTATTCAGGCCTTGTCTGCCTTTGGCTCCGGTGAGACTGATGAGCAGAGGAGACAAACACACAGCAGGAGAAAGTTCAGCTCAGTGTAGCTCACATCAGTTCAGCTCTTCATGGGCCTGCTGTAAAAAACACATTTATTTTTTTACATTTACACATTTACACATTTATTTAAGGGGACGTTAATGAGAATTGTTCTCGACACACACACAAAGTCTTTATAGATAGAGGGATAGACAGATAGATAGACAGACAGACAGACAGACAGACAGATAGATAGATAGATAGATAGAGTGATTGATTGATTAAATACTTAATATCCTTATGTATATCTGCTTTTTTTTTTTATACAGCACTGTGCAAAAGTTTTAGGCAGGTGTGTAAAACGCTGTAAACAGAACGCTTTCAGAAATGGAAGTGTTGATCATTTATCTTCATCAATCAACAAAATGCAGAGAATGAACAAAAGAGAATCTAAATCAGATCAATATTTGGTGTGAACACCCTTCACCTTCAAAACAGCATCAGTTCTTCTAGGTACACTCGCACACGGTTTCTGAAGGAACTCGGCCGGTCGGTCGTTCCAGACATCTTGGAGAACTGAGCACAGATCTTCTGTGGATGTAGCTCCTCACATCCTTCTGTCTCTTCATGTGATCCAGACACACTGGATGATGTGGAGATCAGGGCTCTGTGGGGCCAGAAGAACTGATGCTGCTCTGAAGGTAAAAGGTAGAAACACCAGATATTGATCTGATTTAGATTTTTCTTTTGTTCTTCACTTTGCATTTTATAAATTGATCAAAATAAACAATCATTATTGATATTTCTGAAAGCGTTCTTTGTTCACAGTATTTTTTCACACCTGCCTAAAACTTTTGCACAGTGCTGTAGATATCTGATGTATGTGTGAGTGGTGAGTGAGTGTTCTCTGAACTTTATATTCACACATAGATCGTGTTTCTTGAAGGAAGTGAAATGTTCTTCAGGGTTATGGATCTGGGCAGCTGTAGGAGTTTATTCTGACGTTGTATAGTGGTTTTAATTTGTGGAGAGCAGGAGAAGTCCTGTCTAAAGTAACCTGTAAAATGAGCACACATGTTCCTGACAGGTTCCTGATGTTATCTACATCATAGCACATGAGCCCACACAGGTCAATGTGTCTGATCATCTCAGTGTCCAGAAAAGAGATGGTCTGAAGAAAGTTCGCCTGACCACCACTGTCTGACCACTGCTGTCCATCCACCACTGTCTGCCAACTGCTGTCTGCCCACCGCTGTCTGACCACCGCTGTCTGCCCACCGCTGTCTGACCACCGCTGTCTGACCACCACTGTCTGCCCACCACTGTCTGACCACCACTGTCTGACCACCAATGACTGACCACTGTCTGACCACCACTGTCTGACCACCAATGACTGACCACCGTCTGACCACCACTGTCTGACCACCAATGACTGACCACCGTCTGACCACCACTGTCTGACCACCAATGTCAGGGAATGGCAATGGCAGGGAAAACACTTCATTACGACTCTTACTGACCAACAGTCAAGGTTCCGCTCCAGAGAGAACGTCTACACAGAACTACATCCAGATTTCTGCACAGCATTATTACTGTCTGTGGGGACTCGCTGTACCTGCATAGAAAAGAAAGGACCAAACTGAGAACTGATGTTCATGTTGTAGCCTCAAGTGATTCCTCTGTTCTCAGGAGGTCCTGAGTTCAATCCCCACCGTCCTCTTCTGTCCTCTCTCTCTGTGGGTGGGTAGGACAGGGAGCTGCTGAAGTTTGTGATAAATTAGTGTTTTTTATAGTTTTTTTTACAGTTTTTTTACATCCCAGAGCACTGCCATATTTAAACATTAAGACTTTTATCATTTGTCTTCTAAACCTTTGGGATGGGCTGAATGGGTTTAACTGTATTCATTAATATCAACTGTTATTGGAGTTACTGCATAAATTACATGAGTTATTACTCCTGCAATGTTGTCACTCTCCATTTACCTGTCTAGACCTTAAGAAAGATGTGAAGATGCAAAAAAATGCATTTTTTATTTTCTCTTTTATCTGCTGTGTCATTGTTCTATACCGTGAGAGAGTGGATCGTGTGGCAGCCCTTTTTTAGACCTTATTTCTGTGCAGGAACCAAATTTCCCCATGCTCTTCATCTCTGAGGGATCTCTTTTCCAGTTCATCTTCCATCAAACTGGCAGCTGATGAATTAATTAGGTCCATGTCCAGCAGGTCACATAAAGCAGCCGTGATGGAGAGGAGGATTACCTGACCATGCTGTTCCAGTGTCAGCTTTCCTTTCACAATCAAAAAGGTTTTGAGTTGCTTTTCACGGATGGTTTACTGATTCCGGCGAAAACTCAAACCCATCCCCCCATAAAAAAGACTCTGTGTGTCCAGAAATATATGGACAGGGTTTCTAATGAGTGACATTAAGACGCCATTGCTGACGCAGGTGTTCACACTCACTTCGTATCTCAATAGGAAAGCTTCGACCAACAGAATGGGTGGCATATGAGCCTAAGACCACCATGTCTGATGGGCTAAAGGGGAATAAAACCCCCTGAAGTTTATGATCCAGAACTAGTCCAGCATTAGTACTTGGCCTTACTAGAACTTAAATGTTCTGCAATCAAATCTTCACAGCAAAGTTCCAACCTTCCCAAAAGAGTTAAGGCTGTTTTACACACTCTCCCATTTTCAAACCTTTAGTTTCAGACAAACTGATGAACTTTTGTAAATCAAGTAAAAGTGATAATAAGTAATATGATCTAGTAGATAAACAGAAGAACATAAGATTTGCAGCAAAACATTATAAAGCTGTGAGACTCAGAACTGTCAAAAACAGTCAAAACTTCCCAGAACATCCGGAATTTATCTGCTCAGGAATGAAATTGGATCTTTATTCTTATTTTCTGTCCCACATTAAAAGGAGCAGCCTCGGGCGCCGCACTCTAACAACTGCACAGTTTAAGGTGGAGCGGAAGTTTGTACTTGAATGCAGTTTCAGCCTCCCGGTTCCTTGCAACACTGTTCCACCTTAAACAAAGCAGCTCTCACTGTCACAGCTGCACCTTTTAAGGCAGAAGGGAAATTAGAATACGAAGCTGAGTGATAAGAAGACGAGCCGACTCTGTTCTTCTCTCACTGGTGTGAAATAAAGCCCGAAGCTCCTCAGTGAGAGGTGAGAGGTGCAGTCCTGGAGCCGGACTGGACCAGCACGACCAGAACAAACCCAAAACAAGAGGAATAGTGATCGGGAATAGTGGCTGAAGGAGTGCACAGGAAAACAGTTAAATCCATCACAAAGGACCTTAAAAACACAAAAGTGAGCAAATACATCTGGTTGGTTGTTCATGTCATCATTGTGTAGTTTATGGTATGTATATGCATACGGATGAGATGATAGTGAGACCAAATATGTTATGTGGGTTGGTGATGCTGACTAAAAGACAAGGGGCAGAGCTGGAGGGACAATGATGGACAGGATCAGGAAGGAGTAAATTAGAGGGACAGCCAAGGTTGGACAGTTTGGAGGAGAGGCGAGGAGTATATCAGGAGGAGGGTGTTGAGGATGGAGCTGCCAGGAAAGAGGAGAAGAGGAAGGACAAAGAGGAGGTTTATGGATGTGGTGAGAGAGGACATGCAGGGGGACGGTGTGAAAGAGGAAGATGCAGAGGAAGACATAGAAACATAGGATCCACTATGGAGACATCTAGCAGGAATAGGCGAGAGAAGCACATATTACCCACTCCAGAGTCTCCTGAGGACAGAGTGAGTGTTAGTGTCAGTAACACTGCAGCACTCAAATAACCTCAAACATAACTCAAACAATCCTTCAGTAAAGCCCAGGACGAGCCCAGGACGATTCTCTTATTAATGTGTTCGAAAATCCCAACAGCTGTGCTCAAATTCACTGGTTCAGATGTAGAGTGGAGTCAGAACTGCTCCCAGTGTGTGTGAATGGAATGTAATGGTGGTGGAGACGCAGCCTGATGAATTGTTTTAGCTCTGAACCACTGGATTATTAGGGAATTCTGAAATTTGGGTGGAGTGTTCCTTCTGCAGCACAGCTGATAAACGCACTGATGGAGTGATTAGAGAACTTACCATAAGAAAAACAGATACAATCATCAGCGTGAGTCGTGCTCATAAACTGAATCCGATGTTTTATAAATGTTTAATATCACAGAGGAAGTGAAGAATCCTAATAATGATTTGTGCAGACAGTAACGGCTCAATTGAGGCTTTTTGTTCCGCGATTCTTGTGCTGATGAATAACTTAAAGCTTCTTGTTCACAACTGGAAACCAATACCTTTCAGTGTGTCTTTCCAGCAGGTTCTAAGTGGCTCTAAAACCGATGGTGTATTAAATATCAGGCTGTTAAAGGAAGATAAGGATCATGAACAATTAAGGCCCTTTTCATTAAGGCTGATTACCAGAACGTAGACCTGGGTGAAGTGGAATCACCAAGAAACATAAGCTGGGGGTCTGTTTTCTGCTTGGAGAGGCTGATTGTGTGTGTGTTTGTGTGTGTGTGTGTGTGTGTGTGTGTGTGTGTGTGCGTGCGTGTGATAGCTGCAGGCCCTGATTAGCCAAGGCTAAGAGGGAAAGTCAGGGCATGGCCAGCGTGCAAAACAGTTTCTTTCAGGCTTGGTCTCCTCGCTCTGACTCACTGCACTCTGTCTTTTTGACCCGGACGAGGTCCTTGCGAGGCCCTGCGGGGGACAAATCAACCTCATCCTTGCATTCACATTCAGCGACAGAGTAAAAGAGTACACACTGCAGAGTAAAAACACCCTTGAGGCATCAATATGCAAGTTCCTTATAAGAACTACAGCCATATTTCTACTGTTTCTCCTGCAGACTACAGACAGTAACTTCCTTTAGAACAGAACATTCAACATTTAACATTTAAATATGCAAAAGAAATCGACGGGCCGAGTTGGGACATAAGGGCTTTTTCTTTTCCTCTCTATGTTTCTCCCAAATCTCTGTCCTTTCCTCCAACAGACTCCTCACTTTACTCGGAACATCTGAGTTGATCCTCCATTGTTTTTATCCTCCATCTCCTTCCCAACATCCAGATCGTTTCAGACTAAATGGACACAAACACACAGAAAAGACGTCCCTCTGTGTCCATCGGGCAGGACAGAGGGATTTAATAATCTCTGAATTCTATTAATATGGAGTGAGATTCAGTTCACTTTCAGCACAGACAGACGCTCCAGACGTCCTTCAGAGGAGACACGGCTCACTTTACACTCTCAGTACACTCCTGTACTTTTACTTTACACTCTCAGTACATTCCTGTACTTTTACTTTACACTCTCAGTACATTCCTGTACTTTTTCTCAGTATATTCCTATTGCACCACTTTTACACTCAGTACATTCCTGTACTTTTACTTTACTCTCAGTATATTCTGTACTTTTACTTTACACTCTCAGTACATTCCTGTACTTTTTACTTTTCTGCTTTTATTATAAATAAATGTGTTTTATGGGTTTTTTTCATTCATTAACTTATCTTCTTTAGTTTAGAAGTGGAGCTACAAGGGTAACACTAGACGCCTAGTCTTTTCTCTAAACCCATCATCAAAAACTATATACACACTGCTCCCTTCATTACCTCATATCTCCTCCCAGGGTCATTGTAATGTTATTGTCTGGACAGCAACCCTGGGCATCACATGGTCAACGGAACCTGCACAGTGAGAGGAGACAGGGTGCAGATGAAGAGTACAGAATATTACACACCTGTGAGTATTTTAACAGGCTGTGAATAGAGATGCCCTCTAGCGGCGGTGAAAGGTAGTTCATCTCTTCCTTTTCCAGACAGGAATAAAATAACACATTAAAATAATCCCGTTAAAATATCTTAGGTGAGGATAAAGGAGGGCTATGAGGAGGCTGTGCAAGACTGAAGGCTGGTGTGTTTGGAGGTAAAAAGAGTGAGGGGTTGGAGTGCTGATCTGCTGTGGTTGGGGGTGTTCTGACACACAGGGATGGTTTAATTCTCTGTGAAGCTCCGGCTGGGAGTCAGTGCTGGAGAGGAAGACTGAGCAGCAACCTTAGCATCTACACCTGCAGCTAAGCATCTCTGAGAGACAGGATGAGTGAGGTAAGTGCTCCTCTCTGGAAACCTCATCACACCAAAGGGAGGGTCGCTAAACTGGGCTCTACAGATGGTGATTATTATTATTATTATTATTATTATTATTATTATTATTATCAGTTTTCATTTAAGCAATTAAACCCATTTCAGGAACATTATCTCATGTCTTCCAGGGTTTTCTTTTTGAGAGAGGCTTCAGAATCAGTAATTACACACTACTACTACTTTCAGCCCCATCTCTGAAAATACATCAGACATCCAGAAAACTGCTTTCAGGGACATATTCTCTCAGGGAGTTCAGGATACAGGAGGGAATGAATGTTGAACTTCTTGTTTCATAATTAGTAATGGAAAATAAAGGATGTGAAAGATGTGAAAGGATGAAAAATACTGCAGTGACTGAATCTGGGGGTGTTAATGAGGGTTACTGTTTTAGATCATTAATCAGAAACATTGTTACAAAACTGCGCCTGGATTTACGTCTTTGCCTTTAATGTACATGTTTGTTAGTGTAACACCAGACTGGGTTAAATGGTTCAGAGTGTCTTTCTAGTGGTGGTGAACGGAACCGGACATCCCAGATCTGTACATTTTCTGTCCCCAGTGAAGCTCCAGGGGTCTCTGAGTGTCTCTATTATTGATATCTGAGTGTCTCTGGAGTCTTCTGGGTGTCTCTGTGTGTCTCTGTGTGTCTCTGAGTGTCTCTGTGTGTGTCTCTAGCTGTGTCACAAGGTGTCTCTGAGTGTCTCTGTGTGTCTCTGTGTGTCTCTGAAGGTGTCTCTGTGTGTCTCTGTGTGATATCTGAGTGTCTCTGAGTGTCTCTGTGTGTCTCTGGGTGTCTCTGTGTGTCTCTGAGTGTCTCAGTGTCTCTGTGTGTCTCTGAGTGTCTCTGAGTGTCTCTGTGTGTCTCTGTGTGTCTCTGAGTGTTTCTGTGTGTCTCTGTGTGTCTCTGAGTGTCTCCTGGGTACTCCTGTGTGTCTCTGTGTGTCTCTGCAGGTGTCTCTGTGTGTCTCTGTGTGTCTCTGTGTGTCTCTGAGTGTCTCTGTGATGACTGATTTTGTCTAGTTATCATGATCCTGATGTAACTGAGCCTCTAACCGATCATTGAGAGCTGGGCTCATCCAAGACATGGTCTAAAATAGTCCCTCCATCCTTTCCTCTTCATTCTTTTCCAATAGAGGAACAGCTACGTGAGTGAAAAGGTAAAAAGTACTGATTCAACTACTTTACTCAAGAGAAAAAGTGCAGGAATGTTCACGCCTTTTCTCCACCGTCCACTCTCCCTGTCTTCTCTCTTACGTCTCCTTCCCTCTGTCCCACTTTGATGGGGACACACAGAGGGACGTCTTCCCTGTGTGTTTTTATCCACGTCATCAGTAAAACCTGAAAAAACTCTCATAGCAGAGAACCTTGATGATTATGGGTTTATACTGAGGCCTTTATTAAATCTTCAAGCTTCACTCTTTAGATGAATTATTTTGATTGTCTGGCCTACATTACACGAACACACACACACACACCACACACACACACACACACTGTAGAAGAGTACATCAAACAGATATGAATATTTGAATACTAATTTACTTTAGTATAACCCTCATAAATCACATCATTCCATTCACTTACTCACACACACACACACACACACACATACACAGATACAGACACACACATACACAGATACAGACACACACATAGATACACACACACACACTAATTACAGTGTTGCTCTGAGAATAAGTTGTCCTTGTAATGCGTGTTCTGTTCGATTACCAGCGATAAATTGTTGGTGTTGCTAAACGGTTCTTGGATCATCCTGCGGAGGGAATGCAAATCAGCAAATTAAACCTATAAAATAAACTGATAACTTTATTGGACGGGGAGGGGCTGCAGCTGTAGCACAGTAATGGAAAAGTGGTCTGAATGTTCTTTAGGATGTCAAATAAAACTGATTCAGGGCAGATCAGAACAGGTTTTTCTTGTCTGTTCTTTCTCAGTCCTGTTGTTCATTAAGCTGGGGAAACCAAAGATCAATTGCAGCCAATTAAAACACAGATAAAGTACCATGTGACCAGGTCAAACGATGCCTTTTCAGATGATTTGTTATTTATTTTTGAACAGTGTTGGATTTGATGTAAACCATTGGGCTTAGCTGACCCAAGGTTAAAGCAAGAAGATGATATTTAGTTAGAAATATGTGTATAACTATGTTAGCTAACACCTAGTTATATAGTCTGGGCTGTATAAGCCACACCCCCTCCTGCTTCTCGTATGCCCTCAATCTTCTCCACACAGTTTCATAGCAGAGATGTCTACAATATGATTCATTTATATATTACTCACTCTCAGTTATGACCCACTTTCACATTAACAGTCAGAAACGCATCTTCAGAATCGACACTCAGACGTTTTCTTTCCAGATGTTTGAAAAGAAGACTGTTCTAAATTTAGGAGCGACCTGCAGATGTTAATCAAACATTTTCCTCTGTTTGATGAAAACACTCCCAGACTTTACTTCTTTTCAGTATTTCCTCTTCCTTCTTTACCTGCTCACAGAGAAACCAACTTAAAGATGATCTACTGCCCCTTCAGGTTAAATTGTATTAACTTATATTCATTAATCATAAAAGCAACAGCAGAAATATGTGTGAGGAGTTCTTCTATGTTGACAGTTTTATTTCAGGGCTCGTTTAGGATCCTATGTGAGAAATCCCACTGAGGAGCCTGATGTTCCAAATTCAGTAAATGCTGGACAACAACCAAAACCACGACAAAAAACCCAGAGTTGTTCGATTCTGTTGATCCATAAACCAGAGTTCCTCTCACAGGACGCTCATACAAGACACACAAGAGAAGCTGCTTGGAAGAATCCTTTTGACAGTTGAGCTTGCAGCCCTTCTTCATATCTGCTCTCCTGTGTGGAGATATTGTTCATGATTTGCTGTTTCAGTGTCAGAATCGTGCAGACTTCTGGGCTGAGGCAGTGAGAACAGAGGTGTAGGTGGACCTTTTCAGAAAAAGTGTAGGTCATATTCACCAGGACTCAGCAATGAGTGTGTTTATGTCGTTCATAACGTCTGTGTGCAATAGTGCAATGTCATGAAAGTGAAAGTGACTACCCGTGTCATTGTGAAACGCAGCACAGCCCAACTGCGCCAATTCAACCTCTGCGTTCACCCTCACACACACACACACGTGCAGCAGGGGGCAGCTATTGAGTGCCGGGGGCAGTGACGGGACGGTATCTTGCTCAAGGGTACCTCAGGAACTTCAACCTACTTGTGGGGGAAATCCAGACCCACAATCTTCCGATCAGACCTCCTCACCATAGAACACCGCTGCCCTAGGTCATGATCAAGCATTCATGTGCCAACGAGTATCCAGCCCAGACAGAGTGACTTCCACTTCCTGATAACAGGGACTGGCTCCCTGGAGCAGCTTGAGGTTCAGGTTCTTGATCAGGTTCCCAATGGTAGTGGTGCTGAATGTAGGAGCTGGACCTGCAACCTCTTGGTCCACAGGCAAGTGTCTCGACACTAGACCATCTCCACCTTTAATAAGTGTTGCTAAAAACATAAATGAATAGTTATAGCTGACCTTGTTTTCTGATCAAGGCACCTAAAATTTGCAGCCACTGCAGATGTTGTAGCCTTTGATCCAGCTGCTGTTTCCCGATTGACTATCTTCATTTTATACATTTTTTGTGATGTTTTTGCATCATTTATTGCAAATTTGGGTAACTATGGCTTAACCTGTAAGTAGGACTCAAGTTTGTAAGAGTGCAATGTTCTCAATTAATTAGTAATTACAATCACTGTCGTTCAGATCAAGTAGGGATGCAGGGACGTAGAGTCCAATAACTAGAAGACCCTGCATTCAGCACTCAAGCCTGAAGTTGGAGAGAAGTGGACATGGTGGTTCTCTTGGAGAAGATAAAGGCCTGGAGCTTAAGATACACACCACAACACTGGTCTGAAAAATGACATTTTTTTTCTCAAATGGTTCAACCCTGCCAGCAGGTCGTCTTTGTTAGGTACTTCAAGACTTGTCTCACCTTGACCTCGTTTTGGTTCCATGGGGGATTGAGAACAGTATAGAAGTTCTTCTCTGCTTTGATAAACCCCTCAGCAGAACCACAGTGCTCTGCTGTTCCTCAAGTTCATGTGAAAAGCTCGACTCAAGTTTTAAAATGTTCCTTAATTATCTTTTCATCAGGGGTCAACCTGTGATAGCTCACCTTGCCAGCCTCCTGTCTGACTGTGTCCTTTTCTCTGTCTCTTCTCACTCTTCCCACTTTGGAAATCTGCTCAAGCTCACCTGTTTGAAGAGCTGCTGTGTTGGGTCCATCGAGAGAGGATCACAAAGGAATCGAAATAGATGAGCTAAAAGTAAAACCATGTCCTGGGCGCCCTCAGATCATTCTTAGCATCCGCTCTAATTTTAGAGCAGAGTTAACTGAGGTGAGGACCTGCCATTAATCCCTGAGCTGCTCTCCAGAACCACTACCATATCCCTTTGGTTTGTCACATCAGGACCATATGCCCCTCTGAACATCCAGCACTTCTGAACCTCAGCTCCTCAAAAGAAGAGGAAGAAGAGGAAGACCTGCAGCAAGACTCTTTTCAGTGCTGGAACAAACTTCCTCTTGTGGTAGGAACTGCTGAGTCCCTTCAGTCCTCAAGTGTCGTCTGAAGACCACTACTCTTACAGAGGGGACACAGTTTTCCTAAGAAAACTTTGTCACTTAAGCTCCAATTTTTGGGGAAGTTTTTGTAGATATTGATTTCTTTGATTTGTTCAGTGACGGGTGTGTACACTGTTTTTACTGGTACAGCTGATCGACCTTTGCTGATGTTTACCTGGTTGCAGGAATGAAGAATAGATGTGGAAGCAAAACACTGATGCAGCGATGATCTCAGGAAAAGGTCCTTTCTGAATGTTAGTGGAAAAGACATTTCTTCCTGCTGGAAAAATTCAGTGTACTATTCATCGTTTGTGTCCCAATGTATGAGCTCAGGATGTAGATGGAGCCACTTGCTTTAGGGTGTCTGGAGGTGTTTAGTAAATTCTAACAGACTTGTGTGTGTGGTTTCAGACACTGTATGGCTCTTTGTTATCTAGAACCATGGACAAATATTTGTTAGTAAACAACTCAGCCTGCAAGCATGGGATTATTTAGGCAGGAAGGAAACTGTTGATTTATACCCACATTAATCTCTGTTCATCCCTCATATCATCCTCCATCCAATCCATCCATCAACCTTCCATCCATCCATCCATCCATCATCCATCCACCCATCCATCCATGCATCCAACCAAACCCACCTATCCCATTCATCCATCCATCCATGTCCGACCCTCCATCCATCCACCCATCCATCCATCATCCAACTCTCCAACTCTCCATCCACCCATCCATCCATCATCCAACTCTCCAACTCTCCATCCACCCATCCATCCATCATCCAACTCTCCAACTCTCCATCCATCCATCCCTCTATCCCTCCGTCCATCCATCCATTGTGCTATATTAAAAGGCCTTTCAGGTTTCAGCTGTGATTGATGTTCTTGGGCAGAACCTCTTGTTTTTAAGCAGGTTTGGTGGCTGATGGTGTTTAGAGAGTTCAGCCTCGGTTACTGAACTCTATTGTTTGGATGAACAGAAACCAAGCTTGGAGAAAACAGAACAACATTAAAGGACTGTGTTACCTTTTCACAACAGTCGTCTGACTGGATGATGAAACAGCTCAGCACTTTGGGAGTTCCAGTGAATTCATCACTCTCTCTCTCTGTCTCTCTCTCGCTGTCTCTCTCTCGCTGTCTCTCTCTCTGTCTCTCTCTGTCCTCTCTCTCAGTTTCTCTCTCTCTCTCTGTCTCTCTCTCGCTGTCTCTCGCTCTGTCTCTCTCTCTCTCTCCTCTCTCCTAGTTTCTCTCTCTCTCTCTCTCCCTGTCTCTCTCTCTGTCTCTCTCAGTTTCTCTCTCTCTCTCTCTCTCTCTGTCTCTCTCTCTCTCTCTCTCTCTCTCTCTCTCTGTCTCTCTCTCTCTCTCTCTGTTCTCCTCTCTCTCTCTGTCTCTCTCTGTCTCTCTCTCTCCTCTCTCTCTCTCTCTCTCTCTCTCTCTCTCTCTCTCTCTCTCTCTCTAATACCTTTGACTCTCTGTAATGAAACAGACAGCAGAAGTCACTTCACTGATTTCAAGGCCCATTAGACTCACAACAAGAGGGACTAAAATATGTGGAGAGAAGCAGTGAAGCGCAGGGTAACTGCCATGAAACAACATCTTACGGGAAGCGCGTGAGGTTTATTTTATGTCTGCCTTTAGACTAATCCGCCTCCACTCACAGAATCCGACTGCAGGAGGTTCGGCGCTGTTTGATGTCAAGGCCGTCGGCAGCGCCGGTTCTGTGAAAGCTGTTTTGTGTTCTGGTGAAAAAGACTGTATTAAAAATCTAATGAAAAGGAGCTGCGTTTTCTTCAGAGCCATCCGGGGACAAATAGCAGCTTGAGCCGGAGAGGTTTTTCAGCCCTGTGTATTTGGAGTTTGTGTTGAGGAACCTGTCCTGCACTGATGGGCACACAGAGGAGAAAAAGGGACCATCTTTTCTGGGGTTTGATGTTGGGAAGGTGATTGAATATTCTGGGGTTGGTACTAAGCGTGATACAACAAATAAAAACTCTTTTAAGACAATCTGGAACAGAACTGTGTGTTTATGTTGCGGTGGGACATTTACATTTATGGCATTTATCAGACGCTTATCCAGAGAGACGTCCATGTCCTGAGTACAGGGACAGTCCCCCCTGGAGACACTCAGGGTTCAGGGTCTCAGGGACCCAGTGGTGGTAGTGCAGGAGGTGGGATTGAACCTGGGACCTCTTGATCCACAGGTTAGTGCCCACCACTAGACCACCTCCTCCCTAAGACAATTAAAATACCACCCAGCAGACTGACAGCTACGTCCTGATGATTCATTAATGATTTCTGGAGAATTGTGACAGTGCTTTTTCTGCAGAACACACTGAGTTATGGTGGAGTGCTGAGGGCCCTGCTCTTCAGGGTGAACACTGGGTTTGTAGATTAAATTAGTTTTCAGTGCCTGAGACTGTGATACACAGAGCCTTAAAAATCCTAAATAAAACAATGTTACATAACCTCCGTTCTGCACTGGCGTTGGCTTTGTGAGTCTTTGTGCCTTTGCATGATGAGCTTCGTTTTCTCTCCAGCCCTCCACTCCTCAGCATCAAAGCTCAGCAAACACTGTTTGATATTCATTGAAAACAGCAGATTAATAATGCAGGAGGGGACATGCAGGAGGAGGACGTGTTTGAAGATGCTTTCCTGGCCTGCTCTGCTGTTTACACACACACAGTGTGGAGTTCCGACCAATCTTCTAACATCTTATTCTGCCCAACGTCCTGCCTTTGTGTTTGGGTTAGTTTCTAGATTTATCAGTCTAACACTCTGATGTAGGACAGCTCAACAAGTAGAGTAGAGTGATCTTTTATTTTTTTTTAAGGTAGGACCATGCAGTACACCAGTCCTGATGGTCTACATGGAGGTTTCAGAGATATGTTCCTTTAATGCAGGGAGGCTGAAAAATGTGTAGTCTTTAAAAAAACAGTTTTAAAGTATTTAATAATAAAGAAAAAACCTTAACCCTCACTTAAACACTTTATCTGGTTTGCAGAACACGGATGTGCTTTCAGGCACCTGTGCATTGTTTGTAGGTTTAGGTGGTCTTTGTGTGGTAGGTTCGGTGGTCTTTGGATGGTAGGTTTAGGGGTTTTCATGTAGTAGTTTCAGGTGGTCTTTGGGTAGTAGGTTCTGGTGGTCTTTGGGTGGCAGGTTCTGGTGGTCTTTGGGTGGCAGGTTCTGGTGGTCTTTAGGTGGTAGGTTCTGGTGGTCTTTGGGTAGTAGATTCTTGTGGTAGGTTCTGGTGGTCTTTAGGTGTCAGGTTCTGGTGGTCTTTAGGAGGTAGACTCTGGTTGTCTTTGGGTGTTAGGTTCTGGTGGACTTTGGGTAGTAAGTTCTGGTGGTCGGTTCTTCTGGTCTTTAGATGGTAGGTTTCTGGTGGTCTTTAGGAGGTAGGCTCTGGTTGTCTTTGGGTAGTAGGTTCTGTTGGTTGGTTCTTCTGGTCTTTAGATGGTATTTTTCTAGTGGTCTTTGGGTTTTAGGATCTGATTGTCTTTAGGTGGTAGGTTCTGATGGTCTTTGGGTAATAGATTCTTGTGGTAGGTTCTGGTGGTCTTTAGGTGTCAGGTTCTGGTGGTCTTTGGGTAGTAAGTTCTGGTGGTCGGTTCTTCTGGTCTTTAGATGGTAGGTTTCTGGTGGTCTTTAGGAGGTAGTCTCTGGTTGTCTTTGGGTGTTAGGTTCCCTTGGTAAACTGATGCTGGTGACCTTCAGTTGATGGATTAATTTGGTCTTTGGTTGATGAACTTGGTACTCTTTGGTTGGTAGGCTAACGTAATCTTTTGCTGATGTTCTTTGATGAACTACAGTAACCTTTGGTTTATACAAAGTACAAATGAAACAATTTCGTACATTTTATGACTTTTTAAGAGAATCTGCAGCAGATGGCTACACAGAGTGATGCATCATTTTTCTGGATTAATATCAGATTTTGATTTTCTTTTGCTTTTATACGAGGCATCAAAGAAACAGTGAGTTAAATGCTCACTGCACTTTATATACAGTGTGATTAGTCTTATTGGTATCAGATATTTAAAAGTTCACACAGCCCCAAGAGATCAGCTGTGAGGACATATTGATTAAATAAAGACATGCAGACAATCAAAATAGGTCTGAGTGCATTTAATTAAAGTGCAAAAGCCAATTAGAGGAGGTTTAACCGGTGAGAAGATGTTCAAAGGACAGCCTGCACCAAAATGTGTATTTGCCCTTTAATATCCTTCGCTTATCTTCCTGGAAAGTCATTGCCTTTAAATCATGTTCTTCCACAACCAGTTAAGATGTAATTCCTCACGATCTGAGCTGGAATTGCTTTTCTCTGCGTTCTTTATTGAACATGGATCGAGTACAAGAAGCTCTTTATTGTCTGGCAGAAGATTAATGGGGTAAGAAAGCAATCCCGCCTGCGACCGCAAGGGCATTAATTATAAAAGCATTGCGAGTGTTAAATTAGCATAGCAGGCAGGAGCCACCTGGACGTGTAGTTTAAGAGCTGATCATCTTTCGCTCCGTCCTTTAGCTTCATTGATTGCAGTCACATTCATCACCGCCCTGCCGGCACTGCATAAATCCCTGTATGCCTCTTCAGATTTCAGTACAGCCTCTAATAAAGTCTTCATTGTTTGTTTGAGCCTTACATTCTCCCTGCATTTTGGACCAAAGTTGAGTCTATTGTGAACTTGTGAAATTTTCAAACCTTACCTTACCTGTGTGGCCTGCAGCAGATTTTCACCACCGAGTTTCAGTTCTACACTGTCAAGTCAAGTCAAGTAGGATTTTATTGTCATTTCAGCCACATACACAGGACACAGTGAAACGAAATAACGTTCCTCCAGGACCCTGGTGCTACACACAAGACACAAGACAACATAAGACACAACATAATACACAAAATACACAAAACAGGACAGACAGTACATTCATCCGCAGTGTTGTGGAACAAAGCAGCCCAGGTAGATCTCAGTGTAGCAGTGTGGTGGAGCGGTGTTACTGATAAAGTGCAGAGTGCAACATGAGATAAATAAATAAATACAGGATGAAAATGGTGGACTGGGTAGACAATTTCTCTTTAACATTAAGGTGCAAATATCCTTCTTCTATTGAGATGATCTGAAGGATCACGGTGAAAGCAGAGACACTGATTTTGCAGAACCTGCTGTAAAACCTGCTGTTGGGCAGCGCTGCTCTAGTGGTGAGGGAGTCGCCCCGGATCGGAAGATTGTGGGTTCGATTTCCTCACCAGTAGGTTGCCCTGAGGCACCCTTGAGCAAAGTACCGTTCCCATCACTGCTCCCCGGGCGCTTTCAATAGCTGCCCCCTACTGCACGTGTGTGTATGGGTGAAACGCAGAGGTTGAATTTCATTGTGTTGGGCTGTGCTGCGTTTCACAATGACAAGGGTTGCCACTTTCACTTTCACTTTTCCCAGTTAAACCACTGAATTTAAAATGATTAAACTCTAAAAAGGTGAAACCTTTGATCTTTTTCAGAGGCAAGGATCCGGGGCGTTGGGCGGAAGCAGCAAGACATCTGGAGGACAAGGTAAACACCCTCCTTCTTCACTTATTCACTGAAAAATACAAATTTTACCAGTGAACTCCTCCCAACTTATCCTCCATCATAATCCCACTGAACCCTGTTCATGTTCAAACCCTGAGCTCAGGCAGAAGTGGAGAAACACAGTGTGATGAAGCTGAAGTGAAAAATGTTCTGTGTGATCCAGCTGCAGTTCTGTGTGGTATCATAAAGTGACGCTTGTCCAATGAAGCCCACGGTGTTGTGAAGCAGCTGCCAATACCCAGGCCTGCTCATAACGTCCTCCCCGTCCCCAGTGTCTCCTCCAGGGGACTACTGCAGCAGGGTTCACTCTGTGCCTGCTAAACGAAGCGAGAGCCTGGTAAGCATTTTGTAAGTCTGAAAAATGAAAGAACAGCTGTCCCTGCTGCTTCTTCAGCACCACGCTCATGGAGAAAGGTGGGCTTGCTAAATGGACCTGAACCGACAGATTGGCCCATGCATCTTAGATGAGAGTTAAAAGACTCACTTCCTGGACAGCTCCCATCAGTAATGCTGTCCAGGACAGAGTAGTCTGAAGGACAGCAAGTCTCAGAGACGAGAGACTCACATGAAGGTAAACACACATTTCCACCTGGAGAAATTAGAAACTACAGCGAGTGTGTTGTCTGTGAAATGATGCGGAGTGACAAAAACCCGTCTGTCCACACAACTTCCTCAGTGATCTGTGAAAAATCTTAGCAATTTTACTTTTCTCATGTTTAGTTTATTCATTTACTGAGCTTGAAAACATTAGAAGAAAATAATTTAATTTAAAATTGAACTTTTGCAAAGACCACATCTGAGTTTTTTTGCTACATTTAGTAAGTGGATGTAAAGCGAAGTGAAAGAGTCAGTGTGAACACAGTCAGAGAAGTGCTCCAGTTTGTGACTCTGGAGCAAGAAATGTGTTGATTCAGCTGTGTCCCACCTGTCCCACCTGTCCCACCTGTCCCACCTGTCCCCTCTGTGCACCTGTGTGCTGCTTTGCTGGTCTCAGACAGTAGGAGCACAATGATGTAGGGTGCACAAAAGGAGTTTTTTTCTTTTTGGTGCAATGTTTTAATTTTGAAGTATCACCAGATCACTTGTTTTACAACAGAAAGGATTTCGTCCCTAATTACAGTAATCCTTCCCTGAGAGTTCAGTGTTTTTTGCACAGCATGCCGTTTGAGCTGGTGTTGGTTTGTGATGTTTGTCTGAGGTTCATTACCTACACCCACTTCCCAGCTGCTCTCCATGCTTAAGTGAATAAATTCTGTTCCATGAGCGTTAAAATGAGACATTTGTGTAAAGAAATCTAATTATGTTCTAATTATGTTCTCTAATTATGTTCTGTAGATCTCCACTCTCCTGAAACACCCATTAGAACCGTGTTGTTCTGTCTCCACTCCGAGATTACAGTACAGTAGGAATGAAAGAGGACTTGTATCAGAAAGCTGTGCAAGAACCAAGTCAGTGTCCTAGTGTTGAGGGACGCCAGGATTGGAAGGTTGTGGGTTTGTGTCCCAGACCAGTAAGTTCCCCTGAGGTTCCCTTGAGCAAGATACTGTCCCTTTGGGCAGCAGTGGCCCAGTGATTGGGCCCCAGGATCAGAAGCTTGTGGGTTCGAACCCAACACCTGAGGTTCCCCTGAGCAATGTACCGTCCCCATCACTGCTCCGTGGGTGCTGGATATGTCTGCCCCCTGCTGGACCGAGTGTGTGTGTTAAACACAGAGGATGTATTTGGCTGTGGTTCACTGTGTGTTGTGTGTTCAAAACTAATAGTCATTTTCACTTTCACTCACTTTTCCGCTTCCTATATGTGTCCTGTGTGGACGTCCTTGTTGCTTCAGAGAGAAAATAACGAGTCAGTAGATTTAATAGAATTCCTTCCCTCGCTTTTCTTAAGAGCGCATGACCCAATGATGCTGGAAAAGCACTTTTCTCTCAACGTCTGAAACAGCAAAATAGCGGCCAAGGTGAGGCAACCAACGCCAAAGTCTGCGTGCGCTTGTGTGTGTGTGTGTGTGTGTGTGTGTAGATCTCTGTTTAATTAGCTTATGTGAATTAAAATGACCCACTCAGAACTATTTCCCCAGGTAGAGGAAAAAGGAAAAGCAAGGCCTTGATTCTGAAGCTTTTCAATGAATCAATAAATAAATAAATAAGTACAAACTGCATCACGTAAATGATGGAAAGAACCCTTTACGGACCCATTGCCCACAGTTTTCCTGCTTTTTATTTTTATTTTTTCATAATTTATTTAAGTGGTTTTTAATCACTTATGAAATGGGTTGGTTTTTAACATTAATTTACAACTAATGTATAAGTAAATTACATTTTAATTACCCAAAGTACAAATACATAAACATCAGACTTGATTAGAAATAATGTAGTGATGTAGTAATGTGAAGTAAGAGAGATGCTAAATTGTGCCCTTGACTATGTGTGCATGTGCGTGTGTGTGTGTGTGTGTGTGCGTGTGTGCGTGTGTGTGTGTGTGTGTGTGAGTGTTTGTGTGTGTGTGTGTGTGTGTGTGAGTGTGCGCGTGTGTGTGTGAGTGTTTGTGTGTGTGTGAGTGTGTGTTTGTGTGTGTGTGTGTGTGTGTGTGTGAGTGTGCGTGCATGTGTGAGTGTGTGTGTGTGTGTGTGTGTGTGTGTGTGTGTGTGTGTGTGTGTGTGTGTGTGTGTGTGTCCTATGACAGACTGGCGATCTGTCCGGGGTCTTCCTCCGTGAGAAAAGATGAAAAAACTGTAAAAATGCTGAAAATTAAAAACAGCCATAATTCATGTTTCTGTCCCTTTACTGTCTGACAGGCCGATTCTTTTGATCTTCACACTCATGTAGTGGGTAAAAACCTCGATCCAGTGCAAATCAAATCGTTACCTCGAACTGAAAATCGGAGAAGTTGAGGGGAAGCACACTGTGAGTTACAGCATCATCTCCGAAGCAGTAACGTGGGACCCGAGAGCCGTGCGAGAGGAAGAATCTCGGGACTGGTGCTGGATTAAACCCTGGGCTCCCCAGAGGCGTGTTCGGGGAACCTCTCTTTCTCTGCAGCAGCTCCGGAGCGGCTCACTTGCATTAATTGCTATTGGATTTTCCAGCTCTAATGCACCCGTTTCCTCCCTCAGGTCCTCCTTATCGACCTGCTCTCCTCTTACCTTCACCACACTTCCACTTTCTGCCCTTCAGCACAGCTCAGTGTTTTCAGATGGAGATCCGAAAAGATGAGGATAATTAGGTGTCAGCAGGAGGTGGTGACACTGTGAGGGTTTAAAATCTGATTGTATTTTGGGTGTTTTAGGAGGTGAGACAGTAGGTCAGTGATTTGTGCACAAACACATGTATCTCCAGTCTAAACACAAAGAGAGTTTCATTCTAACCAGCTTTAAAGTCCATATTCACCACCACCACCATTATTCTTCAGCGCAGCCTCAACTCTCTTAGACCAGCCCCTTTCTTTAAGTCAGGAACACTTCTCCAGGTTCTTGAAGGACGTCCCAAAGCTCTTCTTTGACGTCAGCTGCCTTTTGTTTTCTCTGTGGAGATGAACCCACACTGCTTCTGAAACTGCTCAGAAAATGAGAGAAAAAACACTGTCCTTCAGGAAGATCTGGAGAACTGTTCCTCAACAACACATTAAAATATAAGAAAGTCTGGAACCCTGGAATGAAAACATGATGAAATTAGGGAATGCGGTATGTTTACAGGTCAATAACTTTGTCTGTCACTAAATTCTGTATAGGTTCCATTTTTAACTTAACAAGAGCACAGTTTTGATGCAGCACTTTGTCTTTTTTTTAAATCCTTTGGGATTTTTATCTTCTCTGTGAGTGTAATTCAGTAAAGCCCATGGTGCTCGTTTGGGGGGTTCCGGAGCCACTTGCTAAATTAGTCATGAATGTGAATAATTAGAGTTAGAACGGTCCTTTTATAGTCGTGCACTGCAGCTCAGCAGGATTTTAAACAGATACATGGTTCTAAGAATTTAAGAACCATTATGTGCATAAAAAGGAATGAAGAACATTTTATAAATTCTATAAACAACCTCAGAATATTTAACTTTGGGTTTCTCACAACTTTAAAACATCTTTTCAGACTCACACACACTCCGACACACCCACACTGTTCTACATTCTATAGAAAAACCTTTTCAGCACTTGTATTTGAGGTCTAGATAAAGCATGACTGCTGAGCCGTAGTGTTACCTTTCAGTTCTAGATAAATCACTGACTATAGAACTGTAATGGAAGTAAGCAGGATTCAGTACGTCCTAGAAAGAAATAGGAGGGTGGTGGTGTTCTAGTGGTGGTACTTGTCTATGGACCTGTGGTTCAAGAGGTCCCAGGTTCAATCCCACCTCCAGCACTACCACCACTGGGTCCCTGAGACCCTGAACCCTGAGTGTCTCCAGGGGGGACTGTCCCTGTAATCAGGACATGGAAGACACTCTGGAGAAGAGCGTCTGATAAACGCTGTAAATGTAAATGTAATGCAAATGTAAATGGTCTGCACAGCAGTGTAAACAAGTTCTAGATATGTCTCTGACTGAAGAGCTGTAATGTATGCAGGTTTCAGTCAGTTCTAGATAAATTATTGACTGTAGAACAGTGAGCAGATTTCAGTCAGTTCTAGCTCTGCAACTCCTCACTCAGACGTCCTGTCTCTCCCCAGATGCATCCAAGAAGGACGTCCCTGAGGACTTCGATATTGACATGGACGCCCCGGAGACGGAGAAGGCAGCCGTTGCCATCCAGTCCCAATTCAGGAAGTTCCAGAAGAAGAAGAATGAAGACAAGTCCTAGTGGCTGCTGGAGGATGCTGTCCTCATTGGCCCACCGGGATGGTGTGGTGTGACGTTGCATGTGATTGAGCTTCGTTCTGTACGGACTCAAGGAAGGAGTGAGGGATGGAAAGAGAACCTTAAGATAAAACCCGACATGCCTGAGAAAATCCATCACTGTTCACTCACAACCTCAACCTGCTTCTCTCATAAAGGTGCCAAACAGGGGTCGAGGAACCACCTGTGGTCTCTTGAAGAACTGTTCAGGAGCTTATTTCAACTGAAGCCACTCAACTTAAAGGTTCTTTAGGATAATGAGACATCAGAGAACCCCAGGCACCTCCTTGGGGGCCCTGAGGTCCAGTTTCAGAACCACTGCTTTCTCCTGAAGACCTTTTTTTGGCACCTTTAATTAGAGAGTTCCTCAGTTCTCTTTGTGTTTGTGTTTGTGGTGTTCCTGCTTCTTTTGGCTGCTGTTACCTCAGCATCTTTTAGAAATGTAGAATAAATCTCAGAAAATCTATAAAAAAGAGTTTCTGGAGTCTTTGCACAATAACCCAATTCTCTTTTTGTGACAGACGCTGGGTTTCCATCCATTTGTTAATTAAAATTAATACTCAACAAAAAAGCAATCCCCCCAAATTCATGTGAAAGTCTGGTGGACTGGATATTAATAAATAAAAACATAGAAAGAAATTCTCCAAAAAGGTCTGTTAATGTGCTTTCGTGGCCCCAGCTGTGATTCCTGCATCTGAACTGAACGTGTATCTGGTCAGAAAAAACCCTCCTTACGTGTTTCTGTTACCTGCTTGGATCTGGATGGGAACCTGGCCGAGCTCATCAGGCCTTTAACACCAGGCTGCTGTTTGAGCCCCAGGCTGGTAACTGTGTCTTTATTTACTGCTCTTTAATATCCACTCAGACAACCTCTCCTCCGTTCTGTTCAGCAGCAGGTCACCCTCGTTCCTACTGTTTGCTCATGATTTGGAGAAACTGAGCGAAGTGTGTTCGGTTTCCTCTCCACGCTGCTGTTTCAGGATTTTGAGGGAATCTATTAATAAACGTCCTTGAGTCTCTGGATTCAGAACCTCTTCTTTACCTTTAAACCAGTCCTGTTTATATTTACTGATACACACCGTGTTAACAACATCAGTCTAATCTAACCGTCACGTTACGCAATATTTCATCATCATGCTGTAAAGTGATAGCACTTACAGTTAAGATCTGATCAAGATCAATGACTGTTAGAATGCAGGCAGTGTCGGGTAGTGTGGTGTTTCACATCATCCATCTATCAATCAGTCTCTCTATATATCGATCAATCCATACATCTATCAATCAGTCTCTCTATATATCGATCAATCCATACATCTATCAATCAGTCTCTCTATATATCGATCAATCCATACATCTATCATGCTGATATCGATCAATCCATCCATCTATCAATCAGTCACTCTATATATCGATCAATCCATCCATCTATCATGCTGATATCGATCAATCCATCCATCTATCAATCAGTCACTCTATATATTGATCAATCCATCCATCAATCAGTCTCTCTATATATTGATCAATCCATCCATCTATCAATCAGTCTCTCTATATATCGATCAATCCATCCATCTATCAATCAGTCTCTCTATATATCTCACATACATCTATCAAATCAGTCTTCATATACGATCAATCCATCCATCTATCAATCAGTCCTCTCTATATATCGATCAATCCATACATCTATCATGCTGATATCGATCAATCCATCCATCTATCAATCAGTCACTCTATATATCGATCAATCCATCCATCTATCATGCTGATATCGATCAATCCATCCATCTATCAATCAGTCACTCTATATATCATCAATCCATCCATCAATCAGTTCTATATATCGCATCAATCCATCCATCTATCAATCAGTCTCTCTATATATCGATCAGTCCATCCATCCATCAATCAGTCTCTCTATATATCGATCAATCCATCCATCTATCAATCAGTCTCTCTATATATCGATCAATCCATCCATCTATCAATCAGTCTCTCTATATATTGATCAATCCATCCATCTATCAATCAGTCACTCTATATATCAATCAATCCATCCACTCATCAACTCAGTCTCTCTATATCGATCAACCATCCATCAATCGCTGTCTCTATATATCGATCAATCCATCCATCTATCGGGCCCAGTCACTTTACATATCGATCAATCCACCATCAATCAGCCCTCTATATAATGATCAATCCATCCATCTATCAATCGCCCTATATAATAATGCATCAGTCCATCCATCTATCAATCAGTCACTCTATATATCGATCAGTCCATCCATCTATCAATCAGTCACTCTATATATCAATCAATCCATCCATCTATCAATCAGTCTCTCTATATATCGATCAACCCATCCATCTATCAATCAGTCTCTCTATCGATCAGTCTATCTATCTATCTATCTTTATATATCGATCAATCTATCTATCTATCTATTGATCAGTCTATCTATCTATCTATCTATCTATCTATCTATCTATCAGTCAGTCATATATTAATCAGTCCATCTATTTATCTATCAATCAGTCTCTCTATCTATCTATCTATCTATCTATCTATCTATCTATCTATCTATCTATCTATCAGTCTCTATATATTAATCAATCCATCTATTTATCTATCAGTCAGTCTCTCTATATATCGGTCAATCTATCTATCAATCAGTCTCTCTATCTATCTATCTATGAAGAATAGTGGGGCTCAATACTTTTGCACAGCAGTGTAAGTATTAATGAACAGCTGATCAGATCTTTTATGAAGATGATATTTCCCTGATATGGGCTCTTACACAGCAGTTATCACTCATCACAGTTATCAGCAGGTTTTAAAACTCCAAACATCTGATTATCAGCATCAAGTGCTCTCAGATCCTCAGATATTCCTGATACTGATGATACTGAAGGTGTTTCATTTGTGATTTAAAATTAATCCCTCAATAGTTGCATCACTAGCAGTCATATCAGTTTAGAATACATTATAAATACATGTATGTTAATAAAGGAGCTGTTACCAATATAAGGAATATTACATTCGACTAATATTTTCTCTAAATGTTGTGCTGTTTGGCAGAACCATCTGTTGACGACCTGATAATCCTCAGATTAAACTGTCCGACCCAGATTGTACTGCATCAACATCTGGCCCTAAAAACCTGTCCGGAACGTCTCGTCTGGGACATTTCTCGTCAGCGGTTTTTACAGCACCTCCTCCAATCATGGCAGGCAGAACTAAAGCAGCAGGACGCCCAGGAAGCTCTGGAGCCTATAATAATGTTCACAGAAATATAGACTATCATTTTATTCAGTGTCAGCTGATTATGTTATATAAATGTATTTCTTCAGGTTCTTGGGCAGCAGGAAGTAGATCTCCTATGGAAAGCTCCCCCCACAGGTCATCATCAGAGACACATTGTCCTTCAAGTCCCCGATACACTGGCTCACAGAAAACCCTGCAGAATAAGTGAATGAGGGAAGGAGAGGGAGGTAAACAGCAGGAGGGTTCAGAAGAACCATCCAAAGGTACTAAGATTATTTCCCAGCGCTATCATTAACAAGGCGCCTTCACTACATGTGCTCGTGTGATGAGACCGGCGGAAATGCAGAAACTTAGTTTATATGTCTTTAATTATTTTTATTTATGTTTATATCCACATTGAGAGACCTTGCAGAATTTTGTTGCAACTGTCCTCTCTCTCTTTCAGGTGTGTAGGGCAGTCCTCCCTCTCCCCCATCACTCAGTAGAACTGTCCTCTCTCTCTCTGGGTGTGTAGGGCAGTCCTCCCTCTCCCCATCACTCAGCAGAACTGTCCTCTCTCTTTCAGGTGTGTAGGCAGCGTCCTCCCTCTCCCATCACCTGGGGTGCAGAACTGTCCTCTCTCTTCAGGTGTGTAGGGCAGTCCCTCCTCTCCATCAATCAGCAGAACTGTCCTCTCTCTCTTTCAGGTGTGAAAGTAGTCCTCTCCCTCTCCCCATCACTCAGTAGAACTGTCCCTCCTCTCTTTCTCAGGTGTGTAGGGCAAAGTCCTCCTCTCCTCATCAATCAGTAGAACTGTCCTCTCTCTCTTTCAGGTGTGTAGGGCAGTCCTCCCTCTCCCCCATCACTCATTAGAACTGTCCTCTCTCTCTTTCAGGTGTGTAGGGTGGCCCTCCCTCTCCCCCATCACTCAGTAGAACTGTCCTCTCTCTTTCAGGTGTAGGGCAGTCCTCCCTCTCCCCCATCACTCAGTAGAACTGTCCTCTCTCTCTCTGGGTGTGTAGGGTGGTCCTCCCTCTCCCCCATCACTCAGTAGAACTGTCCTCTCTCTCTTTCAAGTGTGTAGGGCAGTCCTCCCTCTCCCCCATCACTCAGTAGAATTGTCCCTCTTCAGTAGCAGTCCTCCCTCTCCCTCATCACTCAGTAGAACTGTCCTCTCTCTCTTCAGGTGTGTAGGCAGTCCTCCCTCTCCCCCATCACTCAGTAGAACTGTCCTCTCTCTCTCTGGGTGTGTAGGGTGGTCCTCCCTCTCCCCCATCAATCAGTAGAACTGTTCTCTCTCTTCAGGTGTGTAGGGCAGTCCTCCCTCTCCCCCATCACTCAGTAGAACTGTCCTCCCTCTCTTTCAGGTGTGTAGGGCAGTCCTCCCTCTCCCCCATCAATCAGTAGAACTGTCCTCTCTCTCTTTCAGGTGTGTGTAGGCAGTTCTCCCTCTCCCCCCATCACTAGTAGGAACTGTCCTCTCTCTCTTCAGGTGTGTAGGGTAGTCCTCCTCCCCCCATCACCAGTAGAACTGTCCTCTCTGGGTGTGTAGGCAAGTCCTCCTCTCCCCATCACTCAGTAGAACTGTCCTCTCTCTCTCTCTCTGGGTGTGTAGAGCAGTCCTCCTCTCCCTACCACCAGTAGAACTGTCCTCTCTGCGTGTGTGGTCCTCTCCCCATCACTCAGTAGAACTGTCCTGTTCTATGGGTGTGTAGGGCAGTCCTCCCTCCCCCCCATCACTCAGTAGAACTGTCCTCTCTCTCTGGGTGTGTAGGGCAGTCCTCCCTCTCCCCCATCGCTCAGTAGAACTGTCCTCTCTCTCTCTCTGGGTGTATAGAGCAGTCCTCCCTCTCCCCCATCACTCAGTAGAACTGTCCTCTCTCTCTGGGTGTGTAGGTGGTCCTCCCTCTCCTCATCACTCAGTAGGAACTGTCCTCTTTCTCTCTGGGTGTGTAGGGTGGTCCTCCCTCTCCCCCATCACACAGTAGAACCGTCCTCTCTCTCTGCGTGTGTAGGGTGGTCCTCCCTCTCCCCCATCACTCAGTATAACTGTCCTCTCTGCGGGGTGGTTCCTCCCCATCGTCAGTGCAGAACTGTCCTCTCCCGGGTGTGTAGGGTCCTCTCCCCATCACTCAGTAGAACTGTCCTTCTCTCTCTGGTGTGTAGGGTGGTCCTCCTCCCCATCACTCAGTAGAACTGTCCCCTCTCTCTCTCTGGGTGTGTAGGGCAGTCCTCCCTCTCCCCCATCGCTCAGTAGAACTGTCCTCTGGGTGTGTAGGGATGTCCTCCCTCTCCTCATCACTCAGTAGAACTGTCCTCTCTCTCTGGCTGTGTAGGGTGGTCCTCCCTCTCCCCCATCACTCAGTAGAACTGTCCTCTCTCTCTTCTGGGTGTGTAGGGGTCCTCCTCCCCATCACTAGTAGAACTGTCTCTCTCTCTCTGGGTGTAGGTGTGGTCCTCCCTCTCCCCATCACCAGTAGAACTGTCCTCTCTCTCTGCGTGTAGGGGTCCTCCCTCTCCCCACCAGTAGAACTGTTCCTCTCTGGGTGTAGGGTGGCCTCCTCCTCCCCATCGCCTCAGTAGAACTGTCCTCTCTCTGGGTGTAGGGGTCCTCCTCTCCCCCATCACTCAGTAGAACTGTCCTCTCTCTCTGGGTGTGTAGGGTGGTCCTCCCTCCCCCCCATCGCTCAGTAGAACTGTCCTCTCTCTGTGTGTAGGCAGTCCTCCCTCTCCCCCATCGCTCAGTAGAACTGTCCTCTCTCTCTCTGGTTGTGTAGGGTGGTCCTCCCTCTCCCCCATCACTCAGTAGAACTGTTCTCTCTCTCTCTGGGTGTAGGGTGGTCCCCTCCCCATCATTCAGAACTGTCTCTCTCTGAGTGTGTAAGGCAGTCCTCCCTCTCCCCCCACGCGTCAGTAAGTAGAACTGTCCTCTCTGGGTGTAGGGCTAGTCCTCCCTCTCCCCCATCGCCAGTAGAACTGTCCTTCTCTGGGTGTGTAGGGCGGTCTCTCCCTCATCACTCAGTAGAACTGTCCTCTCTCTCTGGGTGTAGGGTGGTCCTCCCTCTCCCCCATCACTCAGTAGAACTGTCCTCTCTCTCTCTGGGTGTGTAGGGTGGGTAGGGTGGTCCTCCCTCTCCATCACAGAACTGTCCTCTCTCTCTCTGGGTGTGTAGGGGGTCCTCCCTCCTTATCACCAGTAGAACTGTCCTCTCTCTCTCTCTCTCTGGGTGTGTAGGGCGGTCCTCCCTCTCCCCCATCACTCAGTAAAGCTGATTAAAGGAGATAAAAGCTGTGGGTAAATCTGACACTAATTAGGGGAACATTAAAGAAGCCTGTGTAGTAACACTGTCTAGATACTTTTGGACATAAAGTGCAGAACCGCATGAAGAACCAGAGATTTTTGTTGGTCCAAAGAACAGTTTGTTTTTCCTTTGATGTATGATGATCTATGATGTAACACAACCCGACAGTTCCTTACTGGTGTTCTTTTATTCCACTCACACTTGAAGATTACATGTTAAATGAGTGTGTGTGTGTGTGTGTGTGTGTGTGTGTGTGTGTGTGTGCGTGTGCGTGTGTGTGTGTGTGTGTGCGTGTGTGTGTGTGTGCGTGTGTGTGTGTGTGTGTGTGTGTGTGTGTGTGTGTGTGTGTGTGTGTGTGTGTGTGTGTGTGTGTAAAGTGTGTGTGTGTGTGTGTGTGTGTGTGCGTGTGCTAAAGGCTTCCATGTTTCCATGCTGCGTAAAGAGCCCTTATCCTTCAGTTTGAGATAATTCTGTGCTTTTATGAGCCAAAAACAGACCTGTTTCTATTATGATGCTTTTAATAGTGAACTCTTTAAATGACCTTTGTGCTGATTGGCTGTGCTAATAAAGGGCTTTGTTTTTTGTGACATCACAGATACTTTAAACGGACTTTGCAGTTGCACTGGGAGTAAACGTTTAGAAACCTTTTAACCAGAATAAAGAAAGCTTCGTTTTTTCATGATATGGACCTTTTAAGCGCTTGGCATTTGGACTAATAACAACATTTGTGAATTTACTTCTCAAACCTTCATTTTAATGTCAAAAATAACTTGACGCTCCCTCGGCCGAGTGGTTTTCAGGTTGCCAAGTGTTCAATACATCATCAAGGTCAGGACATTATCTTTTATTCATTTTTAAATATATAACTTTAAAAATGAAACGAATTAAATTTTCTGTGCTTGCATTCTTGTGCCGAGCCACACACCCCGGTACCGAACACACACACCAGGAGCAGCTGGCTGTAATGCCTGCACCTGGGGGGCAGTTTTGGAGGGAGACTTTTGCCCCGAGGGCACTTCAGTCGTGGATGCTGGAGACAGAAATGATTGTTCACCCCTCCTGCCCGTCCTGGGCATCAAACTCTGAAATCTTCAGTTACAGACTCTCCTCTCCTCAGACGCAAGAACCCCCATAAACCTCCAACACTTTCAGAAATGCTCCAAAAGGTTCTTTTTTACCAAAATTGTGAATTTCTTTGCTGTAATCTTGTTGTTTTGGAGATATGGGGATTTTTCCCAAGAGTATTGATATGCAGCAAGTTGAGGATCCAGCTAGTAAAAATCCTCTTCAAGCCTCAGCTGGTCTGAGTCCACAGACAGGTCTGGTCCAGCTGGACCAAAATGCTGGAGAGGATTTTTAGTGACTGGACCCAAACGAGCCCTCGCTGGTCAGCAGGTGATCCGTCGCTCTGCTCTGATGGTCAATTATCGTTAGGAGACCAATCATTAGTTTGTCCCTTTATTATCAACCATGTTCTTGTTATTCATTTCTCATGATGCATTTCTCAGTACATTCATATTTGTTAGTACTCCAAGATGTCCAAGAATTACGAAATGATTAGTAAATCAATTTTACTTCATATTGCTCAGTTCAATCTCTTTCCCCCTTTTTTAGTGTTTTGAAACAGAACAGGTTCCACTATCTACAAACAACAGGTACTATTCATCCGCCCGACATCCTGGAGAAAAACCTAACGCTCCACTTTTCCACGCAACACTTTTTCTTTTTTCATGAATTTTCTGGCCCTGTTTGTGGTGAACGCTCTGGATCACTGTCAGAGCGTCACGGCACAGAGAGGAAAAAAGACAAGAGAACCCAGACATTTCCATTTCCTAATCAAACCAGATGTGCAAACATGACTCAGGACTTTATTTACCAAATAATTTTTTTTCATTTTCCCTGTATTATCCACAAATAAAAGTGATCTCTATATTTATATTTATATTTAAATTTATATTTATGTTTATATTAACATTATATAATTTCTTTCTGTGACAAAAATTCTCTTTTGGGTTTTTTCCAGCCGAAGCCGTAAACAGTCTCCTCACGTCCCCGTCATGCAGTCCTCGGAAAACTCAAACAGCCCGTCAGGATTGGGACACTGCCCCGCCCTCACCTTCCTCTGTAATTGTTGGACATGTTGCCGTGGTAACTGGCGACTCATTGATCACACCCTGACACTAAAAAAAAAAAAAAATCATGAATAAAGAAAGGAGACACACCTTTCCTTCTTCTTTTGTTTCTGTTTTTTTGTTGTTTTTTTTTTTTTACTATTTTTGTGATATTTTTCCTCTATTTTTATATAATAATAATAATAATAATAATAATAATAATAATAATGATTATAGAATTATCCTCAATATAAATTCAAAAGTAGTACCTCTGTCAATTTAAATAAATAATTTTGGCAATCTCCATAGTGGTGTTACTTTTTTTTAAATAAACAAATGATAAAAGTAAAAAAATTCCAAATGAGGAAGATTGGGGAGAGGAGGAGAAAGCGAGGTGAGAGAGAAAAGCAGAAAAAAAACAGAGCAAATGAAACCATCTTTTTTTGTCTTTTAGAAGGGAAAGATATATACAGGGCTCAACTCACGCCTCTGAAAAGTGCTCCTCTTTGTGGCAGAGCCATCAGCTGTTCAAGAGTGTGTGTGTGTGTGTGTGTGTGTGTGTGTGAGAGAGAGAGAATGTGTGTGTGTGTGTGTGCGTGAGAGAGAGTGTGTGTGTGTCTGCGTGTGTGTGTCTGTGTGTGAGAGAGAGAGAGAGTGTGTGTGTGTGTGTGTGTGTGTGCGTGAGAGTGTGTGTGTGTGTGTGTGTGTGTGCAGAGCCGTGCACGGCGGTCCGCGGTGTGAGGTCCTGTGTTATACGAGTGTGTAGGACTTTGCGTATGGGTTGTTGCTCTGTTTCAGGTGTCCTCTGGAGTCTAACAGTGATTCCTGTGAGCTGCTGAGTTTGGCAGCCTGGGCCAGGTCTCCGGGCTCGCGGTGGGGCAGCGTGGACGCCGTCCCGGGCTGCCACTGCTGGGCTGCTTCCCTGCTGGGTGGGCCAGACGAGGTGGAGGGTGCGGTGGACGGGGTTTCGGAGGGTGTGGGGGCCAAGGCGGCTGGCCGCTTCGTCGCTCGGCTCCTCTGCGGCTCCAAACACGTCTGTCCTGTGGCTTCCCGACCCGAACCATGCGCCCCCCGGTTCAGTAGGAAGTCCATGCGCAGGTAAGGGGGCAGGTGGACCAGTTCACCACCTACAGAAAGGGTTAATAAACCACAAGACATGAGTCCTGAGTTCACAGTTAGGGCCTTCTCTTGGCACTGAGAGGGAGGATTGAGAGGATGAATATGGCCTCTGTGATACGATCTAAAAAGCGATCTTAGTAATGTTCTGAATATTTCAAATGGTTCTTTGCAGGTTCTTTAGTAAAGGAGCTGATATAGAACCATGAGCTTCTTTTTGAAGGGTTTGCTATATAATTTAATAAGGATTTTGGCCTATAAATTTCTATCCAGATGAACGTGGACAGTCACTCTAATTATTTATTTTTCCTGCAATCTCCACAACAGTTCTGGCAGAATGGGAGCTTAAGGAGAACCGTCCAAGAACAAGAGGGCCAAAATCCCCCCAGTGTTGGTCTGTGGAGTTTTTGGGAGTAATGGTGCTCCATCAGGTACCTTTAGGATGATGTTTGTGATCCAACATCAGTACCTCACTAACGCTGCAATCAGACCCTCACAGCAATGTTCATCATCAGTACCTCACTGATACAATCAGACCCTCACAGCAATGTTCATCATCAGTACCTGACCTCATCTCTTGAATGGCAAATTCAATCCCCAGTCCTAAAATTAAAAATGGAAAATGTTTCCAGGAGATCTCTGATATCGGACATGTTCTGTATGTTCTAGATCTCTCACACTACTGTACGTCTTTCTTCAATGTCTCCTTCGGGAAGGAAGTGGGAGATACGATTAGTTGTGTTGATGTTGTTTGTTGGATTTTTCCAGATGCACTGATTTATTACTGACACGCACTGAGAACACTCGTCAGCCCTTCGTTGAGTCTTTCCTTCAACTATGTGGATCAAGAAAAAAACTAATTCACCCAAACTGGAACAGAATGGTCTGTGATTGGTCAGGATGAGTGGTCAGAGGGTTCTAGAAGGGAGAGAACCATCAGCCAGTCACACAGTACTAGACATCTTGAAATAAAGGGGGTTTATTATCCACTCAGGTAATGAGTTCTACCTTCCCCTCCAGCTTCAGAAGGTAAAGTGAGGTCAACATGAAGTTGGACCAGGTGCTCCTCTAACAGCCCTGCGAGACTGTGTATCACATTCAGCCCCTTTGTGTCCACAAAGTGCTGTTTTCTATTGAAGGACAAAGCCTTCCTGACAGAGGACACAGGTGTCCTCTGCTCGCCCTCAGCACTGAGAACCGTTTGAGGCAGTAAAACTAGACAGGAGCGAGTAACCCTAGAGTCTGAGGCTAAGACAGGCCACAGTGGCCCAGACAGTGAACACAGCACTTCTATAGACACTGAGGGACGACCGTGTCAACAGAAGTGAACAGAGCACCCCGGTGTGAACGAGGTGAACGAGGAGTGACACGGTCAAACCAGGTAACAATGAATAAACACACATTAGACAGAACACACTAGAGAGACAGAGGACAGTTCTACTGAGTGATGGGGGAGAGGGAGGACCGGCCTACACACCCAGAGAGAGAGAGGACAGTTCTACTGAGTAACACTGTGTAAGTGGGTCACTGTGAGCTTTACCACAAAGCAGCTCATTTAGTCACCTGATATTCAACCTAGTAACAGGATCTAGGAAGAGAATTGCCACGAGCATCAGGCAGGACACTGTCTGGTTGCTATACCTGTCGTGTGAATGATGAAGACACTGGATGCATAATTCACCACAACGCTGACATGAGAAATAATCTCCAGCTCAGGTGCTCATACATCTTCACCTGTGTGACCTTGCAGGAATTCTAAAAGGAAAACCAGCAGGTCAGTTTACTAGATGAAGAGCTCAGCATTCAGTTCAGGCCAATTTGAATTGGAGAAGTATGTGAGTGTTTGGCTAACAGCATTTCAAAGGTGGCCCATATTCATATGAACATTTATAGACGGGAACAAATTTGCTGGTGCCCTTAAGGCTTATTTAACAAATGCATTACCATAAAGTATTTTAGAGACAGGAGGGGCACCAACAAGTTTGTCCACAGCTGTGTGAGCTTGTGTTCATTTTTGGAGGGACTCCCGCTGTTCACGTCAGACACAAAACCCCTATATTCACAGTCAGGGACATATCTAGAACCTCCTGAGGAACTAGAGTGATGTTCAAACTGGTCCCAACCACAATGTGACCAATGGAAGAGCTGCATCTACATAGAAACCACACAGACTGACTGGATCATGTTTTCTTCTTTGAGAATTTAACCTCAACCAAAAGGAGAATTAAAAGAAAGCTGAACTACAAATCTTAAACAAAAATAAGAACAAAACCCTTTTTGAAAATACAGAAACACATTTTTTTAATTCCAAGAAATCACTAGAATTACTCTGAAGGTCAATAATATCCTGAAGGTTCCCCCTGTGTTAGAAAGACCCCCACCTTTGCAATAGTTTGTCTGGGAAGGCTGGAGCATTGCTGTGAGGATTTGATTGCAGAGCACTACTGAAGTCAGGAACTGATTGAGTGAAATTTGATCGACTGATTGATAGATTGATTGATTGAATTGCTTTCTAATGCTTACAGAACCTTCGACCCAGTTCTGAACTCACCGGGTCTGTGTGCTTTGGGCACGGCCATGTTCATGACCCGGCTGGCGTCCTGTGGTTTTGGCGGGGAGGCGGTGAACCTGCAGATGCCAGACTCTGAGGGCGTGCTGGAGGTCAGGCTGTCTGTGTAGTCGTTGGTACCAGCTGTCATCTGCTCAGAGGAGGTGTCGGAGATGAAGCACTCAGTGATGGTGAACTTGGCGTGCCGCAGCTGCTCTTCCATCTTGGCGTGTTCGTAAGCGCGGGCCAGTTCCTCATACGTGGAGGAAGCGCTCTCTGTGGACACCATGCTGCTCCGAGCTCGGTCTGGAGGACAATACACACATTTTCAAACACACAGAAGCTTAATGACACACTTTAACGCTCAGATATGTATCTTCAATATGAGATCCACCCAAAAGTCTGGCTTATTTAAAACACCTGCAGACTGAAAACTATGAAATGTTCACAAACAATGAACAGGGCTTGGCACAGCTGTACCTGTGTCCTGAGAGGGACTGACACTGTAGCTGTCGCTCTCTTTGTCCACAGAGCCAGTGGCCCGGGGGGTGGGTAGCCTCCAGTCGGTGGTGAGTGTGTGGGAGGACATGGGCGGGTGCGGTCGGTTCAGGGTCCACTGGCTGGCGTACCGGCTCCGCGTGGCAGGACCCGCTTTGGCCGTGCGACGGGCAGTGGGATCTGAGACACAGAGACAGGTCGTTAGGGTCAGTGTTAAATACCCAGTTATTAACTGACTAATTGAATTGATTAAAAATGTAAAAGTGGACAGTGTGCCTCGCTGAAAGTTGACTGGTTTATTGGCTCTAGTTCCATTTAGCCTTGCCCTGCCCCTTTAACCCTGACGTAGTTCCCTTAGCCTCGCCCTGTTCTGTGTAGCTTGACCTAGTTCCGTTAAGCCTAGCCTTGTTTCATTTAACCTAGCCTAGTCCCGTTTAGCCTAGTCCTGCTCTTTTTTAATCTTACATACTTCATACTACATACTCTAGCCTAGTCCCGTTTAGCTTAACCTTGCCCTGTTTAGCCCAGCCTAGCTCTGTTTAGCCTTGCTCTGCTCTTTTTAGCCTAACGTAGTTCTGTTAAGATTAACGTAGTTTCCTTTCATCTGAGCGTGCCTTGTTTAGCCTAGGCTTGCCCTGTTGAATTATAATTAAGTAATCATTATAATAGCTCCAACTATTCAGCATACAGGTGTTTAGCCCCGCCCACTGAAATCTTCATGGGTTTCACCTTGACCTTAAAATAAAAATCTGGGATGCTGGCAGTGATGTGAGATCACCAGGCTTGCAGTTGACTATGTAACTGTTGTTGTCAATGTGAAACAGCCACAACAAAATGCAACCTGTTTTTCACCCACACACAAACGTGCAGCAGGGGGCAGCAGTGATGGGGGACAGTACGTTGTTCAAGGGTAACTAAGGCAACCTGTTGGTCTGGGATTTGAACCCTTGACCTTTCAATTCTAGAGCTTATTCCCTAACCACTAGGCCACCGCTGCCCTGAGCTATTAGAGATTAAAAAGCTAATTGGAAATTAAAACTCTGCTGTTCAAGGCTCACTTGTACCAGGTCGAGCATCTGAGACGTCCACCAGC